>OX328128.1:87805140-88382640 GCA_946811695.1 Gonocerus acuteangulatus | reverse complement strand
ATATATATATATATATGTATATGTATATATATATATATATATATATATATATATATATATTCTTTTAAATTGCATCGCTGGGTATCACGTGTTTGTGTGGAACGGCTTCTTTCTCCAGCGGTGTCGCTCCTCTCTCCATCGCAATATTTCGTCGGGGGTGGTTGTCAAGGGAATGACCACTGAGGATGACACAATGAGACTGAGGAAGTCGGAGAGAGGAGGAACACCGCTGGAGAGAGAAGCCGTTCTACACAAAAAAAAATATATATATATATATATATATATATATATATATATATATACTAGCTGAATACCCGTGCTTCGTCACGGCAGATAAGTAGTTATTTTATTGCGTTAAATAATGTTTCATTAAAATTACGTTACTATACAATCCTGTGCAGTTTATTACAGCACGGTTCCCGTCATACTATATTTTATTCAATGGGGGTTAAAATTTAAAAGTTTATGTTTCCAAGAAGTCATATGGTAACACCCAATATATTTACGAGTATTACCAAGGTTATAATAGGCGAGGAGGCTGTGTAAGGGTTCCGGATATTATTACCTCACCTGGAAAACCTAAGGATATGCCATACATCACGATTTGACCGGGACTGTCCCGGTATTTTGCAATTGTTTCGGTGTCCCGTCCAGTTTTATCAATGTCCCGGATAAGGCTGTAAGATGTAAAAAGTAATGAATTCATGTTTATAAGAATAGTTTTTAGATCGTTTACTTTTCTACAATCAACATTGTTACTACTGCTCACAGTGTCAAAGAAATGAGAAGTAATCTAACTGTAAAACGCTGGAACTACCTGCACAGCGCTGCCAGCTGCCAGACACTACTATTTGGCTGAGAGATTTTTTTAAGAAAATCAAGTAGCAAAAAAAGTTCCGTTCTTATTTTTAAGGTTTGGGTAGACTAACAGTTTAGGATTCCCCCTTCCTGTTAGTTGCTAGGCTTAAAACTCACCAACCATTTTGCTTATAATTTGCACTCTTTTTGTCCCCCCCCCCCTGGTATGCCCATCCCATATTAATGTGTCTCGGTTTAACTCTCCAAAAATATGGCAAGCCTATCTGACGGGGACAGGCAGAAAAGAAACGCAATTAAAACTCTATGAGGGACAGTTAATTTCTAGTAATTCAAGGTCTGCCATCATAGTTGAAATTAACCTCAATCTATATATATAAAAATCACGTGTCTGTCTGTTTTTCTGTTTGTTTGTTCCTTATACAAATCCACACCGTTTGACCGATTTTGACCAAACTTGGAATAATGGTAGGTCTTGATACGAGAAATCTCCTAGGCTAGGTCAAAAAAATCTACCAGCTGTCTCTCTGTATGTTTGTCCCTTATACAAATCCACACCTTTCGTCCGATTTTGACTAAATTCGGTACACATGTAGATCTTAATCTGAGGAGTGTCGTAGGCTAAGTCAAAAACGTCTACCAGCTGTCTGTCTGTATGTTTGTCCCTTATACAAATCCACACCGTTTGACCAATTTTGATCAATCTTGGCACAGAGGTAGGTGTTGATCCGGGCAGTGTCGTAGGCTAAGTCAAGAACGTCTACCCACCTGTCTGTCAGTATGTTTGTTCCTTATACAAATCCACTCCGTTTGACTATATTTGACCAAACTTGGCACACATGTAGGTCTAGATCAGGGGAGTGTCATAGTCTAGGTTAACATCGTCTAGGACTTACAGTTCCGAGGTCACGGGTTCGACACTGAACCCGAAGAGTTGCAGATTTATGTTATTAGATTTTAATATTACATATTTGGTTTCTAATTTATTTGGGCTTTTCTAGATGCAGAAAGTAGGTGTAGCATGGCACACCGGGTAACAGCTAGTTATAAATAATACTATGAGATAGATAATGTACGGTAACAGCTGTTCTTTATCGTCCTAGCAACGCAGGCTGCCTAGGCTTGCCTTCTCTAACCAACTCAAACTTTAAACCCCCCTAAAAATGCTTAAAAATTCGAATATCCAAAAATCCTTTCTTAGCGCGTGCCTACGTTATGTATGGAGTGTCCATGCGAAATTTCAAAATTTTCTGTCGGTGGTTTGGGCTGGGCGTTGAAAGATGAGTGAGTGAGTGGTATTTGACAAATATATATATATATATATATATATATATATATATATATATATATATATATAATTCTAATCACATATTCTCAAGCTTCATGGTATAAATACAATATGTAGGTATAAATGATAAAAGTGTAGAATGATGTTAAGGCCAGTATAGTTCCGTTTGGGGATTTTGGGTGTGTCATCGGTCCTAGTTTCGCTCTCTCCGCTGCCCAACGAGACACTTTCCATTCTTACACTTATTATATCGAAGGAAGTCTGTCATTATGACACCTATTAATATATATATACTAGCTGAATATCCGTGCTTCGTCACGGCAGATAAGTAGTTATTTTATTGCGTTAAATAATGTATCAACAAAATTAACCCTACTTGTTATTCATCAATTGATAAGTAATCAAAGTATAATGTTTCTTGAAATTGGGGCGCTCTGGACCTGTGTCAAGAAACAGATAACGTAGAGAAAACCCGTTATCTGTAGGATAGCAGTAACAGCAGTTATCAGATATAACGTAAACTCTATGAGGAGGGGGACAAAATCAAAATCAAATGGAGGGACAAAATCACAGTTTATTTCTAGGAGTCCATCATTGAAATTAACCGCAAATAAAAATAATACTATGGAATAGATACAGTACGGTAACAGCTGATCTTTATCGTCCCAGCAACCTAGGCTTGCATGCTCTATCCAACTAACAATTTAAACCCCTATAAAAATACTTAAAAATTTGAATTTCAAAAAATCCTTTCTTTGCGAGTGTTTACGTTATAAACGGAGTGTCCATGCAATATTTCAAAACTCTCTGTCGAGTGGTTTGGGCTGGGCGATGATAGGTCAGTGAGTGAGTGGTATTAGACAAATATATAGTAGGTGTATATATATATATATATATATATATATATATATATATATATATTATATATATATAATATATTATATATATAATATATATATATTATATATATAATATATATATAATATATTATATATATAATATATATATATTATATTATATATATAATATATATATATATTATATATATAATATATATATATAATATATATATATATATATATATATATATATATATATATATATATATATATATATATAATGTTACACAAATAAAAAAAAAAAGGAATAATAAAACTCAACTGTAAATGAGTCACTCTTGCCTATGTAGGGGCATAGCATTGAGACAGGAAGAGCGATACAAGTACCCTCTGGTGTAGAAGCTCTGAAGCTAGGTACATTCAGTTTTGATGGTTGATAAGGAGATATTTACCAATTTACTTCATAGTCACAGAAAAACACCGAATTTTTAGTTATGTCACTTTAGAAATACTAGTGATATATATATATATAGTGCTTTAACCTTCTTCGCTGTGGAGTAGTGAAATTAAATAGTAAAACTTAACTATCCTAGAAGTGGTTGAAGAATACCAAAACTCTAGAAAACCTACAATAACTGTACCTACACGACTAATCGCCCATAGGAGATTGTAAGAAACTTTTTTGCTGTGAAAATCCCAATTTTTCGGTGACTGCTATGTTTTTTGGGCGGATTCTATGTTGGAGGAGACGAATCATTTTTTTAAATATGTTTCGGGGTCAATCCATATCAAGTGGTCCAGGAGGGGGTCAATCCATATCTAGTGGTCCAGGAGGGGGTCAATCCATATCTAGTGGTCCAGGAGGTTGCTGCAAGATTTTTAATTTTTATTATTTTTTTACTATCCAAACTAACACATATTGAGAACACAAAAATGTGGTTATTATATTTTTTGAATTTTTATTTTGCTGTTGGCGGCCATGTTCCTGTCAACAAAATGCCTATTTTAAGGGTTTTCAGTGTTCTGCGGAAAAGCGGATTTCTCCACTGCTGTTCATCCTGGAACATTGAAACAACAACCAATCTATTCAGTATAAAGTGCACTAAGTAAATATTGTAAGCATGACGGACCTAAATTTAAGTCTAATCGTCCCAATATTTCATTAAAGTTTATACTAATTAATTTGTGAAAATCGATTTTCAAGATTTTATTTATATGGGAAGGCAAGAGGTAATATGTTTGTATTATTTTCTGGTGAAAGGTATAGGTCCAGGCTTTAAGTAAAAAGAGTTTTATGTTGAAGGCTTCTGTAGTTTTTTAATTATAAATTTTTAAATTTCATGATTTTTCAACCATTTCAAATTTTAGAGCCCAATATCTCAGATCGGCATGAAAATAAAAATTTGAAACTTGGCCCATTTGTACTTCTTTATGAAAGGAATAAGCAGTAAAAATTTGGTTTTGTAGACTAAACTGTTATAAAAGATATTACATACTGAAATGTCCTAAAATACGGGCGTAGCCAATATCTATGCAGTGACATTATGTATCCTACATACACAGGGTATGTATCAACCTTTCAGGAGGTGATAGTAGACTTCATGTGGAACAAGAAGGTTCATATAAAGTATCGTTCAATTCCCAAAAGTTTTTTTTTTTTTTTTTATTTAATATGTTTATTTAACATCTGTACAATATTTAAGTACATTGGTTAAGTATGATCAGTATATACAGGATCTTATTTATGATCTCACATAATGAAATTTAAAAAAATAAATAAATAAGTAATGATGATAATATATACAAAAATTAATTACAAATAAATAAATAAAAAGAAAAGAAATATGAGAAAAAAATATATATATGATTAATAAAGAAAAAAGCGAAACAACAACATAAAAATAAATTACTAATGATAAAGAAAAAAAAAATTATAATAAAAAAAAATAAAAAAAATTAATAAATAAAGGACTTTGGAAGAAGCCAATCAATATTGACACTTCCTAATTGAGAGGTTTTATTTGTCCTTTAATTACATAATTGATCACGAGGCCAAGATCTCTTTAGCCTCCTAGGAGGGTTTTTGGGGTGGAATTGAGAGGAGAGGGATTGAGCTCTGGGATTGGGATGGGAAGATAGTTTAGAGTGAAAAGTTAGGAATCGGGATTTTGCAAGTTCTTGAACGAAAGGGATGTTGAGGTCATTATGGAGGGTTTTATTGGAAACGTAGAAAGGAGCATTAACTATTTTGCGTAAGACTTTGGATTGGAATGCCTGTATTCTCTGTATATTTGAAGTTTTGGTTGTTCCCCATAGTTCAAGTCCGTACGTCCAAATAGGTCTGATGATGGTTTTGTATATAGTGAGTTTGTTCTGTGTTGTCAGTTTTGATGAGGGTCCCAATAGTCGTCTTAAGAGTCCATATCTCCTGTTCAGTTCCTGTCTTTTCAGTCGGGTGTGTGGGTTCCAAGTGAGTCTACTGTCCACTAATAATCCCAGGTAGCGCACCTCATTGGATATAGGGAGTTCGTGGCTGAATATGCAAACAGGAGGACAAGTCCTCTTATTAAGGGTGAATGTTATTTGGCTGCATTTCTCTGGATTCACCTTGATTTTCCACCTGTTGCACCAATCCTCGACAGACTCTAGATGTTCCTGCAGGTGGGAGGAAGCAGTTTCAGGATCAGGGGAGGAGGAAAAAATAGCTGTATCATCAGCATAGGTAGTTAAGTGTGTATTTGGATGGGTAGGGATGTCGGAGGAGTACAGAAGGTACAGGATAGGACCGAGGATACTTCCTTGCGGTACGCCGGAGAAGATTGGACGGGAATGAGACAATGTGGAACCTGATCTTACTTGGAAGGAGCGGCTTGATAGGTAGGACTGTAGGATTAGGAAGTATGTGTAGGGAAGTATGCGCCGTACTTTGTATAATAACCCCGGGTGCCAAACACGATCGAACGCTTGGGCGACGTCGAGAAAGGCACTCGTGCAGTAATTTTTACATTCAAGCGCATAGGAAATGGTGTCTACGACGCTAAAACATTGTTGGATGGTTGAGTGCTGAGAGCGAAAACCAAATTGGTGATCAGGCAAGGAATTGGGAGGGATCGTGGACAGAATTCTTTTTAGGAGGAGTTTTTCAAATATCTTGGACATAATGGGAAGCAAACTGATAGGACGATAGGAAGCTGGAATTTTAGGTGGTTTCTGAGGTTTGGGTATAAGGATTATGACGGAGCCTTTCCATGGATTGGGGAAATGGGTAGTTCTAAGAATTGAATTAAAGATGTAAGTAAGGAAGGTAATTGCTTTCTGGGGTAAATTTTTTAGGATTGGAGCTGTTATGAGGTCATGACCAGGAGATTTTCGGGGAAGATGTTTGATAATATATTTAACTTCTGAAGGGTGGAATGCTTTAGGAGGAAGAGATAAAGGAAGAGGGCTGTTAAGGGTATCGAATATTTCTAATTCGTTGGAAGAGTTTGTTTCAGGGTGAGGTGAAAAGATTGATTCCAGGTGGGAAGCAAATAGTTCGGCCTTATCTTCATCGCTTCTGGCCCAACTTCCGTCACTGCGCTGGAGAGGTTGGGGAACAGTAGGGAATTTAAGGATTTTGCGGGTGGCTTGCCAAAGGGAATTATCTTCGGTGGTAAGTGACTGCAGGTAGTCATTGAATGATTCGGATCGGAATTTGGATAATGCTTTTTTTAGGAGTCGGGTAAGTCTATTGAAGGAGGTGTGGTCAGATGGATAACGGGTTCTCTGCCAGCGAGCCCTTGCTTGGCGCTTAGCTGATAAGAGAGTGAGGATGTGGTCTGGTAGTTGGAGTTTAGGACGGAAAGGAGGACGTGTTGTTGGCCTGCTGGAGTTCAAGGCGCAGTCCTGTATCGCTTTCGTGAACGTCAAAACAGCCTCGTCCACGTCAGATGAGGATTTCAGAGGTATATTGAGGTTTATGGATTGAGATAGTTGTTGCCGAAATAACTCCCAGTTGATCGGCCCTTGAATAAGAGAGGGATTTCGGGAACGTGGTAGAGGAAATGTATTGAGGACAAGTAGGACGGCTGAGTGATCTGATGAAAGTTCGAGCAGTGACTGAACAGAGTATGATATTCCTCTTAGACCAGAAGTGATGAAAAAGTCGACCAGGTCAGGAGTGCGAGAGGGATCGGTTGGCCAGTATGTAGGAGAATCAGGGGAAATAGTGTCATAATTTTGGGAATGAAGGATGTCATACAGAATTCTGCCACGAGGATTGGTTAGACGGCTTCCCCATCTGGGATGTTTCGCATTGAAATCAGCCCCTATGAGGAAGTGAGGACCGAAGGATTGGAATAGAGTGAGGAATTCAGGTTGGTAGATGGTGTAGTTCGGGGAAAAATACGCAGCCGAAACAATCATATTGAAGGAAGAAAGGGAAAGGGAGATTGAGCTTACCTGCATGTTGTCTGTCGAGAGAGAGGAGTGTGAAAAGTGAGCCAAAGAACTTTTCACCAAAACAGCAGCTCCATGCCGGGAATCGGAGGGATGATCTGCCCTGTAGCACGCATAGCCTGGGATTGAAAAGTAGTTTGTGGTAAGTAGGTGTGTTTCTGTAATCAGTGCGATGTCGATGTTCTTTTCTGTGAGTAGGAGTTCGAGCTCGAGTCGTCGTGAGATAAGTCCGTTAGCATTCCATAGGATTATGGTGAGGGGAGTGGGATTGGGGGATATCATTTTAGGAGCTTTGGAAGAATGTCAGAAATTAGGGAGGTCATGAGGGAGATGAGGGGAGTTAATAACGTTTCCAATTTGTTTAAAAATGATGAAAACAAGATAAAGGGATCTTGGGGTGTAGGAGTGGGAGGAACTGCTTTAGGAGTTGAAGGAGTGGGTTTTGTGGGATTTTGTTGTGCGGAAGTGGTTGGAGGTTTTTGTTCAGGGTTAGGATTGGGAAGTGGATTTAACTGCACCTTCTTCTCCTTGGAGGAGAGAAGAGAGGCGTAAGATGCGTTTGGCCTTCGGATTGATGCGATGGATGATGTAGAGGGCTGCTGTGGCTGAGTGCGTCGGTCCTCTTTAGCGGTGGTTGCCGGAACCTGGTTCTGTCGAGATGCGCTGGTTGCTCTTTGTCGTTGAGCTCGAAGAGTTCTAAGAGGCTTATAGACCTCACATCCTTTGTAGTTTGCAGGGTGGTTCTTTCCGCAATTGGCGCAGGATGCTGGTTCTTCGGTTGGTTTCGAGCAGTCTTCGGATTTATGCTGTTCGCCACATTTTACACATTTAGGTGCGTGGCTGCAGTAGCCTTTGGTGTGGTTGTATTCCTGGCATTTATGGCACTGCAGCAATTCATTCCGCCGGCGTGGCTCCTCAACTGAAATTTTTGTGTAAAGTAGAAATTTTACTTTAAAAATTTCTTTACTTTTCTCGGTCTTCTCCAAGTCTACGAAGAAAAGTGGGAGTTGGGCTTTTGTCGTAGGGTGACGAACATTAATAACTCTTTTTGCGTTGTAGCCTAGCTCGCTTAGCGCTGATACGATGTCTTCGGGAGGAGTGGTTTGGTGCAGGTTTCGGATCACTACTGTGTATGCTTTTTCTTCAGGTAGCTGATAACAATGAAAGTCAGCTTCCATCTCTTTGAGGCTTCTGATAATAGCCCTGTAGGCGTCGCTGGTGTTAGAGCTGATGACTATGTCATTGAAACGTGCTCTGCACGTGAACGATTTGTCACCAGCGGCTTGGCTAAGTCGGGCACAGAGGGATTTGTAATTATTTATTTTGCGAACATAAATGTTAGGTGGCTTATGGTTCATGTTTTCGACTGGTGAGGTAATTTTATTGATTTTTGTTGCATTTTGTTCTTCTGCTGTTTTAATTCCTCGTTGCTGCTTGGCTTTGGGTGATAGGTTGGTCGATGTTTTCTTACGTAGACGTTTTCGTCTCCCCAGCGTAAAGTTTTCACCATCGTGTGTAGAAGTGGATTCTATAAATGTGAGTTGTTGTTCACTATCCATAGTCGTGGACATTATGATTTAAAAAAAAATGAGAAAAAATAATAAAAAAAAAATATATGTAAATGAACGGGGACTCGAACCGCTGACTGTGGATCAGGAGTCGAGAACTAACGCTCTGAGCCAAGCTAACTGGCTGATAGCTGACAGTCAAGAGACAGTGTTGGCGGGACAAAGTATCTTCCACTCTGCAGGGGCTCCTATAGGCACCAGGAGCGGGTCACCACAGGCAAGCCCCCCACCACTAGGCCTACTAGCAGCGAGGGCTGAATAATCTGTGAATATTGATGACTTTACTTACAGATTGTAGGTAAACTGTGAAGTCTCGGCGAATGATATGTCACAGATGTGTGCACTAACACTTTGTGCAACAGTGTGCCAATTTTCGTAAGAAAATATGACCACTGTCCACCACTTTTGACTATTAAAAACTGGGAGCTTTAATGAACGCTGTGTCGCAGTTGGAGGCTTTGACACTACTCTATTCCCAAAAGTAACCGAGTAAATTCAAATCTTATTTTTTTTTAGTCGATCATGGTTTTGAATGAATAAGTAGTGATTTATGAAAACCCCTTTATGGTAAATAAAATCCAATCAAACCATCGTAAAGTAGATAAAAGTACATTTAAGAAAATAAGGTTTGTTATGTTACAATGTTTTATTGTGAGCTAACCATATGTAACAGAATACCATGTCCGAATATTCTACGGTTAGCTCACAATAAAACACTGTGGACGGGACATTGACTGGTTCTAACAATTTAGCCAATTACTTTGTTGTTGAGGATGTTGCTGTACCCATATAAATCCAATAAAAGAAAAATTATTTTATTTTAGAAGAGTAAAAAAAATCTTTTGGAAGAGAACTTTTTCTTCGCATTTTTACAAATATCAAAAATATGAAGAGGCATTTCACGTTTTAGCACTTTCCTCCGAAGGAAAGTAGCTATTGAGGTTGGACTCATGACGGAATTTTTGAAAAATTTCTTCAAATCTTTATCGATCCTACCTAGTAGACACCGAAAATGACCCCCGTTAAAATTTATATATATCTATATATATATATATATATATATGCATATATATATATATATATATATATATGTGTCTGTTAACACGATAGCGGCCAGAGTTTTTGTTTTTTCGTCACGAAACTTGGTATATAACATTCAATTAGCAAACGATTGAACGAGTTCGTTAACCACCAAAGTCGGTCCACCGGAAGGGGGGGTTTACCCCGGACCCAAAACACTTATTTGACTATGTCAGCCGTAATATTTGTTATATTTCAACGAAACTTGGTATTCGTAGTGTTAATATAGAGAGAAAAGTGAGATATAAAAATGAACTAAATCGGTTCATTAGAAGGGGGGGTTTACTCCAGACCCACAATACCAATTCGCCACTACCAGCCGTGATTGTTGGTATATTTCGACGAAACTCGGTATTCGTAGTGCTAATCCACAGGTAAATATGTGTTGTAAAAATAAACGAAATCGGTTCATTAGAAGGGGGGGTTTACTCCGGACCCACAATACCAATTCGCCACTACCAGCCGTGATTTTTGTATATTTCGACGAAACTCGGTATTCGTAGTGGTAATCTACAGGTAAATATGTGTTGTAAAAAGAAACTAAATCGGTTCATTAGAAGGGGGGGTTTACTCCGGACCCAAATTCCTAATATAGTCATACCGGTCGTAATTTCTGCTGTATTGTAACGAAACGCTGTATACGTCGTGGGTAACTCATGAGAAAGAAGTGTTGTAAAAATGAGCTGAATCGGTCAATCGGAAAGCGGGGGTTTAATTTGTAATATATTTGAATAGAAAAGCCGGCAGACGTAGGTTCACAAAGCCGCCGCAAGGAGCGCTTTCTACCACTAGAGTGACTGTATCCTGTTCCTGCGTTAGATCAAAATACGATAATATGAGGATTTTTGTATTTATTACGTAGTGTAGTAGGTACCATGTGTAAACATAACTCTGGATGCAAATTATTAATTGATCAGTTACTCATTACAAAATGAGAACTATTCACGTTTTTATTTTATTTATGTAGGATATTTTAAGCAAATTGTTCTGGAAAGCAGTCTACACTACCCAAATTCTGAGGAAAGTGCTTAGTTATGCAGCTCCTGCGTGACGGACTTTATAACCAAGCAACGGCCAACCTCCTTATTAGGAAATTAAAGTATATTAAACGGACAAATTTTCCTGAAAGAAGGATTTTGAAACCTTCAGGGGACAGAGTAAAACATTCCCTAAAAACGAATATTTCGATTAATAACCTGAATTTGGTTTTTGGAACCCCCCTGGAGCCCCTTTAAAATGAACATTGTAACATAACAAACCTTATTTTTTTAAATTTAATTTTAACTACTTTACGATGGTTTGATTGGATTTTACTTACCATAAAGGGGTTTTCATAAATCACTACTTATTCATTCAAAACCATGATCGACTAAAAAAAATAAGAAATTTGGATTTACTCGGTTAATTTTGGGAATTGAACGATACTTTATATGAACCTATTTGTTGCACATGAAGTCTACTATCACCTCCTGAAAGGTTGATACATACCCTGTGTATGTAGGATACATAATGTCACTGCATAGATATTGGCTACGCCCGTATTTTAGGACATTTCAGTATGTAA
Source organism: Gonocerus acuteangulatus (assembly GCA_946811695.1). Taxonomy (NCBI): domain Eukaryota; kingdom Metazoa; phylum Arthropoda; class Insecta; order Hemiptera; family Coreidae; genus Gonocerus; species Gonocerus acuteangulatus. Next base: position 88,371,048 of record OX328128.1, on the reverse strand, counting down.
TATCTTTTATAACAGTTTAGTCTACAAAACCAAATTTTTACTGCTTATTCCTTTCATAAAGAAGTACAAATGGGCCAAGTTTCAAATTTTTATTTTCATGCCGATCTGAGATATTGGGCTCTAAAATTTGAAATGGTTGAAAAATCATGAAATTTAAAAATTTATAATTAAAAAACTACAGAAGCCTTCAACATAAAACTCTTTTTACTTAAAGCCTGGACCTATACCTTTCACCAGAAAATAATACAAACATATTACCTCTTGCCTTCCCATATAAATAAAATCTTGAAAATCGATTTTCACAAATTAATTAGTATAAACTTTAATGAAATATTGGGACGATTAGACTTAAATTTAGGTCCGTCATGCTTACAATCTTTACTTAGTGCACTTTATACTGAATAGATTGGTTGTTGTTTCAATGTTCCAGGATGAACAGCATTGGAGAAATCCGCTTTTCCGCAGAACACTGAAAACCCTTAAAATCGGCATTTTGTTGACAGGAACATGGCCGCCAACAGCAAAATAAAAATTCAAAAAATATAATAACCACACGCAGCAACCCTCCTGGACCACTTGACATGGATTGACCCCCTCCTGGACCACTTGATATGGATTGACACCCTCCTGGACCACTTGATATGGATTGACACCCTCCTGGACCACTTGATATGGATTGACACCCTCCTGGGCCATTTGATATGGATTGACCCCTCCTGGACCACTTGATATGGATTGACACCCTCCTGGACCACTTGATATGGATTGACACCCTCCTGGACCACTTGATATGGATTGACACCCTCCTGGACCACTTGATATGGATTGACACCCTCCTGGACCATTTGATATGGATTGACCCCTCCTGGACCACTTGATATGGATTGACCCCTCCTGGACCACTTGATATGGATTGACACCCTCCTGGACCACTTGATATGGATTGACACCCTCCTGGACCACTTGATATGGATTGACACCCTCCTGGACCTCTTGATATGGATTGACACCCTCCTGGACCTCTTGATATGGATCGACACCCTCCTGGACCACTTGATATGGATTGACACCCTCCTGGACCATTTGATATGGATTGACCCCTCCTGGACCACTTGATATGGATTGACCCCTCCTGGACCACTTGATATGGATTGACACCCTCCTGGACCACTTGATATGGATTGACACCCTCCTGGACCACTTGATATGGATTGACACCCTCCTGGACCTCTTGATATGGATTGACACCCTCCTGGACCTCTTGATATGGATTGACACCCTCCTGGACCACTTGATATGGATTGACACCCTCCTGGACCTCTTGATATGGATTGACACCCTCCTGGACCACTTGATATGGATTGACACCCTCCTGGACCACTTGATATGGATTGACACTCTCCTGGACCACTTGATATGGATTGACACCCTCCTGGACCTCTTGATATGGATTGACACCCTCCTGGACCACTTGATATGGATTGACCCTTCGACAAGATATTATTTTAGACCTTTATTTCACATATATACATATTTTAATAATGACAAATATTTAATATCACTTACGCACAGATCGTAAGCTTTTCTTTCAACTCCTTGTTTTGGCGATAACATCGAGATTGGATTCCCAGCTAACAATTGTTTCTTCTTAATTAAAATGAAAACATCTTTCGTTTCGACCGGAAGAGCAGCATGCAGGCCGGAATTTAAGAATGCAGATAAAAAGTTTAGTATGCAGACCGGAAGTGGAACGTGCAGTCCGGCAATTAAGCGTGCAGACAGGAAGTGTAGCATGCAGACCGGAAGTGGAACGTGCAGGCAGGAATTGTAGCGCGCAGACTGGAAGTGTAGCATGTAGGGAGGAAGTAGGCCATGCATTTCGCATGGTGCAACACGCAACCGGGAGTGGAACATGCATACCGGAAGTGTAGCATGTATACCGGAAGTGGGTCATGAAGCACGTCAATTAAGCGTGCAGACAGGAAGTGGAACGGGCAGCCAGGAATTGTAACGCGCAGACCGAAAGTGTAGCATGTAGGGAGGAAGTGCGCCCACGCAGTCCAGCCATTAAGTGTGCAAACATGAATTGTAGAATGCAGACAGGAAGTGTAGCATGCTGACAGGAAGTGGAACATCCAGGCAGGAAGTGGAATATGCAGACAGGAATTGTAGCATGCAGACGGGAAGTGTAGCATGCAGACAGGAAGTGGAACATTCAGACAGGAATTGTAGCATGCAGACGTGAAGTGTAGCATGCAGACAGGAAGTGGAACATGCAGACAGGAATTGTAGCATGCAGACGTGAAGTGTAGCATGCAGACAGGAAGTGGAACATGCAGACAGGAATTGTAGCGCGCAGACTGGAAGTGTAGCATGTAGGGAGGAAGTAGGCCATGCATTTCGCAAGTGCAACGCGCAACCGGGAGTGGAACATGCATAGTGGAAGTGTAGCATTTATACCGGAAGTGGGTCATGAAGCACGACAATTAAGCGTGCAGACAGGAAGTGGAACGGGCAGCCAGGAATTGTAACGCGCAGACCGAAAGTGTAGCATGTAGGGAGGAAGTGCGCCCACGCAGTCCAGCCATTAAGTGTGCAAACATGAATTGTAGCATGCAGACAGGAAGTGTAGCATGCTGACAGAAAGTGGAACATGCAGACAGGAAGTGGAACATGCAGACAGGAAGTGGAACATGCAGACAGGAATTGTAGCATGCAGACGGGAAGTGGAACGTGCAGCTAGGAAGTGTAGAATGCTGAGAGAAAGTGTAGCCTGCAGATACGATGTGCGACAATCAAGCGAGCATACGGAAATTGCAGCGCGCAGACTGGTGTAGTGTGCTGGCTGGAAGTGTTGTATGCAGACAGGAGGAACCTGTAGATCAGAATACCGGAAGTGGCCCTTGCAACCGGTGGTGGAATTACAAGCAGGATGTGGAACACGCAGAATCGAAGTGACCACATACATCCCGGAAGAGGACCATGCAGAATGGATGAAAAACAGGAAGTAGGCAAATGCTGACAGGAAGTAGAAGATCAGAGGTAGGGTATGCAGGCGAGGATATCATTAGTAGGCCTCCGAATTTTGAACAAAGATCTCCAAAAATGAGTCAGTACCAAACCCCCCCCCAACGTAAAGAAAACTTTTGCAATTTTTAGCGAACCCTCCGACACTATGGAAAAGCTAACCTAGATCCGCAGTCTATCACGTAGGCCACCATGTTAAATGAATGGTCTGCCGAATTCGCGCATGCCTACTGAATCAATTAGCATTAGATAAACAAATTTATGTTAATCCCTAATTATGTATTATACGGTAATTGCTGGCTACATATTCATAGCAGATTAATGCAATACACTGGCAATGTATTGTCAAGAGAAAATCGAAAACTACCACTTCTGTGGAAAGCTTTATAGTCAATTTGGGTAACTCGTTTAGGGTAATCTTGTAGCAGACGCATTAACTCTAGGGATCGTCCCTACCATGTCAAACTATCGAATATGAAAATTGGTGCATACTAGAGAACGAACATATTCTATCCATTGAACAAGTAATATATTGAAAAATGGTCTTATTCGATACTTTATTTAAGGCATTAAATAAAGGGGTCGTGGGTTCGATTCCCACTAGGGGTAGTGGCTTTTCTTTAGAGTAATATCTTTTGTATTAGATATTTAATGACCTTATTAACATAAATACACACTTATACAATAATATTTAAAAAAGATAACCATAGCATTTAGTGTAATTGATTTTTCTTTAATGATCCAACAAAAAGATAGTCTCTTTATGTTGGGTTAATGAAACAGAAAATAGAGAAAAGTCGACACAGAAACACAATAATTATTAGACGGAGTATTCTTATCACATACTTACGTAAAACGAATTTTATTCCAATAGGATTCAGAAGAAAGCCCTAGTTTTATCACCAAATGGTGAAAAAACTAAAATAAAAAAAAATTCTTTAGAAAAAAGAAAAGGCATCAGCCCTATCCTGGTTAGAAAAGGGTGGAAACCTATAGATAACCCGCCCTAAAATCATGGGCGTATATAGGAAATAATTTCGAGAGGGGCTGGGAAAATTTCGGGGGGGGGGGGGCTGACACCATTTCCGGGGTATGGAATATGAAAAATTTAGAACTTGGAATAGTTTTGGGCAACTAAAACGCTATTACGCATAAAATAAACTATTTTTTATTAAGTAAGTGATCTTATTTAATTTATTTTTAAGGTTTTTATGAAACACTAGCTGAATACCCGTGCTTCGTCACGGCAGATAAGTAGTTATTTTATTGTGTTAAATAATGTTTCATTAAAATTACGTTACTATACAATTCTGTGCAGTTTATTACAGCACGGTTCCCGTCATACTATATTTTATTCAATGGGCGTTAAAATTTAAAAGTTTATGTTTCCAAGAAGTCGTATGGTAACACCCAATATATTTACGAGTATTACCAAGGTTATAGGCGAGGAGGCTGTGCAAGGGTTCCGGATATTATTACCTCGCCTGGAAAACCTAAGGATATGCCATACATCACGGTTTGACCGGGAATGTCCCGGTATTTTGCAATTGTTTCGGTGTCCCGCCCGGTTTTATCGATGTCCCGGATAAGGCTGTAAGATGTAAAAAGTAATGAATTCATGTTTATAAGAATCTTTTTTAAATCGGTTACTTTTCTACAATTAACATTTTTACTACTGCTCCCAGTGTCAAAGAAATCAGAAGTAATCTAACTGTAAAACGCTGGAACTACCTGCACAGCGCTGCCAGCTGCCAGACACTACTATTTGGCTGAGAGATTGTTTTAAGAAAATCAAGTAGCAAAAAAAGTTCCGTTCTTATTTTTAAGGTTTGGGTAGACTAACAGTTTAGGATTCCCCCTTCCCGTTAGTTGCTAGGGTTAAAACTCACCAACCATTTTGCTTATAATTTGCACTCTTTTTATCCCCCCCCCCCCCTGGTATGCCCATCCCATATTAATGTGTCTCGGTTTAACTCTCCAAAAATATGGCAAGCCTATCTGACGGGGACAGGCAGAAAAGAAACGCAATTAAAACTCTTAGGGCTGAGGGACAGTTAATTTCTAGTAATTCAAGGTCTGCTATCATAGTTGAAATTAACCTCAATTAGAAATAATACTATGAGATAGATAATGTAAGGTAACAGCCGTTCTTTATCGTCCTAGCAACGCAGGCTGCCTAGGCTTGCCTTCTCTAACCAACTCAAACTTTAAACCCCCCTAAAAAAACTTAAAAATACGAATACCAAAAAATCCTTTCTTAGCGAGCGCCTACGTTATATAGGGAGTATCCATGGAAAATTTCAAAATTTTCTGTCGAGCGGTTTGGACTGGGCGTTGATAGATGAGTGAGTGAGTGAGTTGTATTTGACAAATATATAGTAGATTTTTACCATCAAATGAAAATTTCTGGGAGAGGCTGCGGCCCCCTCAGCCCCTCCCTTATATACGCCCATGCCTAAAATTCGTAGTTAATAATAAAAGGACGTTAAAATTGAATAATATTTAAGGCATTAAAGGCTATTCTAAAGCGGTTAGAGAAGCGACCATTTACGACAAGCCGAATCGCCTACAATCCAAGAGCAATGTCTCGAAACTGTAAAACTAGATTTTGCATATTCGATAGTTTAACATAATAGGGACGATATATTGCTGTGAATTACATTTAGAGGGAATTTAACTTCAGTTATATCTCGTTGCTTAAATGAGGCGATGTCTTCAAGCTTAGTTCTCATCAAAATACCATTCCTAACAGCTCTATAAACAATTTATTGGTATATTATTATGATGTTTAATAAGATGTTTAAATGTTCTAAAGTTCCCGGATAATTTCAGACAAAATATGTAATGATATTAAATAAGAAATAGGGTGGTCGGAGTGCACTGAAGGGGAAAAATGTCCGAATTTCATAAACGGCACCCCCTCAAATTGATCATGATATCCAGATTTTACATAGCCAAAGTTAGAGCCCGATTGGAGGTTGTTAACACGTGCAGCAAAACGCCTAAAGTTTTCAAAAATGTCCGGTATCTCGCTGTTTGGCGACATTCTTTGATATTTCCTTAACTCAAAATGAAACTTTTGTAGTCGGCACTTCCGGATTGCGTCATGAGGTCAACCCATAAGCGGGTTTCTTCCCTATGGAGGGAGGGAGGAACAGCGCTAAAAGCTTTTGACTAGTTGCCTTCCACCTTTTTTTTTCCAAAACGGTTAAAGATATCCATTGGCTTCTCCTTGTCAACAGACCTATAAAGTGTTTACATAAAAACATAACGCTTAACCGTCAGCAACATAAAAAAATTTTCTCGCGAATTTCAGCGAAAAAAACAGTTTTTTAAGTGTGCAGAAACGGCTGGGTTACGATTTTTTTTTAATTAAAAATATTTACATATCGGAACATTTTTGAGACTACACGAACATATTATTTATATATATATATATATAAAATCAGCCCCGTAACAGGCCTCAAGGGCCCTGAGGAGCAGATACTATAGAGGTATCTGATTCATGACCATACGGCACACTAGTGTGGTCAACACTATGCTCCGGCCGCCTGATTTTCCCCTTGGCTGCTTCGACTGCTAGTGTCATTAGCACCCAAGGTACCCATTATTAATTTTTTTTTTTTTTTTTTTTTTTTACGGCGCATCTACTTCTTGGTCATTAGCGCCGCCCATTATTAATTAAATTAATTAAAGGCTGGGTGAGCCTAGGGACGATCTGGGACCCCAAATCCAACCCTCGAACGGCAGCACTAGAAGAAAAAATCTTTAGTGCGCGCTCGGGTTTTGAACCTGGTCCTCCAGTTCATTAGTCGAGTGCTCTACCACTGAGCTAACCTCGCCCCCCATATATATATATATATATATATATATATATATATATATATATATATATATATATATATATATATATATATATGTATATGTGTATATATATATATATATACATACATACATATATATATATATATATATATATGTATGTATGTATATATTTATATATATGCTTGTCTGTTAACGCTCTAGCAAGCTCAAAAATGATCAAATTTGGTACAAAAATCTGTCTTATAATTTGAAAGGTCAAGTTCGTTAACCAGCAGAATCCGCCCACGGGAAGGTAGTGTTTGGGGCGAAATTCGCGCAAAAAAAATCGTAACGCTTACGTTTTTTTGTTTATATGCTTGCAGGTACTTGTTTTTTACGTTCCTTAACATAAGAAAACGAATGAAACCATTTTTAAGACGATATCTGTAACCGTTTCTGAGAAAAGTGGAATCAATGTTTTTGTAAGTCATTATTTTTTTGTGGGTACTTAGAATCGCGGGATTCAATTGAAATATTTTCTACATCTTGGAAATTAATCCCAACTAAGATGTTTAAATTTTGGTTATATTTGGAGTTAAGGAAGTATGCGGAAAAAAAAATGTTATTAATAGACATGAAAAGTTTTCGGATCTTCATACATTTTTCGTAAATATCTCGATAACGGTTGGGAAATCGTGGTAAGTGGATGGTGACCATTCGAATGCTTACTAAATTCTCTACAAAAAAAGGTTCTGAAGCAATATTCGATAGGGCAACGTCAACGAGAGATATAAGCGCTTAAAACTTAAAAAGTGTTTGTTTTGTTGTTTTGAAAGGGTTTTTCTCTTTGTTTATCTCACTTTTTAATTGGTTGTTTCTTGTTTTAAATTTCATTTATCAGTAAAATTAGTATTTTAGTAAAATAAGCTTAGAAACGGTGAAAGGTATTGGTAATAAGTTTGGAGTGACCGTGGTAATCATGATGGCAGTGGCTAATCATGATGACGTAGTTTGTTTTGAATTCTCCTATCTATATAACCTTCCTCATAGCCTCCAACTGAAGTTATCGTTATTTTTTATTTTATAGAAAGATTTAACCCACGACAGAATGGAATTTTATTCGCCATGAAGCACATATTTACAGTTGATTATAACAGTAAAACGAATTTCCTAGTAAAACAAGATACTTAAAATGACAATGAATTTTTGGTTGTTTAGAATAGAGCCTTCTCAGCAGTAGTCGAAGAGTAAGTACGTTTTCAGTACATAATTGTATTGACTTCTACAGATTAAGAATTATCCGCTTCTGTGTAAGTTGGCTACTGTCAGTTTCCTGTGATTTGTGATGCTAATCTATTCCATTTCTTCGAGATGTCCGTAACCGCGCTAAGATGATGCAGTTCCTGCGAGTCGGACTTTTTAAATATCTTAAAGAGTCCGACTGGCAGGACCTACTCGGAAAACTTTGTTTTAGCATACACCGTACCTAACGATATTACAAAAAAAAAAAATCTTGTGGAGGAATTATTCTCAGGTCGTCCCCCTTTAGGTAGAGGGGGTATCAAAAGAATTGATGGATCCAAGCTGTAATTCGTTAAAAGTCCGTCACGCAGGAGCTGCATAACTAAGCACTTTCGTAAGAATTTTTGTAGTGTAGACTACATTACTGAATAATTTGCTGTAAATAACCTATATAAATAAAATAAAAACGTGAATAGTTCAGTTAACTGAGTAATGTCCAGTAGTTACGCAGCTCTTGCGTGACGGACTATTAATTATTAGACCATATTGAAAGTTCTAATGAATTACGAAGTTAAGACTTTACCAACGCCAAGGGACTAGAAGATTGTTCTGATCCGCTTTGGATTAGAAAGACCAAATACCTCGGATATTTCTCAGAGAAAAAGAGGTAGGTGGACATTCTTACAGTGGAATATCTTCCAGAATATATATATATATATATATATATATATATATATATATATATATATATTAATTGGTCAAGAATTTCCGCTTTTTTTGAAATACATATGCTTTACCGATGACCAAACTGATGAAAATCGTTACAAAAATGTGTCCGCTGGCGTTCGCGCATGCTTAGTAGCCATGTACGAATAAGAAGACTGTATGAGTCACAAAAATGTGTCCACTGGCGTTCGCGCATGCGCAGTGACCATGTACGAAAAATATACAGTAGGTTATACAGTACATTACATAGGTTTGTCGGGTGAACCTAAAGCATATTTATGTTCCTGAATTTTTTAAAACAAAATCATATTGAGGTTTATTTAGCCGAATCCCAACCATTCCATCTGTACTTATCACCTCGACGGCTAACTATCTAATCATCATGATATTTCTTGTTAAGGTATTCAGAAAGGACGGAATCAGTTTAAAGTTGTTCCAGACGTTTGAAATTCATTTTATCTAAGATATCTAAATGTTTATGCGTTTGGAGGTTATATATATATATATATATATATATATACATATATATATATATATATATATATATATATATATATATATATATATATATATTAAACTCCACTAACCTCTCGTTCGCGCTGAAACTTCAATTTGAACTGTACGAAAACATCCGAAGACAATTTTATTTGATTTAATTTATTTGTTGAAGTTTCTCTACATGCTTGAGAAAGATTATAGAAATTATTAGAAATCCGATTTGTTTTACCGTTGATTACACTGTTCTGCAAAAAAAAAAAAAAACCTTTTCTCCCCTCCCTTGAACAATTTTGCCTGTTTCTCATGTTTTCAGGAGTGCTGAGTCCGAATCTGAACTCAGAAAAATTCTATCACCCTCTGAGTTTGAGAGAAAAGAGGAGAAACTTGGAAAAAATGAAAAATTGTATTTGAAAATTACACTGTTCTGCACGAAAATCCTCCTTCAAACCAAAACATGCTTTCTTACTGTTTTCAAATGTGCTGAACACGAATTTGAAGTCAGATTCTGTCTATCACGCACAGTTTCTTGAGAAATTCTAGTTTTTTATCCAAAAATGTGAGTTTTTTGTAAATTTGACGAATTTTTTTTGGCATCAAAACATAGTAAAAAAAATTCAAAAGCCCGATGATTTTGAGCGCAATGAAGTATATTTGAACGAAAAAAAATTTATGGGAATATTACAAGTGGTTGAAGAAATATGGCAAAAAGGTTTTTTCAGTTTCTGAAAAAATCGGGCTTTTGAATTTTTTTCACTATGTTTTGATGCCAAAAAAAATTCGTCAAATTTACAAAAAACTCACATTTTTGGATAAAAAACTAGAATTTCTCAAGAAACTGTGCGTGATAGACAGAATCTGACTTCAAATTCGTGTTCAGCACATTTGAAAACAGTAAGAAAGCAGGTTTTGGTTTGAAGGAGGATTTTCGTGCAGAACAGTGTAACCTGAACATTATAAATATTTCAGAAGCGCCAAAATATAGCATTTTCTCCGGAGGTCTGAGCTTCTTCTCGACTCATCCTATGATGTGAAAACCCACCCGTACTCCATCTACTTCGAGTGAGCACACTGATCCCGAAAGCCACTACACCGAAGGGCCCAGAAACTCGGCACGTGCTTGGGTCAAAGGACGACCTTGCCCCAAGAGCCTAGCTCCTCCCTCTAGCTAGCTACAGCTGCTACAGGCCTCCTAGACTCCTAGAGTTATATACTCCTTCCTAGATTCTAGGCTAGCCTACAACCTGAGAATCTATGCTGGGAGTCATCTTAGCGGGTTTCCGACTAGTGTATACTCACAAAACCGACCCCCACACAGGAAACATCCCCAAAAATAATATAAAGGTATCGGCCCAATCGCACGTTTAAGGCGTGAAAGCACACCTCAAATATTCTAACATGGGGAGTATACAGTGGTGGAGTCACCGATTTGGTCCATTTTTTTCTGGTGATTCTACATCCAAAAATTGTCTACACTTGCCCGAGCGTTCCGTCCAATGCGCCTTAGGAGTCGAGAAATAAAATAAAATATGCCAAAAATGCTTTATTTTATATATCGAGTTTAGAAAATGATATCCACACGATTCTTTGGAAGTAGATCAAAGAACAAATACAATGGTTAAATAATAATTTATATTTCGTCAAATAAATCCAAAAATATGCTTACATTTAAAGTAAACTATTATTATACATTTTTTTACCCCAAAAATTTTAGCATATTTAATATCAGCCCCCCAAGAAACCCTAATGTGGTAAATATGATCGAAAACAAAAAATAATTCTTTTTTTCCTCCAATACCGAGTGGCAACTAACTTGTCACTTCCAGAGAGGATAAAAGTATAATGTTTTGTTTTCGATCATATTTACCACCTTAGGGTTTCTTGTGGTGCTGATTTTAAATCTGCTTTTATTTTCAGTGTAAAAAAAGATATAATACTAGTTTACTTTAAATGTAAGCATATTTTTGGATTTGTTTGACGAAATATAAATTATTATTTAACCATTGTATTTGTTCTTTAATCTACATCCCAAAACTACCGAGCAATAGGCCTAATGAAACATTTAGATAACACTTATGGAGATAAAAATATCTGATTCGCAGGAGTTGCGTCAATGCACGGTGTTTCCTTCAAGTTCATACATCTAGTGTCATTACAAATAGAAATAGCAAAATATTTAATATACTGTTTTCTAAAAAAAAGAAGAAAATTTAAGGCGCTACAACAGAAATTTGATAGTATCCTAAGCGGGAATGACTGCCTCCGCTTTCCCTACGCTCGCTCTAGGAAACACTATTAGCAATATGTTCCTTATTTTACTGTAAAATGAAATTTAAAAAAAAAAAAGACTATTTAAAAAGTCAGTTAAACAGAGAAAAAAAAACATTTCAGCAGAGTAAAAATAACACTTTCAAAGTTTTATGCACTTATTTCGTCGATTGAAATCACACCATCGAAAATTGCTTCAAAAAAGTTTTGTAGAAAATTTTGTGTTGAGAATTTTCAAACCGTTTTGGATATACTTAAGGAAATATACGAAGATCCCAAAACTTTTCATGTTTATTAATACAATTTGTTTGTTTTTTTCGAATACTTCTTTAACTCCAAATGTAGCCAACATTTGAATATCTGAGATAAGATGAATTTCGAACATGTAGCAAATATTCCAATTGAATCAAACCCAATGATTCTAAGAACCCAAACCGAAAATTAGTTTTAAAAACGATTTTTATCCATTTTTCTCGGAAGCGGTTAGATGCATCACCTTGAAAATGGTTTCGTTCGTTTCCCTTCGATGTAGGACTTATAAAACGAGTACCTGCAAGGAAATTAACTCAAAAACGTAACCGTTACGATTTTTTTTTCGTGCGAATTTCTTTCCAAAAACGGATTCTGCTGGCTAACAGACTTGATTTTTCAAATCAGACGAAAGATGTTTGTACCAGATTTCATAAAAATCGTACCTCATAAGCGGGATTCCTCCCTATGGTGGAAAGGAAGTACAACAGGTTCCATGACTACATTAGATGCTTGAAGCACAGACATCTCCGGCTGAAGTCGTTACATCGAACGTCGCCTGGAAACCGTTAGATGCTTGAAGCACAGACATCTCCGGCTGAAGTCGTTACATCGAACGTCGCCTGGAAACCGTTAGATGCTTGAAGCACAGACATCTCCGGCTGAAGTCGTTACATCGAACGTCGCCTGGAAACCGTTAGATGCTTGAAGCACAGACATCTCCGGCTGAAGTCGTTACATCGAACGTCGCCTGGAAACCGTTAGATGCTTGAAGCACAGACATCTCCGGCTGAAGTCGTTACATCGAACGTCGCCTGGAAACCGTTAGATGCTTGAAGCACAGACATCTCCGGCTGAAGTCGTTACATCGAACGTCGCCTGGAAACCGTTAGATGCTTGAAGCACAGACATCTCCGGCTGAAGTGCTTTGATACCAAGCTCCTCATATGAACTAAATAGTTTCTTTAAAACTTAAAGTTTAGTCTATATTAAGGAACCCTCAAACTTGCAAAAAATGTTCTAAAAATTTCGACAACAAATATTGAGCTTATTTTTGTAAAAAATATTGAATGGTATCGGACCCCTCACACTGCACAAAAATATTGCACAAATTTTTATAATTGTATAACGGCCGTTATCTTTTTTAAGGCAGTTCAACCTCTTGGGTCATTGTTTCCTATGTATATATGTGCAATTGAAAATGCATTGACATAAAAATGCAGAAGAATGTATTATTTGAATCAAAATATTTAATTAAATCAATATATTTTTAATAGACAGGATAAAATAAATATGAAAAAAGGATATAAAATACTTGAAAATGTTTATTAAACGCACACACGCTAAATGACACACAAACAATTGTGCAATATTTTGTCAGCCCCACACACAGCAGTCTCATGCTACAAAATATTGACAGGTCCGCAAAAATTTTCTAAACTTTCAGAAAACTTTAGAACGCCCTACAAAACAACTTTTTTTTTTTTGCACAAAATGTCTCCTAACACTCGCAATATTCTTGCACAAAACCGACTTCTTCAAAATTTTGAGCAATATTTTTGCCAGTGTGAGGGCCCCTTTAGGTTCAAATTGCATTAAGCCGCCTAACCTCGGATCGGTTGTTCATTCTACCACTAGGGGCGCTGTATCCGGTTCATGCGTAGTTATGGTTCTGGAATGTTCTATTTTTACATATGGGCGTTTTTATTATTCATCAAGATCAATACTTAATGTTAATTAGTGATGTTTCAGAGTACTCCACTTATACAACACAAAAGAATTAATAATTGTGTTTTTATTCATGAATACAGTCTACACTACCCACCTTCTGAGGAAAGTGCTTAGTTATGCAGCTCCTGCGTGACGGACATTTTGTTTTATATAGATTACAGTAGAACCTCCATTATCCGGGGTAATGCCCGGGAGGGTGGTCCACGGATAATCGAAAACCCCAGATAATCGAAACAAAATATTTTATTGACTAAATGTGGTGTATTATAAGGTTATAAAGAAAAACTGTGTACAAGATGTCATGTAAACCTTCTTATTTGCATTGAGAAATCTACTATATATTTGTCAAATACCACTCACTCACTCACTCATCTATCAATGCCCAGCCCAAACCGCTCGACAGAAAATTTTGAAATTTTGCATGGAGACTCCCTATATAACGTAGACGCTCGCTAATAAAGGATTTTTTGATATTCGAATTTTTAAGCATTTTTAGGGGGGTTTAAAGTTTGAGTTGGTTAGAGAAGGCAAGCCTAGGCAGCCTGCGTTGCTAGGACGATAAAGAACAGCTGTTACCTTACATTATCTATCTCATAGTTTTATTTATAATTGAGGCTAATTTCAACTATGATGGCAGACCTTGAATTACTAGAAATTAACTGTCTTTCATAGAGTTTTAATTGCGTTTCTTTTCTGCCTGTCCCCGTCAGATAGGCTTGCCATATTTTTGGAGAGGTAAACCGGGACACATTAATATGGGATGGGCATACCAGGGGGGGGGATAAAAAGAGTGCAAATTATAAGCAAAATGGTTGGTGAGTTTTAAGCCTAGCAACTAACGGGAAGGGGGGGTCCTGAACTGTTAGTCTACCCAAACCTTAAAAATAAGAACGGAACTTTTTTTGCTACTTGATTTTCTTAAAACAATCTCTCAGCCAAATAGTAGTGTCTGGCAGCTGGCAGCGCTGTGCAGGTAGTTCCAGCGTTTTACAGTTAGATTACTTCTCATATCTTTGACACTGGGAGCAGTAGTAAAAATGTTGATTGTAGAAAAGTAACCGATTTAAAAAAGATTCTTATAAACATGAATTCATTACTTTTTACATCTTACAGCCTTTTCCTGGACATTGATAAAACCGGGCGGGACACCGAAACAATTGCAAAATACCGGGACAGTCCCGGTCAAACCGTGATGTATGGCATATCCTTAGGTTTTCCAGGCGAGGTAATAATATCCGGAACCCTTGCACAGCCTCCTCGCCTATTATAACCTTGGTAATACTCGTAAATATATTGGGTGTTACCATATGACTTCTTGGAAACATAAACTTTTAAATTTTAACGCCCATTGAATAAAATATAGTATGACGGGAACCGTGCTGTAATAAACTGCACAGAATTGTATAGTAACGTAATTTTAATGAAACATTATTTAACGCAATAAAATAACTACTTATCTGCCGTGACGAAGCACGGGTATTCAGCTAGTGTGTATGTAAACCTTCTTATTTGCATTGAGAAATGTGTATATAAACGTTTTATTAATTAATAATTTGTATAAGTGCAAAAATAAACTCAAGTTCAAATTAAATTTTTTTGTCGAGAAAGTCAGTAATATTTCGTCGTTTTTCGATACATAATTAACTCTTCTGATCGCCGTAACAAGATAATTCTGCTGAAATCAGCATTCCTATGTACTCGAGTGAAGAGTTAAAGCCCAACTGAGGATATATTTCCTTGGTAGGCTAACAGCCCAGTAGGGGATTCATAGAAAGACGTGAAAACGTTTCAGTTCCAAGAATATGAAATAAATTCAGATGCTTCCAGAAATATGGAATCATCACATTCTTCCGAAAATATTGCTGTTTTTCCATTCGTTAGTTTACAATGTACCTAATTAATTTAATTTCATATTTATGTACATAATCGTCATTACATACATACAAATATTTAATACGTAATTATGAAATCAAATGCTTTAGTTGATAAAAATAAAAATAATGCAATAAATATGTTCGTATGTACATAATATTTAAAGAAGGAATAAAACTAAAAATTCCCCCTTCGAGACCCCGGTTAATTGGAATCCCGGATAATGGAGGTCCTACTGTACTTTAATCAGATTCTTCTCCGTAAATTATCTACCTTGCTGGATTTTTTGCGCACATCATCCCTAAAAGAGCCTATTTTCGACTGATGCATATCCATGTTTTCCATCCAGACAGCTATGATGCCCTATATATTCCAAGTTCAGGCGGTTTTCTTACTTGGAGTTCAGTAGGTGACCGGGTATCTACCACCCTCCAAGACTCTGCTATTATATAATGTGCAACTTTCTCTATTGTACCCCACCTCGAGTATCCCTTGGGGTGTCGTAACACCCCTACCATCAACCCCCACCGTAGCTCGCTCTATCAGCCAACTAGGGCATAGCAGCTCTGTCCTATTTCATAGGGTTGTGCAAGACCCTGTGCGGGAAGGAGCTGAAACTACCCTCATCAACCCAACAAATTTAATAATATTATTAACTTAACCCTCGAAATAAAATGATCATGTACACAAGTGTTATTCGCCAAGTCCTTTGTTACACCTCACAGAGGTGCCGGGAGGGAAAAAACCTCCAAACCCGAAGGTGTTCAATCCCGTTTGAACTAACATTTTTTTGAACCTAATTAGTTGTAGAATACTGCTGTAATATTGGTTTTCCATTTTAGTAATAGTTATGACTACAGAACACCTTTCTGTTGTCCGTTTTGTGGAGTGAGTAACGCTCTCACAGTTTTTAGGAAAAATTAGAACAATATTTTATACCTAAATTATATTTTATCCTAAAAAAATGTTATCACCCAGGACGTTTCATGAGCATATGTAGCTTTTAAAAGAGTTTTCTTTTTTGCCAATATGTAATATGCAATTGGTGCATTTAGGTTGTGAAAATATGAGTAATGAAACTAAGTTATCCTTAGCTTTTTTGGCGTCGAAAAAAAGCGGTACTTGGCTATCCTCTCCGCATAGTTTTGCCCAAAAGCGGTACTTGGCTATCCTCTCCGCATAGTTTTGCCCAAAAGTGCATGTTTTGAAGTTGCTGTCCTATAAATCTCATTGCCGTATTCGGGTACAGCCTATTAAAATGAATTGTAGAGATTATTTCACGAAAAACGTGTTTACCATTATTATTTTCTGCAGAGAGTTGTTGGACAGTTTGTGATCCACCTATCTCGTGTGAAACTGTCGAAATGTATCCGTTATAAGCGAAAATTGTAATAAAGTGGAGAACAGTTAACAGTATTACATTGGATCTTAATTCATTCAACTAAGCACTCAAAAATACATTTTGAAATATACATATCTCTACTAATTGAGTAAAGTATGACTTTTTGAAATTGAATTCTTGCTGTTTTCACTGTTTTCGTAATATAAAACCCTTATATCTTCTAAAATAATTATTCCATCGAATTGGGAGTGGTCTCATTCGACTCGGCCCAGAATAATACTTCTGATAAAATGACCCCGAAATCAGAAATATTCAAATATCTAAAGGTTCTTTCCAAAATCGGTGCGCCTGCCCAGTATCGAGCTCCTTATCGACTACCAGCAATAAAAAATTACAAATTATACAAAACTGCTGCCCCCGAATAATCAACAATTATCCAAGATACACAAAGATCACACACATGCACGAAGAACAAGAAACAGCCACAATAACAGACTACATATACAAACTTACAGACAAGTTTTTTGGACAAGTAACAATTCCATAGATATCAAAAATTGGTAACTACGACAAAACATCACTTACTAGATTTGTAAAAAGAAGAACAAAATACATATTACTTGACAGACAAGGTGTATTGTAATTAAATATTGTTATAGATGTGTTTTGGTTTTTTTTTAAATTTCCAAAAAACGTCCACCAAATTTCAAAAAATAATAATAATCTTATAAATAAGAAGGAACATGTTTATGTTGCCTGTACATGTTATAAAACTAAGGCATGTTATGTAAATCTATACCTACAATAAACTTGTAACTTATTTTATGTTATATTGTTGTTTTTGTTTTGTAGACAAAGTGATTTTCTCTTATTATTTTTTTGTAATCAATATTTAAACAACATTTTTGTTTATAAATAAGAAAACCAGATTCCCTGTAACTGTAATTTTTAATTTACAAAATACAGTAAATATTCATACATTCATAAACTTGTAACTGATCCCTGTCTGTACATGGAAGATATATAGGAAAAATACCATTGGTGGCCTTATCGACTCAATGATACCCAAAAAAATGATTTTTAGAATTTTTGTCTGTACTATTAACTTCATCAGTGTGTATGAATGTTTGATTTTCTGATGATATATAGTAACAATAAGAGTTAACAACCTAAAGCCCTGGTTATTTAGGGTACAATATTAATCTGAGCTTAGAGCAGATTGGCAACACTGATTGTAATATCTGCCAACAGTGTTGCCATTTGGGATCAATTCAATTTAAAGGGGAGGGATCATTTTTTTAGGAAATAAAGGCCACTAATAATCGTCGGAATCGAATCCACGACGATTATTAAGATTTTTTTTTTCATTACTCAGCTGACAGGGCTCATAATACTTTATTTTTAATGGGGTTGACATAAAATTTAGAGATATTTTGCACCCACCCACGTGTGAAACATGCAACATTACAATGAAAACAGATCACATAATTATGAATATTTATATATATATATATATATATATATATATATATATATATATATATATATATATATAATAAAATTCGTTTAGGGCCTTCTGCTCACATTCAGGAACATAAATATGCTTTAGGTCCAGCCGACAAACCTATGTAATGTACTGTAAAACATACAGTCTTCTTTTTCGTACATGGTCACCGTGTATGCCCGAACGCCAGCGGACACGTTTTTTTTTCAGTTTAGTCATCAAAGGCATATTTATACTAAAAAAAAAAAAAAACTTTTTATTTGGTTACAATAGCGCTTTAGTTGGATAACTATTCCATGTTCTAGATTATTAGTATTCCATAACCCCAAATATTATCAGCCCCCCCCCCGGAATTATCGTCTATACAGGGTGAATCGAAAGTGGCAATACTCCAGGAGGTGTACCTAGACAAAAAATTTGGAACAACACCAACAACCACACATTTCAATCTCACTCCGTTCCAGACGCATGCCGCGGTATGCCGTTCTAAAGGTTCTTTAAAAAAAAAATGTGTTTTTTGTAGTACAACTCCAATTTCTCTGTTTGTACACTTCCAAAGTGCCTAGTAAACAGGCGTCCAAACTGCCGAGGAAACAGGCACAAAAAGTGCCGAAGAAACAGGCATCCGAAGTGCCTAGGAAACAGGCGTCCAAAGTGCCTAGGAAACAGGCGTCCAAAGTTCCTATGAAACAGGCGTCCAAAGTGCCGAAGAAACCGGCGTCCAAAGTGCCTATGAAACAGGCGTCCAAACTGCCGAGGAAACAGGCAAAAAAAGTACCGAAGAAACCGGCGTCCAAAGTGCCTAGGAAACAGGCGTCCAAACTGCCGAGGAAACAGGCAAAAAAAGTGCCGAAGAAACCGTCATCCAAAGTGCCTAGGAAGGAGGGGTCCAAACTGCCGAGGAAACAGGCACAAAAAGTACCGAAGAAACCGTCATCCAAAGTGCCTAGGAAACAGGCACAAAAAGTACCGAAGAAACAGGCATCCAAAGTGCCTAGGAAACAGGCGTCCAAACTGCCGAGGAAACAGGCACAAAAAGTACCGAAGAAACAGGCGTCCAAAGTGCCTAGGAAACAGGCACAAAAAGTATCGAAGAAACAGGCGTCCAAACTGCCGAGGAAACAGGCACAAAAAGTACCGAAGAAACAGGCATCCAAAGTGCCTAGGAAACAGGCACAAAAAGTATCGAAGAAACAGGCATCCAAAGTGCCTAGGAAACAGGCGTCCAAAGTGCCTAGGAAACAGGCGTCCAAAGTGCCTAGGAAACAGGCGTCCAAAGTGCCTAGGAAACAGGCACAAAAAGTATCGAAGAAACAGGCGTCCAAAGTGCCTAGGAAACAGGCGTCCAAACTGCCGAGGAAACAGGCACAAAAAGTACCGAAGAAACCGTTATACAAAGTGCCGAGTAAGGAGGCATCCGAACTGCCGAGGAAGGAGGCGTCCAAAGGGCCGAGGAAAGATCCTCCTTTTATGCTTGTATAATATGACAAGATATGGTGGATTCATACCTTTATTATCTCACATAGATTTGCACTTGGCCTGCTAGGATGGTTGGCCTCCGTCCAGGGCTATATGGGAACCCCCGTAGGACTGCCAACATAACCCACGTGTTTCAACTCAGGTGTGAGCAGACGTTTTGGCTTCACCAAGGGATTACGGCTCTTTGTGTGTGTATATATATGTATTTGGTTCTGTCAAGTTCAAGGAGGGGTTCTCTCAAGGTCGTAATACATCTGAGTTTTATTTTAAAGCTAAAACCTAAAATCTGATATAATTCTATGTGTTAGGGTTCTAGGGAGATTTCGGAATTTGGATTATATTATATATGTTAAATATATACATACATATTTGTCTGTACCTGCTCAATCGTGCAGCTATAGACCAAACAGAAGTATATATATACAGGGTGTCCCACATTGAGATGTCATAACTTTAGGGGTTTATTCTGCATATCATTTGTAGTTCAGGGACGTATAAAAGAGCGGTCTATCTCAACATGTAGCAGAGCCAGACAAACTTTTGTCTATTTTCAAAACTATTATTTTTGTTTATTAAAAACTGTGCTTTCGAGATTTTAGATTCATGTATCTCAAAAACTGACATTAAATATCCGATGAGAAACACCCGTTATTATTTATTAAATTTTGACGGCCATTTATTATTAACCGCGAATTTTAGGACGGGTTATCTACAGGTTACCACCCTTTTCTAGCCAGGATAGGGCTGATGCCTTTTCTTTTTTCTAAAGAAAAGCCACCGCCCCTAGTGGGAATCGAACCCACGACCTTTGGCACGGAGTGTTAAGTGCTCACGCCTTAACACTCACTGCCACCGGGTCTCCCACCCGTTATTAAAATATTACCATGTAAATTATGAGCTAGAAAAAAATACATATGGATGTGAACTTATGATATTAATGTTTTATTAAATTATTCAATCTTTTCTTAATCAGCTGTTTGTTGACTTGGAGGTTTGCCTCCGCTTTAAAAGTTACATTATTTAATAAACTTATGATATTAATGTTTTATTAAATTATTCAATCTTTTCTTAATCAGCTGTTTGTTGACTTGGAGGTTTGCCTCCGCTTTAAAAGTTACATTATTTAATAAACTTATGATATTAATGTTTTATTAAATTATTCAATCTTTTCTTAATCAGCTGTTTGTTGACTTGGAGGTTTGCCTCCGCTTTAAAAGTTACATTATTTAATAAACTTATGATATTAATGTTTTATTAAATTATTCAATCTTTTCTTAATCAGCTGTTTGTTGACTTGGAGGTTTGCCTCCGCTTTAAAAGTTACATTATTTAATAAACTTATGATATTAATGTTTTATTAAATTATTCAATCTTTTCTTAATCAGCTGTTTGTTGACTTGGAGGTTTGCCTCCGCTTTAAAAGTTACATTATTTAATAAACTTATGATATTAATGTTTTATTAAATTATTCAATCTTTTCTTAATCAGCTGTTTGTTGACTTGGAGGTTTGCCTCCGCTTTAAAAGTTACATTATTTAATAAACTTATGATATTAATGTTTTATTAAATTATTCAATCTTTTCTTAATCAGCTGTTTGTTGACTTGGAGGTTTGCCTCCGCTTTAAAAGTTACATTATTTAATAAACTTATGATATTAATGTTTTATTAAATTATTCAATCTTTTCTTAATCAGCTGTTTGTTGACTTGGAGGTTTGCCTCCGCTTTAAAAGTTACATTATTTAATAAACTTATGATATTAATGTTTTATTAAATTATTCAATCTTTTCTTAATCAGCTGTTTGTTGACTTGGAGGTTTGCCTCCGCTTTAAAAGTTACATTATTTAATAAACTTATGATATTAATGTTTTATTAAATTATTCAATCTTTTCTTAATCAGCTGTTTGTTGACTTGGAGGTTTGCCTCCGCTTTAAAAGTTACATTATTTAATAAACTTTAAAATGGCCACTCGTTGTCTTAGACAAAAATCTATTTCAATTTTATTTTTTCTGATTTCTAAGTCAAAACCAATAAATGTGCTTTAGCGTGAACGTGCCATTCTTAGCAAATTCTTTAATTTCACACGATGATGGCGATGTCCCGTCCCTCCCACACTACATGACGTTTATTACACAATCCCATCTACCAAATAAAAAGTCCGTCACGCAGGAGCTGCATAACCAAGCACTTTCCTCAGAATTTTTGTAGTGTAGACTACATTACTGAATAATTTGCTGTAAATAACCTATATAAATAAAGTAAAAACGTGAATAGTTCTGCTCATTTACATTTCTTATGGGAACTTCAATTATTAATTTTGTAAATAATTTGCTTCCAGAGTTATGTTAATACATGATACTGTACTACTTAATAAATACACAAAACCTTCACATTCCGTCTTTTCATCTTACGCAGGAAGATTCACAGTCCCCCTAGTGGGAGATAGCGCTCCTCGGCTTTGGGAACCTACGTCTGGCTGGCTAATTGTAATGAAACAGAGTTTAAAGTAAACCCTCCTTTCCAATCAACCGATTTACTTCATTTTTACAAAAATTCTTTCTCATGAAATACCCACGACGTATACCGCGTTTCGTTACAATACAGCACAAATTACGACCGGTATGAGTATATTAGTACTTTAGGTCCGGAGTAAACCCCCCCCCTCCTCCAAATAACCCGATTTAGTTTATTTTTACAACCCATTTTTCTCTGTTGATTACCACCACAATACCGAGCAGCGCGGCATGCGGGCGTGCAGCCCCCCCCCCCGAAATTTTGATTTGATCGGTAAAATTTTCATAAAACCCTTAAAAATAAATTAAATAAGATCATTTAGTTCATAAAACGTGTTCTATTTTGGGTGTAATAGCGTTTAAGATGGCTAAAACTCTTCCAAGATCTAAATTGTTAGTATTCCATACACCGGAAATGGTCTCAGCTCCCCCCCCCCCAAATTTTCCCAGCCCCCTCCGAAATTATTTTCTATGTACGCCCATGGGTTGCCCAGCTGATAATGGACGAGTGGTGACGGACTGGCTTAAGAGTGAATTCCCTAATCGTTGTATCGGCCACTATGGACCAGTTCGTTTGCCTCCTGATCTGTACCCTCTAGATTTCCATGTATTGGGAACATTGAAGAGCAGAGTGTACAGGCCGTGACGGCGAAAGAGGAACTCATCAACAGGACCTAGGAGCAGTGCGGTAAGCAGTTTTAATGTTAAATGAATTACATTGTATTAAAAAGAAAAATTGAAATTTCTTTTTAAGTTTCAGATATTTCAAAGCATTATCGATGTATATACTGTCCTGTGTGACTAGTTGGTGTAAATCATGTGGTAAGTCAATGTTTTCTCTTTCTCTGCAGTCTGTAAGTAGGTGTTTAATTGTAAGTGGAACGTTGCACAGTCTACAGAGTGGTTTGTTTGGTTTGTCATTAAATATGAATGTGTCAAGTGTGAATGTCCAATTCGTAGCCTAGTAAGGACGATTTCTTCTCGCCTTACATTCCGAATACTGCAACTCCAGGCTCCTATTGTCCGTAGCTTGTGTGTATCGCTTGTTCAGTTTGCCGCTTGTTGATTATGTGTTGTTAGCACTTTCCTCCGAAGGAAAGTAGCTATTGAGGTTGCACTCATGACGGAATTTTTCAAAAATTTGTTCAAATCTTTATCGATCCTACCAAGTAGACACCAAAAATGACCCCCGTTAAAATTTATATATATATATATATATATATATATATATATATATATATATATGTCTGTTAACACGATAGCGGCCAGAGTTTTTGTTTTTTCGTCACGAAACTTGGTATATAGCGTTCAATTAGCAAACAATTGAACGAGTTCGTAAACCAACATAATCCGTCAAACGGAAGGGGGGGGGGGTTACCCCGGACCCATAACACTAAGTTGACCATGCACGCCGTAGTTTTTGATATATTTCAACGAAACTTGGTATTCATAGTAGTAATCTACAGAGAAAAATGGGCTGTAAAAATAAACTAAATCGGTTCATTAGGAGGGGAGTTTACTCCGGACCCAAATTACTAATATACTCATACCGGTCGTAATTTCTGCTGTATTGTAACGAAACGCGGTATGCGTCGTGGCTACCTCATGAGAAAGAAGTGTTGTAAAAATGAGCTAAATCGGTTAATCGGAAAGGGGGGTTTACTCTGTACTATATTTCAATAGAATAGTCGTACGTCCAAAAACGTAGGTTCGCAAGGCCGCCGCAAGGAGCGCTTTCTACCACTTAAGGGACTGTACCCTGTTCCTGCGTCAGATCAAAAGACAAAAATATGAAGTTTTTTGTATTTATTAAGTTGTGTAGTAGGTGCCATGTGTAAACATAACTCAGGAAGCAAATTAATTACAAAATTAATACATGAACAAAATTAAAAAAAGAGAGAGTGAGAGAGAGAGAGAGAGAGAGAGAGAGAGAGAGAGAGAGAGAGAGAGAGAGAGAGAGAACTATTCATGTATTTATTTAATTTATATAGGATATTTTAAGCAAATTATTCTGGAAAGCAGCCTACACTACCCAAATTCTGAGGAAAGTGCTTAGTTATGCAGCTCCTGCGTGACGGACGTTTTTAATATTAACTTGTTGCAATACTTTGTGCAACAAAATTCTCATTAAGTATTTTCATTTCTGATCATATAAAAAGCATTGGTTTCCCTGTCCACCGGAGTCATACCATATCTATTGTGGTTGCGTGGCGATGCCAGCTATCCTAGGATCACGAGAAGGCGGTAGGAGGATGGGAAAATGAAAGTATACAACGGAATGGATAAGCCAAGGACGTACAGTCTCGAGTCTTAGCTTTCACTTCTTCTCGGCAACGTTAGCTGTTCCTTCTGACGTACAAACCTAGGCAACTCTCTGTTTCAAGATATGCATAGCATGGCTGTGTATAGGAGGGGCTGAAGGGGCTGCATCCCCCCCCCCCCCAGAAATTTTGATTTGACGGTAAACATGTGTCACAAACCCTCAAAAATAAATTAAGATCACTTAGTTTAGAAAGAATATATATTTTTTGGGGGTGTAATGGCGTGATGCTTAGCTTCTTTTAGGCTCTTCACCTACATAGAACCGACATTATATGGAGGGTTCAGAGCAAAACTAGACCAAGTCCATTCTTGACATTTTATGTGTAATAGCATCGAAGAGTATTACTGAAATGGCTCTTTTCAGTGCTACAGGAGACTAAGTCCTAACTTCATTATTTAGCCACTTGCAGCAGTTCTTGCTACACATCTGGAAGGCATTCTTATTTGCTTTCAGAGCACAAGTCTAAGTTGTAACTATTTTCTGAGCAAGTCTATAAATAAATAAATAACATCAGTGTTTAAGTTCAAATCTTTTTAAGACTTATACTGGTCAATAGGATTTATACAACGTCTCTGCAATTAAAACGAATAATACTAATTTTCTGAAAACTGTATAACAAGGACTAGTTTTGCTCTGATCCCTCCATATGCAAATCACACTCGATGCTCAATGGTTGCTGGTTAACTCAAGGATATTTGATGTCTAAAGATGAACCTCCAAAATGCAATACTATTCAACACTATCGCCACACTTTCAAGGAATGTCCTGCCTACAGACATTTACTCCATAAGAAAAATATGCCCTCTGACACAATTAAATCATTAGGAGACAACAAATTTAAAATGAAGGAAACATTACTCTCCCTCAAAGAGGCAAAACTATTATTGAATAAACACAATAACTGAATATTAAATAGTCATACAAAAATAAACAAAACCAAAATCCGTCACGCAGGAGCTGCACAAAAAAAATATTCCAGAGATATTTGCTTAACTAATTTCGTTTTCCAGCTGATTTCAGCTAATATATATATATATATATATATATATATATATATATATATATATAGAGAGAGAGAGAGAGAGAGAGAGAGAGAGAGAGAGAGATGTT
Organism: Gonocerus acuteangulatus; assembly: GCA_946811695.1. NCBI lineage: Eukaryota > Metazoa > Arthropoda > Insecta > Hemiptera > Coreidae > Gonocerus > Gonocerus acuteangulatus. The sequence continues at coordinate 88,345,362 of OX328128.1, read as the reverse complement.
AACGGGTCTAGACACCATTTCCGATGTCTACTAGGTACAATGGATGAAGATTTGAAAAAAAAGTAAAAAAAAAAAATAGGTTTTCGACAGGGATGTTAATAATATCTGGAAAATAGGATGATCTGTAGGGATGACATGTAACTAATATATGAAAAATATCCTCTAGCTGATTACTATTACACGCGGGGAGATTGTCTTGGGGTTTAGGGATACTGTAGTCTTGTAATTTTTTTTAATAATATTTGTATTAATTGTTCTAATTTGGGCTTTTACCGGGGCCTACGTTAGAGGGGGCACGGAGGACAATTGGTGAGAGGCCCGTGGTCTCATGGAGGCTCGTCGTAATTTATTTGCTCACATAATAATTTGAATTAATAAAATTATATACCTAAGTATAGTTCACATAATTATTATTGAGAACAACCAATGGATAATTTTCTAAATTCTCTATTTCTAATATACAAAACTAGCTTTTAAATATTGTCAGTTCAAAACTTTCTAGCCCCAGGAAGTGCCAATTTATCTTAGAAAATACATAAATTTTCCACTCCATTCAATTACAAATGGATTTAATTTTGCTTCCAGAGAAATGTCAGTTTTTAATAATTCCATTAATAGTTTTAGGTATGGAAGGGAGGGGGGTTAAGAGCACGTGAAGTTATTTGGACAGGGGCCCGTAATTCCTCTCGTAGGCCCTGCCTGTTATTCTTTAAAATGGAAATGGGAGGTTCATGTTAACTTAAGAATAGTTCAAATGTACAAATTTTCTGATAAGAATGCGAAACAAAACGAAGCTAAACCGTATTACATGATAACAAGTTAATTCATTTACAGTAATAAAATTTACTAAACTAACAAACCAACAAAAACTAAATTGTTGCTCCTATTTATGCTCCGTTAGTTAATTCAGTTTTCATTATTAACTTAACTTCTCAGTTACGATGACGAATAATAAAAATTAAAACATAATTCCGAATCGTTTGAAATGATTACAACTTGCTTCTGGATTGCTCTACTCAAATGGTTATGAATGTAAATATTAAATAGAATAGGACCTAATCAAGAACCATGAGGGACTCCTTAAAGTTCCCGCTACAAATAGCGTCCTCTAATTGGAAGGAGTTATTTTGAAACGTGCTGCCTTTTTATTTTCACTTTCTAACGAGATTCGCCGACATTACTGCAAAACTCCTCGGCCGAAAGGTCAGCCCAGTGATATCTACAGTTTATTTCAATTATTTCGTCGACAAGATTCGTCATTATTTTTTCCATTATGGAAATTTGAACAAGATAGAATTAAGCGTTAGAATAATTCGGTAATTACTAGTAGGTATATCTGTCCTCGACGGATAAAAACGTTGTTCGTTAAGGGATCGAACGGTTTAAAAGTCCTTCACGCAGGAGCTGCATAAGTAAGACCTTTTCTCAGAAGGTGTACATTGCATTCCTGAATAATTTGGTTAAAATTACCTACATACATTAATAAAATAAAAACATCAATCGTTTCCTCTTTTATATTTGTAATAAACAGATTAGTCAAATATTAATTTTCTAATAGGGTGTTGTGGATGCGAGATACTACACTAATTAATAAATACACATAAAATTTGCGGGTTTGTTTATTAATCTTGATGAATAATAAAAGCGTCCAAATGTAAACAAAGAACATCCGATAATCCTAAGAACGAAGGAACCGGATACAGCGCCCCTGTTCAGCGCCCCTAGTGGTAGAACAACCAATGGAAGGTTTTGCGGCTGAACTGAATTTGAACATAATACGGAGTAAACCCCAACCTCTAATGACCGATTTAGTTTATTTTTAAAGTTCCTCTTCCTATTTAGATACCCACGAATGAGCAAATTTCGTTTGCGAAGGTGTCGTTAAAAAATAACGTGTTCAAGCAGAGAAAATTGGAGCTTTTCTACAAAAACACGTTTTGTTTGTTTTCTATATAACCTTTAGAACAGCATATTTCAGGAACAAAAACAGATAAAAACATGCGGTTGACAGTGTTTAGCTAGCTATATTTGTGGTCTAGTTTCACCCCTTTGAGTATTGTCACACCGTGTGTATTAAGTTTCATGGCGAAAAAATAAGAAATCTAACGGATATGATGTTAACAGACATTTATAATTTACTTATTAAATTAACCATTTTAAGTATTTACTAGAAAGAATTGATGGAGGTTAGAAGAAACATTCTTTCATGAGTGAAACCTCAATAGGTATATTCCTTGAATGTATGAACCGACATACAAGTACTTCCAGAAACAGCAATAAGAAACTCTCTCTGTTTCTTGTCTTCCGCAAACATCTACCAATTCTGTTGGTTTACTAATGTAAGCCATGTAAAATGTTTGTCTGACATAAATTCTACATGGTTCACATTAGTCAGAATTTCTCTCTGATTTAAATATCCTGCAATAACTATCCTAGTGTAAACCCACCCTAAGACAAGCCAGGGCAATTCAAACCAATGGCTGTATTAGACTGAGCCGACTGGAGGTTTAGGGCCAAACAGAAGATTTGAAGAGGTTTTTCATGAATGGGACGACCAGAAAAGCCAAACTATCGAGTCGCCGACCACACGCCCAAACATCTGCCTCAATTTCTCTATTTGCCGGTGGACTTCCGGAGCGACTTTATCCCGACCCGATGTGAGTCAAGGTCCCAAGAAGTACCGGTCTCCCCGCGGAGCCTGTTATAGGCCCCTGTCTTGCATAATCAGGGGTTCCTTCCTCCTGGGATTATACAATCCCTAGGGATACTCGAGGCTTGGAGATTCCTGAGGGATGGAGAGGTTCTGTAGGAGGAAAGGCTACCTAACAACACGGAAATCGAACAATCAGCTGGTCTGTACTCATCAAGAGGCACGTAGTACCAATATTTTATTAATACTTTATCGTAACCGAGGTGATTAAACTGCGAAAATATTAATAACTAGCTGAATGCCCGTGCTTTGTCACGGCAGAAAAGTCGTTTTTAGCACTTTCCTCCGAAGGAAAGTAGCTATTCGGGTTGCACTCATGACGGAATTTTTGAAAAATGTCTTCGAATCTTTATCGATCCTATCTAGTAGACACCGAAAATGACCCCAGTTAAAATTTATATATATATATATATACATATATATATATATATATATATATATATATATATATATATATATATATATTGAGGTTTCTTCGCTGGGGAGAATTATTTGTGTTAATACGGCATTCTCCAGCGGTCGATTTATTTGCGTAATATTTCGCAGAAATCACATTCTGCATCTTCTGACGGTCCATGGCTTTAAATTTATTTATTTATTTATTTTTATACTTGTTATTTTATAATAAACTATATATTCGATTGATTATATTTCCATATGGCAGTTTTCAGATGTACGTTGTTGTACCAAGGCCTGTTGACACAGAGTAGAGCCGATGGGACTGCTTTGAGACTATTCTACGTCTTGCTTCTTTGCGCTTGCTTGTATTTTCCCACCCGATCTTCCTTCAATAGTTCTGAGAACGGGATTCCATGTAGGATGTAGAATGACACCTTCATCTTTGTTCAGAGTCTTAGGTTGCTTGAATATTTCGACAGCCTCTCTTACTAGCCTTCTTTGACGATTGTCTTCTTTGGCTAGGACTCTGGCTTCTATATATGCATGTATAGTTACATATGTGTCTGTTAACACGATACAGGCCAGAGTTTTTGTTTTTCGCCACGAAACTTGGAATGTAGTATTCCCCCATCAAGCGATTGAACGAGTTCGTTAACCAACAAAATCGGTCCATGTGGAGGGGGGGTTTACTCCGGAGCCAAAGTAGTTATTTCTCAATACCAGCCATACTTTTTGTTATATTTCAACGAAACTCGGTATTTGTTGTGGTCAACCAAAGAGAAACATTTTTTGTAAAAATAAACTAAATCGGTTGACTAGAAGGGGGGGGGGTTTGCTCCGGACAGAAATTACTAATTTCCTTATACCGGTCGTAATTTCTGTTGTATTGTTACGAAACTCTTTATACATCCTGGCTATCTAATAAGAAAGAAGTGTTGTGAAAATGAACTAAATAGGGCTATTGGAAGGGGGGGGGTTACTTTGTACTATGTTTGAATTGAATTCTCCCGCCAAACGTAGGTTCCCGAAACTCATCAAGATCAATAGATGAATATGTGAAGCTTTGTGTATTTAGTAGGTAGTGTAGTATCACGCATACACAAAACTGCGGAAAAAATGAATTACAAAATTAATAATTGAAACAGCTGCTCATAAAAGCAAAAGAGCAGAACAATTAATGTTTTTATTTTATTTATCTATATAGGTTATTTTAAGCAAATTATTCAGGAAAGCACTCGACCCTACCAAATTCTGAGGAAAGTGCTTAGTTATGCAGCTCCTGCGTGAAGGACTTTTTTTATTGCATTAAGTAATGTATCATCAAAATTAATGCTACTATATAATTGTTTGCAGTTTTCTATAGCACATGTTCCCTTCATACTATCAGTTATCAATTGATAAGTAATCAAAGTATAATGTTTCTTGACATTGGGGCGCTCCGGACCAGTGTCAGCGAACTCATAACCTAGAGATAACCAGTTATACCAGTACAGGCTAAACATTCGTTGTCAGTAATAAATGTACGAAAAAATTTAAAAATTTATATTTCTCAGATGTCATTTTGAAACACCCATTATATTTGCGAGCATTATGAAGAAGTGTTCTGACTGGGGATGCTGATGGGTGGTACCTCGGATGGACCATCACCAGGTATAGCGTAAAGTCTATGAGGGACAAGTTCAAAGAAATTTCAATTAAATTGGTGATTTTGTCCCTTATATCGTAAACTCGATGGGGGACAGTTTATGTCTAGTAATTCAAGGACTGCCATCATACTTGAAATTCACCGCAATTAAAAATATTATAATTTATTTAAATTTTAACGTCCATTTATTATTAACAACGAATTTTAGGACGGGTTATCTACAGGTTACCACCCTTTTCTAGCCAGGATAGGGGTGATGCCTTTTCTTTTTTCGAAAGAAAAGCCACCACCCCTAGTGGGAATCGAACCCACGACCTTTGGCACGGAGTGTTAAGAGCTCACGCCTTAACCCTCACGGCCATCGGGTCTCCAAAAAATAATAGTTACTATGAAAATTGATAGGCGAACATACTTAAAAATTTTAATGTCAAAATAACCTTTCTTAGCGAGTGTTTACATCCTAAAGGGAGTGTCCATGCAAAATTTCAGATTTTTCTGTCAAGTGGTTTGGGCTGGGCGATGACAGTCAGTGAGTGAGTGAGTTGTATTTGACCAATGTTGAGATATTGGTCACTTTTTTAGCACTTTCCTCCGAAGGAAAGTAGCTATTGAGGTTGCACTCATGACAGAATTTTTGAAAAATTTCTTCGAATCTTTATCGATCCTACCTAGTAGACACCGAAAATGACCCCAGTTAAAATTTATATATGTCTCTCTCTCTCTCTCTCTCTCTCTCTCTATATATATATATATATATATATATATATATATATATATATATATATATATATGTGTGTGTGTTAACACGATAGCGGCCAGAGTTTTTGTTTTTTCGTCACGAAACTTGGTATATAGCATTCAATTAGCAAACGATTGAGCGAGTTCGTTAACCACCAAAATCGGTCCACCGGAAGGGGGGGTTTACCCCGAACCCAAAACACTAATTTGACCATGCCAGCCGTAATATTTGTTATATTTCAACGAAACTTGGTATTCGTAGTGGTAATATAGAGAAAAAAGTGAGATGTAAAAATAAACTAAATCATTAGAAGGGGGGGGGGTTACTTCGGACCCACAATACCAATTCGCCATTACCAGCCGTGATTTTTGTTATATTTCGACGAAACTCGGTATTCGTAGTGGTAATCTACAGGTACAAATGTGTTGTAAAAATGAACTAAATCGGTTCATTAGGAGGGGGGGGGTTTACTTTGTAACATATTTCAATAGAATAGCCCGCCAGACGTAGGTTCGCAAGGCCGCCGCAAGGAGCGCTATCTCCCACTAGAGGGACTGTATCCTGTTCCTGGATTAGATCAAAAAACGAAAATATGAAGTTTTTTTGTATTTATTACGTAGTGTAGTAGGTACCATGTGTAAACATAACTCTGGAAGCAAATTAATAATTGAACAGTTACTCATTACAAAATTAAAAGAGAACTATTCATGTTTTTATTTTATTTATGTAGGATATTTTAAGCAAATTGGTCTGGAAGCCAGTCTACACAACCCAAATTCTGAGGAAAGTGCTTAGTTATGCAGCTCCTGCGTGACGGACTTTTCTTAATATTAATACAGTAGACTCTCCCTTATCCGGCGTCGTTGGGACTGGGGTACAGTCGGATTATTACCCCCCCCCCCTTCTAATGAACCGATTTAATTTTTTTTCGTTGCAATACAACAATAATTGCGGCCGGTATGGGCGAATAACTACTTTGGGTCCGGAGTACCCCCCCCCCCCACTCCAGATGAACCTATTTTGCTGGATAACGAACACGTTCAATCATTTGGTAGGGGAATACTATATACCAAGTTTCATGAGGGAAAAACAAAAACTCTGCTATGTATCGTGTTAACTCTGTTATGTATCGTGTTAACTCTGTTATGTATCGTGTTAACTCTGTTATGTATCGTGTTAACGATAGTTTTAAATGTTCGACGTGATTTTTTACATTGGCATAACTTCTTAGCACCTTCCTCCGAAGGAAAGTAGCTATTGAGGTTGCACTCATGACGGAATTTTTGAAAAATGTCTTCAAATCTTTATCGATCCTACCTAGTAGACACCGAAAATGACCCCCGTTAAAATTTATATATATCTATATCTATATATATATATATATATATATATATATATATATATATTCGTGGTGGTAAACAACAGAGAAAAATGGGTTGTAAACATAAACTAAATCGAGTTATTTGGAGGGGGGGTTTTCCCTGGACCTAAAGTACTAATATACTCATACTGGTCGTAATTTCTGCTGTATTGTAACGAAACGCGGTATACGTCGTGGGTATCTCATGAGAAAGAAGTGTTGTAAAAATGAAGTAAATCGGTCAACTGGAAAAAAAAATCGGTCTATGAGTGAGAAGATGTGACATAGAATACACTGTGACGCCATAACTCCATACCTCATGAGTATAGCCCGGAAGTTAGGCAAAATGCCTTTTTTATCTGAGTGGATATATTGAAGAATCAAATAGAAATAAATATGTTTCCGTGCATTTAGGAAGTGTAGAAACAATTTTGCCTATTTTGGCTATTTTAAGATTTAAAGTCTTTTTTTGCTCGTTATGCAAATTTTTTCTGCAATTTAAACATTTTAAAAAGCACAACGAATTTTGAATTTCAGTTTGTCGAAAACAAAAAAAGTTTTCAAGAAGGACAATGGTGTAATTACCTGGTATTCCGGATTTAGAAATGATAAGATAATGCAGAGGAAGTTTTTCCATAATGAAAAACATTTTCTCTGAAGGTCTATGAGAGTTGATACTTTGAAAAAGCATCTTGTTGTTGCTTGTAAGAAGGGAAAGTAAGAGTAAGTACACTAATTCTGTGATAAATTGATAATAAAGAAATGAATGAGTATTTAAAATACAGATTTTCATTAATAACTAGCTGTCACCCGGCGTGCCATGCTACACCTACTTTCTGAATATAGAAAAGCCTAAATAAATTAGAAACCAAATAAGTTTTATTAAAATCTAATAACACGAATCCGTAACTGTTTCGAACCTGTGACCTCCCAACTGTGAGTCCTAGACGACTTTGACATAACCTATAACACCTCCCGTATCAAGACATACATGTATGCCAAGTTTGGTAAAAATCGGTCTAACGGTGTGGATTTTTATAAAAAGAAACAACAACATACAGACAGCAGCTGGTAGACGTTTTTGACCTGGCCTATGACAATCCCCTGATCAAGACCAACCTGTGTGCCCAGTTTGATCAAAATCCGTCAAACGGTGTCGGTTTGTATAAAGAACAAACATACAGACAGACATCTGGTAGACGTTTTTGACTTAACCTACGACACTCCCCAGATTAAGATCTACATGTGTACCGAGTTTAGTCTAAGTCGGACGAACGGTGTGGATTTGTATAAGGGACAAACATACAGACAGACAGCTATAAGACGTTTTTGACTTAGCCTACGACACTCCCCAGATTAAGATCTACATGTGTACCGAGTTTAGTCAAAACCGGACGAACGGTGTGGATTTGTATAAGGGACAAACATACAGACAGACAGCTGGTAGACGTTTTTGACTTAGCCTACGACACTCCTCAGATTAAGATCTACATGTCTACCGACTTTAGTCAAAATCGGATGAACGGTATGGATTTGTATAAGGGACAAACATACAGACAGACAGCTGGTAGATTTTTTTGACCTAGCCTAGGAGATTTCTCGTATCAAGACCTACCATTATTCCAAGTTTGGTCAAATACGGTCAAACGGTGTGGATTTGTCTAAGGAACAAACAAACAGAAAAACAGACAGACACGTGATTTGTATATATATAGATGAGTGAGATTCCTCTTTGCCTTCACTCCTAATAAATGCCTATTTTAATTACAATACTTCCTATTTTCAGTATTTCAAGTGCCTTTTTGCCTGCCTATTTTAGCCAAAAATAAATGCCTATCTTCCGAGCTCTACTCATGAGGTTACTATAACCACCAAGCCACGAGTATAACCCATACAATTCCTTGAATGACTGTTATCAGTATGGATTTACTAGTACCAAGGTGACAGATACTACATTTCAAACTGATAACAGTTTGGAGTTTTTATCAGCGAGAGTGTAAATTATCTATTTTATTCGAATTTTTAGATCCCGTTTGGAATGGATTCTATAAGAAAAATATAAAATAAAATATTGGTACAGAAGAATAAATGTTTTTATTTAATACTTACTTAACTTAAACGTAACCAAAATGTAATTCGTTTGGATGAATGTCAAACTTTTGGATAATATCTGAAAACAACTATCTTTTCTGAGTAACAAGTCCGAAAATTAATTAGGAAAACTTATTTGCACATAAAAGCTGTTACATATAAATATATACTTAAAGATGTTAAAAATTAGTCTTAAAAATACGAAGAAAGCCCTTGTTTTCAAGGGCCAATTTCCTTTGTTAATCAACTCGTTCAAGCTTTTAGAATCTCTGTGTATATAATATATATATATATATATATATATATATATGTTTGATGTTATTTTTCGTCGCTGGGATAGTATTTTTGGATGGAACGGCATTTTTCTCCAGCGGTGGTACTCCTCCTCACTTCTTCCTGGAATATTTCGATGGATTCATCTCCATCTTCTTCAGCCAGGTACTTGTTTCTTCCTCGGTGGTAGCCAAGGGAATGACATTTTTGTCGATCTGGGCTCCTTTTCTCCCCTCTAGCCACAGTATCGGCGGACGAATGGTGTTTAAGCTCCCTGGTGTAGTTGGGATTCTGTCCGTTAGTATGTGGCTAGAGGGGAGAAAAGGAGCCCAGATCGAGAAAAATGTCATTCCCTTGGCTACCACCGAGGAAGAAACAAGTACCTGGCTGAAGAAGATGGAGATGAATCCATCGAAATATTCCGGGAAGAAGTGAGGAGGAGTACCACCGCTGGAGAAAAATGCCGTTCCATCCAAAAATACTATCCCAGCGACGAAAAATAACATCAAATACTTGGGATCATTATATCTATAAAAAACAAAATAATTTATTATTCCGAACTTGGTTGCAATATTTTCTTCAGGATGTCACAGGATTAATGTTTCTCCATTGTTTTCTCCATAAAATGATGATATCCTACCACCGAAGCAGCCATACTCCCCCTAACCATAACATGATCACCGCAATGTTTGATGTTCAGGCGAAGATTATTTCCATGGAGCTCTTGATCTGCCTTTCTCCAGTCAGAATTTGATCCATCAGGGCCAAAAAGTGAATTTTGACTTATCTTAAAACCAAACAGTTCTCCAGAAGTCCATCTCTTCTTTAAATAATTCTTGGGAGAAATAATTTGCATCTTTTTATATTTCTCGTTGATGTAAGAATTTAGCCTTGGAACTCTACCATTGTATTGCCTTTATTTTGAAACTCTTTGAATGGTTTCAGCACACACTGTTTTATTTAAAAGTTCTTTAACTAATGTATTCTAGTTTGCAGCACTTCATTTTGAATTATCTTTTATTTGGCACATAATCCATCGTTTGTCATTGCCGGTAGAACGTTTCTTTTGTAATGACTCTAGATTTTCTTAATATTCTGTTTTCATTTTTAAAACGTTCAATAATATTTTAAGTAGTCGTATAAATCCTATTGATAATAGAAGTGATTTCATGTTGTTTTGCCCATTTTAAATTTGTTAATCACTATTTCTCGTTCAGGAATAGTTGTATGCCTACCAAATTTAAGCAAATGCTCGAACAAGACTGATTACTTGTGTTCATATTGTTTATTTTCGGGTTTAATAAAATAATGAAAAGTAATTAAAATATTAGTAAACTCATGTCCCCAAAAAGTGAAGAATATTTATTTTCTAAGCGGAACTAAACTTTGCATCTTTTTCACTGTGACCTTCAATTCCTATGAGTTTTAATGAAGATTTTGTTTTCTATTTGTAAAAATGTTATAGAGTGAATTTGATTACCTAAATTCAATGTATGACAATGAATCATTTTGCCCTACTGTGCATTGGCACTTAAATTGTAACAAATTGAGAACAACTAGCAATAGAAATAGAAATCATGGTTTGCATCATTTTGTCTGTGAGCCACTGTATATATATATATATATATATATATATATATATATATATATATACGTATATATATACATATATATATACGTATATGTATTTATATATATATATACAAATTAGAACCACCTTTATTTTCGTGATTTATGGGGTCTGAAACCAGAAATTTTCTAGTCGGCACTCCCAGATTGCGTCGTTCTTCCCTATGGAGGGAAGGAGGAACCGCATTAAAAGTGCAAAACTATTAATGCCAATTTTGTATTTACTTAGATTATTTAAACAAATTTAAAAAATGCTCTACATTGATGAAGTTACTAGGAGTTCTGTTTCTTACATTATTCCGCAGGTTTTCCCCTTTCAGAGTCATGCTGACATTGAAAACACACAACCACTTACCCTTATCAGTAGAATTCCTCTTGATAAACCATGGTAAACAATAGACTATCCTACCGATCACACAAAACCTTTCAAGAATATACAAATAATGAAACTATGTTTTAGTTTATTTTAATGATAATTAAATCGTTAGCACCTATCTAAGGAAACTAACTTTAGAGGATAAAATGTTAAACAAAAAAAAAAATTATCAAAACAATTGCATTTTAAAAGAATTTAAGGATTTCCTTTTCTTTCTTTCGTCTATATTATCTTCACTCGTACCTACTTTAGCGCGGTTCCTCCCTCCCCATAGGGAGGAACCCCGCTTATAGGGATGACCTCATGACGCAAACCGGAAGTGCCGCCTAGAAAATGTTTCGTTTCAGAACCCCTAGAGAACGAATATAACGGTGTTTCAAATTTAATTATTTATATATATATATATATATATATATATATATATATATATATATATACATATATGTCTGTTCGCGCCGCCAGAATAATAGTCCGATTTTGATGAAATTTGGTACAAATTTTAGTTACGTTTAAGTTTAGGAAGAATTAGAATAAAATATTTTATTAATAGACATGAAAAGGTTTGGGGACGGCTAGGAAATAGTGATAAGTGGAAGGTAATTATTCGAAAGCGTACTCAATTTTCTACAAAAAAAGTTCTTTAGAAATATTCGATTAGGCGATGTCAATCGGAGAAATAAGTGCTTAAAACTTCAAATGCCTTTGTTTCTTATTTTGAACGTTTTTTTTTTTTTTTTTAGTTTTTTAGTTAACTTTTTAATTGGTAGAATATATGTAGAAGAGGATGATGGGAGCTGGCTGAGCCATCCAGGTAAAGGAGCTGGCTGAGTCATCCAGGTAGAGGAGCTGGCTGAGCCATCCAGATAAAGGAGCTGGCTGAGCCATCCAGGTAAAGGAGCTGGCTGAGCCATCCAGGTAAAGGAGCTGGCTGAGCCATCCAGGTAAAGGAGCTGGCTGAGCCATCCAGGTAAAGGAGCTGGCTGAGTCATCCAGGTAGAGGAGCTGGCTGAGCCATCCAGATAGAGGAGCTGGCAGAGCCATCCAGGTAAAGGAGCTGGCTGAGCCATCCAGGTAAAGGAGCTGGCTGAGTCATCCAGGTAGAGGAGCTGGCTGAGCCATCCAGGTAGAGGAGCTGGCTGAGCCATCCAGGTAGAGGAGCTGGCTGAGCCATCCAGGTAGAGGAGCTGGCTGAGCCATCCAGGTAGAGGAGCTGGCTGAGCCATCCAGGTAGAGGAGCTGGCTGAGCCATCCAGATAAAGGAGCTGGCTGAGCCATCCAGGTAAAGGAGCTGGCTGAGCCATCCAGGTAAAGGAGCTGGCTGAGCCATCCAGGTAAAGGAGCTGGCTGAGCCGTCCAGATAAAGGAGCTGGCTGAGCCATCCAGGTAAAGGAGCTGGCTGAGCCGTCCAGATAAAGGAGCTGGCTGAGCCGTCCAGATAAAGGAGCTGGCTGAGCCATCCAGGTAAAGGAGCTGGCTGAGCCATCCAGGTAAAGGAGCTGGCTGAGTCATCCAGGTAAAGGAGCTGGCTGAGCCATCCAGGTAAAGCAGCTGGCTGAGCCATCCAGGTAAAGGAGCTGGCTGAGCCATCCAGGTAAAGGAGCTGGCTGAGCAATCCAGGTAAAGGAGCTGGCCCTTTGTCACGTATCATAGGCCATAAAAGCATTTCAAGAAATATGGAACCAAAATAATAACATTTTCTATTTCAATCTTTCCAAATGAGACTAGGGATATGAACGGAACCGCGATAAGATGATGCAGTTCCTGCGAGTCGGACTTTTTATTATAAACAACAGCCATGGGCATTTTTAGGATCTTCGTATATTTTTCTAAATATGTGGAAAACGGTGGACAACCCTAAATTCTCTACATAATGTCTCCAGAAGTAACTTTCGATGGGAAGATGTCTATGGAAGAAACTAATACTTCAATCTCCGAATGCCTTGATTTTGATGGTTTCAACGGTTCTTTATGTATGCCTTCCCCAGTTTTTTATTTATTTTGCTTCTTGTTATTGATTCAAACAGTAAAATGAATTATCATTATATTATTATTATTAGGGACGGTCTGACACCAACGCACAAATCCCACTGAATCCAACCCACAAACGAAGACAATAGAAGATAAAATCATTATTGCCCTCGAGTTTTATAAGTCAGGTCCTCCAGCATATTAGTCGAGATGTCTACCACTGAGCTAATCTCGCCCCACACACACATATATATTGCTAAATATATTGCTTCTTTTGATAGATCAATTAATTATTATTTAAATTTTAATGTCCATTATTATTAACTAAGACCATAAGGACGGGTTATCTATAGGTTACCACCCTTTTCTAGCCAGGATAGGGCTGATGCCTTTTCTTTTTTCTGAAGAAACGCCCGGGGGAGTCGAACCCAAGACCCTTTGGCACGGAGTGATAGGTGCTCACGCCTTAACACTCACGGCCACCGGCTCTCGGTGAGGTGAATTAAGTTGAAACTGTTACTCTTTACTTCCCACAGGTGTTTTTATAACTTCATTTCGAAGGGATATATCTTATTTTGACAGCAATACAAGTCCAAGTCAATTTTCCACAAAAAATCCCGAAAATAAAATATAATGCATTCCACTCATATATATATATATATATATATATATATATATATATATATATATATATATATATATACACGCACACACACACACACACACACACACACACACACACAGCTCCCGATGGGCTGTTACTGCATCCCTCCCTCCCCCTCTTGCCAGCTTCCCATGAAAGCACCTTGTGGGAGTCTGAACCTGTCCCTCGTCACCGGACAACACTTTATGCAAATACAGCATCAATCTTTTCAATCCCAGCTCGCTTCCGGCAGGAAAACCGCCGTTAATCAAAGCCCCTCTTCGCATGGAAGATTAGTTCAATCAAACGTAGGTTTTAGATATTTCTTTCTGGGCAAGTTTTTATGGGTTTCGGCGGTTGATAGGGCTGCTGTAGGATTCAATCTTTATTCTCGGGTAACGTTAGGCTGGAAACGGTTACTGGATTGTCTTAATATTTCGATAAAGATGTAGAAACGTTTGTTTAAAATGGAATCTGAAAGCTAAGCAAGAGTTTAGGCGCCACAACAGGAAACTGACTGTATCCTAACCGGAGAACAGGGCCGCCACATGGGGGGGGGGACTGCCGGGTACAGTTGTCCCGGCCCAGTCACCGTGGGGGCCCGGGTCGATCCTCGCTAATTGGAAAAAAAGTACTAAAAGTGACCTTTGCTGCACCGATTGTCGGTTTTTATTCTCATTTTGCTCAAAACTCAAGATGAAAATAATTTTAAAATGTCCAAAGTCCTATAGCAAAGTACTAGAATTTATTGAAGAAGTACTAGAATTTTCATTCTGGCTCTGAGAAGTGGGGGCCCGTGATCTGATCCTGGGCCCGGCTCTGAGATGTGGCGGCCCTGCCGGAGAAAGAGATCGCTATGACCAAAATCGCATAAGAACTCTATTTGTATAAAATTTAATAAGATTCATGGGCGTATACAAGGGGGAGGCTAAGAGGGCTGCGCCCCCCCCCCGAAATTTTGATTTGGTCGAAAAAAAAATTAATTAAATAAGATCACTTAGTAAATAAAAAATCCTTTATTTTGGGTTTAATAGAGTTTTAGCTGGTTAAAAATATTCCACGTTCTAAATTGTTAATATTCCATTTCCCGGAAATGGTCTCTGCCAACCCCCCACCCTGAAATTTTCCCAGAAATTATTTCCTATATACGCCCATAATAAGCTTTCGTATAGATGCTTTACTCGTAATACGACTTCCCAACCTGTCTTGAAATATACAAGAATGAATCAGAAAATCCATGAAAAAAATAGTTTTTTCCACTTTTCCCCAAAACGGTTCTAGATATGGCGTTGGAAAAGGTTTCATAATATGACCAACTTAAATAATTACTTATATAATCCTGATTAGACTTGGAGAAAATCAAAGTCTATTTTCAAATCATTCAAAAATCATATTAATTCAATTAATCCATTGCTGAATTGAGATAAATTTACGTTTCATGAAGATATGTCAGTTCTTTTCCAAGTCTAATCAGGATTTGAATGTTTAATTTCAACGATATCAGTGCTGATATTATTTTACGTTCAAATGTAAAAGTTTGTAAATTATTTACACCTATTTTATGATATACAGGGAAAAAACAAAAAAAAAAATCTGGCTAGACAAAGTTTTTCTACATTTTATTAGCTTTCATTTAAAAAAAAAAATGCATTGAAATCGGTTAAGATTTGGAGGCTGTAGCCTTTTTTGAAACAAGAAATGTCATTTGGCTCCACTGTTCGGTGGGAAGGAATATAAAGATAGGAAGGACGAGATGGGGTTTTACGGGAGTGAACAGAGGATTTAAATTTAAGGAGTTGAAAAATATAAGAAGGTCTTCGGGATTGAATTACTTGGTAAAGGACTGAGCCGAGGAAGTACTATCGACGATAAAGAGGGAATAGCCGATTCAACAGGTAGGTTCGATAAAGATTTGAAGAAATTTTTTCCTCACGATTTAACATCAGAAGCTACAGCCCTTCGTTCTGTGCTCTAAAGCAGGCTACATACGATTCAGACAGGCCTGTCAGTTAGGCCCGAACAGTCCGCCTGAAAGCCGGTCGCCTGAACGTGTATATATTCCAGCCGGTCTGTCAGTTAAGACTGTTCAGGCAGCCGTAATATACAGGGTGGCCCAGATAAGCGGGCCACAAGAGAAATTACTAAACGGTTTGAGATATCAACATTTTTCAAAGGAGCAAAGTTGTAGTTCTCTTCGAGATCTATAAAATGGTACCGGAACACATTCTCCTAAGCTGAATTAGCCCTTCCCTAACAAAAATACTATTGAAATAAATTCAAGTGCCTTTTTTTTTTTGGAATTTCAGATGAAGAATACCTGCAAATGAAAACATATTTTTACAGAGAACTACTTGACGCATCGAAACACCGTTTGCACGGTTCTTCCTTGTTTTGTTAGTACATTTTAAAAATAACATGCAAAATATGGGTAAAGAGGTAACCCTTCCCTTCAAAGGTCTATTTGAGCCCTTAAAAGTGTTATTTTCTCATTTCCTAGGGCACCATTTTGAAGATCTCGACGAGAACTACAACTTTTTCCCTTTGAAAAATTTTGATATATCAAACCGTTTAGTAGTTATTTCTCTTGTGGCCCGCTTATCTGGGCCACCCTGTATACACGTTCAGGCTGGCTTTCAGGAGAACTGTTCAGGCCTAACTGACAGGCCTGTCTGACCGTGCGTAGCCTGCTTTAATTTTTTGAGGTTCATCGATTAAGAAGCTCGGAATCCCCGCATAATCCTGAAGATGGTTTCCGACAAAAGCCCTAACGGTCAGCCCCGAACAGGAAGTGATTACAAAAAAACAGAATACCTCCTTAATCTCATCAGTATGCGAGATCTAGGGTAAATTCATTCTTGAACATCGAACCACCCACAGTCCAGTTTGCTGGGAGTTAGAGCCGAGAGCGGGCCTGTGAGAAAGCCTTCTTGTACAATGGGTAGCTTTGAATGGATCACAACCCTAGTAGGGAGTATTTCTCAAGCTAACAGCTGACAAGGGTCGAAGACTTGTAGGACTGGTCCCATCAAAAGGTTCATACAATACAATAGAGCTGAGGGGATCCTGTTGCGCCTTTTAGCGCATGACTGCGAATAGGGCGCATTTGCGGGCAATAATATCGCAGGATAGAACGTAGCTCTGATAGCCGCGTATCGATAAAAACACAGTTAAATTCCAAAATCGTTCAATTTCGATATAAACCTAAAATCAAATAAAAACAAAGTTTGACTCGCAAGAACTGCGCCATCTTTCGTATGAAGTCGAACTTCATCGTTCGTTTCGTTAAAGAAGAAATTATCTGACGTGTTCCCTCAGGAAAATGGAGTGCCACAAGGAGGTGTTCTTAGCACAACATTGTTCAATATTGCAGTAAATTCCATCATAAAATGGATCCCGGGGAAGTATCTTATTGCCTTCTGGATGACCTTCTCATTTATAAAATACACAAAAATATAGACACTGCACAAGAACATATACAAAGTACTTTAAATGAGCTACAGAAATTGTGTTTGGTTACAGGTTTTAAATTTTCTCCTGAAAAATCAAACTATGTGATTTTTTTTCAAAAAAGAGGGGAAATCAAACTGCAAACATTACTTTAAATAACACAGCCATCCAACCCTCAGATTCCCTCATTTTTCTAGGCCTGAATTTTGTCAAGAAGTTAACATGGGTACCCCACCTAAAGGAACTCTTCAAAAAAAGGTCTTTACTGGATTATGTTAGTATTGCTTATTCGTCCGCCAGTCCCAGTACACTCAAACGTCTTAACTCCATTCATCACACTGCTTTGAGAATAGCTACGGGTGCATTTAGGACAAGCCCTTCGGATAGTCTCTGTGTAGAAGCTGGAGAACCTCCATTGGAGTATAGACAAAGGTATTTAGGATTAAAGTTTCTTTTCAGATCGAAAGCTCTTGATACGCCTTGTGTACACACATACTTAAGCGATCCAATAAATACACACAGACACATAGGAAACACAAAACTCTACTTATCCGTCACTTACAGAACACAGATGACACCTTGTTTCTGAATACTCCTCTGTACACAAATAAGCCTTTACACTTTCCTCCCTGGAGTGTAAAGAACTTAAAAATTAACCTAAAAATGACACATTTCAATAAAAATGATCCACTTGCCTTACAATTTTATAAGTCCATGTACAATTCAATCACCAAAGACAATCCCTCAGCACTCTTCACATTTACAGACGGATCTAAAACTAACAACGGGACCGGCGCTGCAGCGATCACAAAAAACCAAATCAATACCATTAAATTACACGACTACACTTCACTTTACACTGCAGAATTACAAGGTATACACTTATCACTGACCAAAACAAATAACATACAGCAAAGTGATATTTTAATTTGTACTGATTCATTGAGTTCTTTACACTCGATGGAAAGCATTTACAACACGCAATTACACAGATTAAAACATTACAACATTACAATGCTTTGGATACCGGGACATAAAGACATAGGCCTAAATACAGACGTGGACAACCACGCTAAAGAGGCTACCTTTAAAGAAAACATCAGACCATTAACTACACAGGACTTATGTAACATAGCACATACACACATATTACAAGATTGGCTAAATCACTGGTTACGGACAGACAACACATTGAGAGAAATTAAAAACTCAATCAAAGTCTGGCATGATAATGATTTGTCTTTAAATAGAAGAGACCAAGTTGTCCTGACCAGGCTAAGAATTGGACACTCACTTATAACACATTCCTACTTAATGGAAAGACAAGACAGACCCGTGTGCTCACTGTGTAATGTTACCCTGACGATAAAACACATACTCACAGACTGCAGAAGACGAGACAATTTACTCATGCCACACGACTTACACACATTACTCGCAGAAGGAAGCCCACACATCAACACTATATTACATTACTTAAAGAACAATAATTTATACAAACAAATCTAGCCAATCTTCCTTCTTCTCCTTGTGCTTTCCATTTTAATAGTTTATTTTAATAACCTATAGATCTGATTTAATTAAGCTATTGTACCTTATTCTAGTTATTTTGTGTTTTAGCACTTTCCTCCGAAGGAAAGTAGCTATTGAGGTTGCACTCATGACGGAATTTTTGAACAATTTCTTCGAATCTTTATCGATCCTATCTAGTAGACACCAGAAATGACCCCAGTTAAAATTTATATCTATATATAAATATATATATATATATATATATATATATATATATATATATATAGATATATATATAGTTATATATGTGTCCGTTAACACTATACCGGCCAGGGTTTTTGTTTCTTCCCCACGAAACTTGGTATATAGTATTCCCTAACGATTGAACGAGTTCGTTAAGCAACAAAATCGGTCCATCTGGAGATGGGGTTTACTCCGGAGCCAAAGTAGTTATTTGCCAATAATAGTCGTAATTTGTGTTGTATTTCAACGAAACTTGGTATTCGTTGTGGTCAACTAAAGAGAAAAATATGTTGTAAAAATGAACTAAATCGGTTCATTAGGAAGGGGGGTTTACTCCGGACCCAAAGTACTAATTTGCTCATACCGGTCGTAATTTCTGCTGTATTGGAACGAAACGCGGTATACGTCCTGGGTATCTAATAAGGAAGAAGTGTTGTAAAAATGAAGTAAATCGGTCTATCGGAAGGGGGGGATTTACTTTGTACTATGTTTCAATTGAATTGAAACAGGTGTTATTTATGTTTTAGCACTTTCCTCCGAAGGAAAGTAGCTATTGAGGTTGGACTCATGACGGAATTTTTGAAAAATTTCTTCAAATCTTTATCGATCCTACCTAGTAGACACCGAAAATGACCCCCGTTAAAATTTATATATATCTATATATATATATATATATATATATATATATATGCATATATATATATATATATATATATATATATATATGTGTCTGTTAACACGATAGCGGCCAGAGTTTTTGTTTTTTCGTCACGAAACTTGGTATATAGCATTCAATTAGCAAACGATTGAACGAGTTCGTTAACCACCAAAGTCGGTCCACCGGAAGGGGGGGTTTACCCCGAACCCAAAACACTAATTTGACTATGTCAGCCGTAATATTTGTTATATTTCAACGAAACTTGGTATTCGTAGTGGTAATATAGAGAGAAAAGTGAGATATAAAAATGAACTAAATCGGTTCATTAGAAGGGGGGGGTTTACTCCGGACGCACAATACCAATTCGCCACTACCAGCCGTGATTTTTGGTATATTTCAACGGAACTCGGTATTCGTAGTGGTAATCCACAGGTAAATAACTGTTGTAAAAATAAACTAAATCGGTTCATTAGGAGGGGGGGTTTACTCCGGACCCACAATACCAATTCGCCACTACCAGCAGTGATTTTTGGTATATTTCGACGAAACTCGGTATTCGTAGTGGTAATCCACAGGTAAATAACTGTTGTAAAAATAAACTAAATCGGTTCATTAGGAGGGGGGGGGTTTACTCCGGACCCACAATACCAATTCGCCACTACCAGCAGTGATTTTTGGTATATTTCGACGAAACTCGGCATTCGTAGTGGTAATCTACAGGTAAATATGTGTTGTAAAAATAAACTAAATCGGTTCATTAGAAGGGGGGGTTTACTCCTGACCCAAATTCTTAATATACTCATACCGGTCGTAATTTCTGCTGTATTGTAACGAAACGGTATACGTCGTGGGTAACTCATGAGAAAGAAGTGTTGTAGAAATGAGCTGAATCGGTCAATCGGAAAGCGGGGGTTTAATATGTAATATATTTCAATAGAAAAGCCCGTCAGACGTAGGTTCACAAAGCCGCCGCAAGGAGCGCTTTCTACCACTAGAGTGACTGTATCCTGTTCCTGCGTTAGATCAAAATACGATAATATGAGGTTTTTTGTATTTATTACGAAGTGTAATAGGTACCATGTGTAAACATAACTCTGGAAGCAAATTATTAATTGATCAGTTACTCATTACAAATTTAAAAGAGAACTATTCATGTTTTTATTTTATTTATGTAGGATATTTTAAGCAAATTGTTCTGGAAAGCAATCTACACTACCCAAATTCTGAGGAAAGTGCTTAGTTATGCAGCTCCTGCGTGACGGTCTTTTTTATTTTATTTATCTATATAGGTTATTTGAAGCAAATTATTCAGGAATACACTCGACACTACCCAATTCTGAGGAAAGTGCTTAGTTATGCAGCTCCTGAGTGACTTTTATATTTGTATTGTAATGCATTGTAAATGTATATGAATTGTGGTTTATATTTGTATTGTAATTCATTGTAAATGTATATGAATTGTGGTTTATATTTGTATTGTAATGCATTGTAAATGTATATGGATTGTGGTTTATATTTGTATTGTAATGCATTGTAAATGTATATGAATTGTGGCTTATATTTGTATTGTAACTACATTGTAAATGTATATGAATTGTGGTTTATATTTGTATTGTAACTGCATTGTAAATGTATATGAATTGTGGTTTATATTTGTATTGTAATGCATTGTAAATGTATATGAATTGTGGTTTATATTTGTATTGTAATGCATTGTAAATGTATATGAATTGTGGTTTATATTTGTATTGTAATGCATTGTAAATGTATATGGATTGTGGCTTATATTTGTATTGTAATGCATTGTAAATGTATATGAATTGTGGTTTATATTTGTATTGTAATGCATTGTAAATGTATATGAATTGTGGTTTATATTTGTATTGTAACTGCATTGTAAATGTATATGAATTGTGGTTTATATTTTTATTTATTTGAATCTTGTGGTATATGCATGTATGTGTGTACATATATGTATATATGATTACACATATACGTGTATATGTATGTATATATATGTATATATCTTATTTAAGTATAAATGTAAATTGTATCAACGTCAACATAGTGCAAAATAATTGTATATGTTTTATAATCTGTATTAGGGCTCATAGCCATAGTTGCGGAGCCCTTATAACGAAATAAAAAAAGAAAAAAAAAAAGAAGAAGAAATAACTAGAGCTTCCATGGTTTTGTGGGTCGCTGAATTCGAATCCGAGGTCTGTTTCACCCCATCGACGCAAAATCAAGGTCGTTTAAAGGACAAATATGTTTATTTTGCAAAAATGAAGTTTTGACTGCATATTCTTTTTTTGCAAAATAAACATATCATGGCGACTTCCCCCCACCTTCTCAACGTTCGCTCTTAAAAACGCAATAACAAAGTGCCACATTTCCTTGCCTTGTTTTAGTGAAATACTCTTTTATCTGTTAAATGCAATTAAAACAAGCTACAACCAGTTAAAACGTTAGGTAAACAGATAAAAAAAACCGTTCAAAAGAGCAAAACTATTAATTGTGAATTTTCAAGTCCTTATTTCTCCGATTGACATCACCCCATAAAAAACCTTTTTTTCGCGCGAATTTCGCTCCAAAATGCATCTTCCGGTTCACGGATTCTGCTGGTTAACGAACTTAACCTTTCAAATCAGACGAAAGATTTTTGTACCAAATTTCATCAAAATCAGACAAATATGTATATATATATACAAATTTAAACCATCGTTATATTATTGATCTATGTGATCTGAAACATTAAGTTTTCGTGCCGGCACTTCCGGATTGCGTCGTGAGGTCAACCTCATGAGGTTTCCTCCCTATGGAGGGAGGGAGGAACCGCGCTAAAATGCGCTTAAACCGCAAAGTGCTCGTAGTAAAAACTAGCAGATATGCGAACTGTAAAACCTACCATCGACACAACTCTTGCTGAGGTTTTAGAAAAAAACCGCCGATCCCAGCAGAATACTCTCATTGTTTTAACTAGGGCAGGACAGCTAGCCCCAATTCGCTTCAGGCGCTCAGGTACGGACAAGGGAACCGGAGAAGGCGGATACAAAAATATATTTTTGCATAAATATGCTTAAGCGATGACTAAACTAAAAAAAAAAAAACGTTACAAAATAGTGTCCGCTGGCGTTCGGGCATGCGCGGTGGACATGTATGAAAAAGAAGAATATATCTTATACAGTACATTACATTGGTTTGCCGGGTAGACCTAAAGCATATTTATGTTCCTGAATTTGCGGAGAAGGCTCTAAACCAATTGTTTACCAAATTATGTATATAAGGTCTATTATCAATAAGTAGATCTTCAAGAGAGGTATGTAGGTTTTAAAAGAAATGTCTTGTTTGCCAAAATGTACTATGAAGATGGTGCATTTAGGTTGCAAAGATATCTGTAATGGAACTCAATTATCCATAGTTTATTTGCCGTAGAAAAAAAGCGGTACGTAGCTATCCTCTCCGCATAATTTTACCTAAGAGTACATGTTTTGAAGTTGCTGTCCTATAAATTTAATCGCCGTACTCGGCCGTATTCGGGTACAGCATAATAAACTAAAAGGTGTCAATTAACAATGTAATTATTTTACAAAAAGTCCGTCACGCAGGAGCTGCATAACTAAGCACTTCCCTCAGAGTTGGGTAGTGTCGAGAGCATTCCTGAATAATTTGCTTAAAATAACCTATATAGATAAATGAAATAAAAACATAAATTGTTCTACTCTTTTGCATTTTTTTTATTGATTTTCACACTTTGATCTATTGATCTTGATGAGTTTCGCGAACCTACGTTTGGCGGAAGAATTCAATTCAAACATAGTATAAAAATATATATATACATAAATTTTAACGGGGGTCATTTTCGGTGTCTACTAGGTAGGATCGATAAAGATTTGAAGATATTTTTTCAAAAATTCCGTCATGAGTGCAACCTCAATAGCTACTTTCCTCCGGAGGAAAGTGCTAAAAACGACTTCACCATTATCATCTAGGTGGTGGGTAGATGGCCAGGCCAAGTTCCGGCCTAAGCATACTGTGTGTATATTACAGGAGGTCTTAGAGCCGATTTTTACCCTCTCATAACTTTCAACCAGGTAAAGATAAAGTTATGAAATTTTTCACAGGTATTATACTAATAGATGTGAATAAAATTGGAAAGTTTAATAATTCTAAGTCGAATAGTTTCTGAGGCGATGGTAAATCGGAATTTATAGGACTCACTCACTCATCAAAACTATTATTACACTTCCCGAATGGCTAGAGACTTGAAGTTTTGCAGCATGGTAGACATTAAGGTGTTATTAAAGGAAAAAAATCAAGAAATCCTTTAAAGTTGTATTTGACTCCGTTCCAGGAGGGGCGCCCGTTTTGTACTTGTTGTTCCTTCGGAAAAACCATCATTCCTTCAAAACAAACCCATCATGGTGGGGTATCAAATGAATCGTCGCGGTAAGGAGAACCGAAAACTAAAGGGAAAAATCTGAAACTACAGAAAAATTGAGTAGGGGCCTTTCCCAAGGGGCCTCTACGCGTCATCCTCCTCAAGCCAAATATCGACGGCGCCAACTCAAAATTCACTTACAACAAGTATTGATATTCCCCCCGCAAAAAAAAATAAAGTTGAAAAAAGAGGCCAAGTTCCGGGCCCCTCCCAAAAACAGAATGCCTCCGATTGTTATGATATTGTAGCACTGGGACGAGTTTGAGGCCCTTAATACCTCGTCAAGAACCTAATAATACCCTCTCACTTATTTGTGATATTCCACATGGGCATTTATAGAAAATTATTTCGGGAGGGCTGGGAAAATACCGGGGGGGGGGCTGAGACCATTTCCGAAGTATGGAAAATTAACAGTTTAGAACTTGGAATAGTTTTACGTAACTAAAACGCTATTAAAACTAAAATAAAATGCTTTTTATTAACTAAGTGATCTTATTTAATTTATTTTTAAGGCTTTTATGACACATTTTTATTATCAAATCAAAATTTCGGGAGGGGGGGGGGGGGGGGGGGGTGCAGCCCATACTATTCCAACTTGGGCAGTTTCCGTTAAATGACGATCGGTCTGTTTTCAGTATTGCATACGGAGAAATCTGTACTTAAATCGAGTAATTTCCACTTCCTGTTGTGGCACCTACAATCGAGTAATTTCCACTTCCTGTTGTGGCACCTACAATCGAGTAATTTCCACTTCCTGTTGTGGCACCTACAATCGAGTAATTTCCACTTCCTGTTGTGGCACCTACAATCGAGTAATTTCCACTTCCTGTTGTGGCACCTACAATCGAGTAATTTCCACTTCCTGTTGTGGCACCTACAATCGAGTAATTTCCACTTCCTGTTGTGGCACCTACAATCGAGTAATTTCCACTTCCTGTTGTGGCACCTACAATCGAGTAATTTCCACTTCCTGTTGTGGCACCTACAATCGAGTAATTTCCACTTCCTGTTGTGGCACCTAAAATCGAGTAATTTCCACTTCCTGTTGTGGCACCTACAATCGAGTAATTTCCACTTCCTGTTGTGGCACCTAAAATCGAGTAATTTCCACTTCCTGTTGTGGCACCTACAATCGAGTAATTTCCACTTCCTGTTGTGGCACCTACAATCGAGTAATTTCCACTTCCTGTTGTGGCACCTACAATCGAGTAATTTCCACTTCCTGTTGTGGCACCTACAATCGAGTAATTTCCACTTCCTGTTGTGGCACCTACAATCGAGTAATTTCCACTTCCTGTTGTGGCACCTACAATCGAGTAATTTCCACTTCCTGTTGTGGCACCTACAATCGAGTAATTTCCACTTCCTGTTGTGGCACCTACAATCGAGTAATTTCCACTTCCTGTTGTGGCACCTACAATCGAGTAATTTCCACTTCCTGTTGTGGCACCTACAATCGAGTAATTTCCACTTCCTGTTGTGGCACCTACAATCGAGTAATTTCCACTTCCTGTTGTGGCACCTACAATCGAGTAATTTCCACTTCCTGTTGTGGCACCTACAATCGAGTAATTTCCACTTCCTGTTGTGGCACCTACAATCGAGTAATTTCCACTTCCTGTTGTGGCACCTACAATCGAGTAATTTCCACTTCCTGTTGTGGCACCTAAAATCGAGTAATTTCCACTTCCTGTTGTGGCACCTACAATCGAGTAATTTCCACTTCCTGTTGTGGCACCTAAAATCGAGTAATTTCCACTTCCTGTTGTGGCACCTAAAATCGAGTAATTTCCACTTCCTGTTGTGGCACCTACAATCGAGTAATTTCCACTTCCTGTTGTGGCACCTACAATCGAGTAATTTCCACTTCCTGTTGTGGCACCTACAATCGAGTAATTTCCACTTCCTGTTGTGGCACCTAAAATCGAGTAATTTCCACTTCCTGTTGTGGCACCTACAATCGAGTAATTTCCACTTCCTGTTGTGGCACCTACAATCGAGTAATTTCCACTTCCTGTTGTGGCACCTAAAATCGAGTAATTTCCACTTCCTGTTGTGGCACCTACAATCGAGTAATTTCCACTTCCTGTTGTGGCACCTACAATCGAGTAATTTCCACTTCCTGTTGTGGCACCTACAATCGAGTAATTTCCACTTCCTGTTGTGGCACCTAAAATCGAGTAATTTCCACTTCCTGTTGTGGCACCTACAATCGAGTAATTTCCACTTCCTGTTGTGGCACCTACAATCGAGTAATTTCCACTTCCTGTTGTGGCACCTAAAATCGAGTAATTTCCACTTCCTGTTGTGGCACCTACAATCGAGTAATTTCCACTTCCTGTTGTGGCACCTACAATCGAGTAATTTCCACTTCCTGTTGTGGCACCTACAATCGAGTAATTTCCACTTCCTGTTGTGGCACCTAAAATCGAGTAATTTCCACTTCCTGTTGTGGCACCTACAATCGAGTAATTTCCACTTCCTGTTGTGGCACCTACAATCGAGTAATTTCCACTTCCTGTTGTGGCACCTAAAATCGAGTAATTTCCACTTCCTGTTGTGGCACCTACAATCGAGTAATTTCCACTTCCTGTTGTGGCACCTACAATCGAGTAATTTCCACTTCCTGTTGTGGCACCTAAAATCGAGTAATTTCCACTTCCTGTTGTGGCACCTAAAATCGAGTAATTTCCACTTCCTGTTGTGGCACCTAAAATCGAGTAATTTCCACTTCCTGTTGTGGCACCTACAATCGAGTAATTTCCACTTCCTGTTGTGGCACCTACAATCGAGTAATTTCCACTTCCTGTTGTGGCACCTACAATCGAGTAATTTCCACTTCCTGTTGTGGCACCTACAATCGAGTAATTTCCACTTCCTGTTGTGGCACCTACAATCGAGTAATTTCCACTTCCTGTTGTGGCACCTAAAATCGAGTAATTTCCACTTCCTGTTGTGGCACCTACAATCGAGTAATTTCCACTTCCTGTTGTGGCACCTAAAATCGAGTAATTTCCACTTCCTGTTGTGGCACCTACAATCGAGTAATTTCCACTTCCTGTTGTGGCACCTAAAATCGAGTAATTTCCACTTCCTGTTGTGGCACCTACAATCGAGTAATTTCCACTTCCTGTTGTGGCACCTAAAATCGAGTAATTTCCACTTCCTGTTGTGGCACCTACAATCGAGTAATTTCCACTTCCTGTTGTGGCACCTAAAATCGAGTAATTTCCACTTCCTGTTGTGGCACCTACAATCGAGTAATTTCCACTTCCTGTTGTGGCACCTAAAATCGAGTAATTTCCACTTCCTGTTGTGGCACCTACAATCGAGTAATTTCCACTTCCTGTTGTGGCACCTAAAATCGAGTAATTTCCACTTCCTGTTGTGGCACCTACAATCGAGTAATTTCCACTTCCTGTTGTGGCACCTAAAATCGAGTAATTTCCACTTCCTGTTGTGGCACCTAAAATCGAGTAATTTCCACTTCCTGTTGTGGCACCTAAAATTGAGTAATTTCCACTTCCTGTTGTGGCACCTAAAATTGAGTAATTTCCACTTCCTGTTGTGGCACCTAAAATTGAGTAATTTCCACTTCCTGTTGTGGCACCTAAAATCTTGCTTCTATTTGTAATTTTATTTTTACATTTGTTTACACTTTTCACAAAACATTAACTCTTTATATTTCAAGTTTTCCAAATGGCACTAGGGATAAGAACGGAATCACGCTAAGATGACGCAGATTTCCTACGAATCGGACTTTTTAATTTGCTTTTATCAGTAAAAACTTTTCAGTAAAAAAGTAAACTTAAAATGAAAAACAGGTTTATATTAATAATTGTTAGTAATTTAATACGTCTTAAGAACGAGCGGAAGTATAAGAGGCGGGCAGAGCAATTAACGCTTACAGTAAACTGTTCAAAGTTTCGAATGTATTTGGTCAATCAGCGCCTGAAATCTCGATATTATTCCTGATGTACTTGAATTAGGGATTGATATTATTCAAACGTAAAAATAATTTGTCAATGTAAGTTTTCGTTTAGGACAAAGTAGCAAGAAAAAACAGTATATTAAGGGTTTATTTTATTTATTATTTTTTTACGGCGCTTCAACAACTAGGCCATTAGCGCCATATATTCCAAGTCTTGAAAGTCATTCTTGGGACTTTATTTCTTTGTAATAAAATACAGAATATTTTCTTATAGACGGAAATACGCTTATGAAGCAGATCCCTTGGTCCCGACTTTTTGAATGGAGCTTTCGGTCTAAGGGAGTGAAGCAACCATGGGGGTATATAGAAAATAATTTAGGGGGGGCTGGTATCATATGGGGGTATGGAATACTAGTAATCTAGAACTTGGAATAGTTAGCTAATTAAAACGCTATTACACCCATAAAAGATTATTATTCCTGACCTAACCGATCTTATTTAATTAATTTGTAAGGGGTTTGTGATATATTTTTACCGATTAAATCGACATTTCTGGGGGGCTGCAGCCCCCTCAGTCCCCCCTTTATATACGCCCATGGAAGCAATAGGTTGTCATGTTATGAGATGCCAATGCCCAAAATATCTGAAGTTATAAGTTTGGTTGTCAGTATGGATTGGTTAGGGTACGTTCATGGTGAGGATTGATTCTGGGATGCTACGATAGCTACTCCCATGAGCGCTGCCTCGATGTATTCTACATCGATGGAGGGTGTTCATGCTGACTCACCATTGCATTGGTTCTTGCTGGGAGTAAAGTAACCTTCAACAGTGAATTAGCTTTTGTTTATGAAAAAGCTCTGCTTATGTTAGTGAGAAAAAATGAGCCTTTACAATTAGTTCGCGATGTTCCTGACAAAGAAAAAGGGATTGGTTTCTTACTCAGAAAAATTAATGGAATCCTATTAATTTTAGCGAGTTGGATAGGGTAGAGTCGCTTAAATTAATATAATTCTATTAATTGCGAGTTGGATTGGCTAGAGTTTTCTTATATCTTCTTGAGCGAGTGGAGCGTAGCGTAGCGAGCGGAAACGCATATCATGTATTGCTTAATAAATGTAAAAGATCCAAAAAAGGGAGAGAGAAAAGGAATAAAATATGTTTGTTTACAAATATCGTTGTTTGTTATCCTTCATTACCTGCAAAACAGTCAACTTTAATGCTTAATAACTATTTTCATAGTTGAGAGAATAGATTTTGATCATATTAAACTTTTACTTAATAAATATTACTTGCCATTATCTAATATGAATTATAACCGTAGATAACGAGTCAAGTAGTAAAAGATAACCAGCAAAGAACCTGTAAGCTAATCAGTTAGCTTATCAGCGAGTATGAGTAACTGTTATAAATCACTTAACTAAATAAATACTTCAAAAGTAACTGGATGTAGTCTTCGCAAAAAGACCCAATTTTCTTTCATCTCGACAACGAAATAACCAAAAAAGAATAATCACACAAGATGAAGTAATGAGAGAGGGTAGGTGACCTGCGCACTAGAGTCCTTTTGAAGGAACCAATCACAGTCAGGCCCACACCGCGGCTTCCCTCCTCACTGCGAGGAGAAAACAAAATATTTGTTCTTCCCCGCGATCACTGCGCGGGTGCGAAAATAGCATCGGAAGTAAGGATCCTCACTATGAACACTCCCACCTTAATACATGTGTTTGTTTTACATCGGGGCAGCGCTCAGCGGAGTAGCTATCGTAGCATCGCAGAATGAATCCTCACCATGAACGTACCCTTAGAGTTCCTAAAGGCGAGCCAACGCGGCTTTGGTGAGTTACTAGGCTAGAGGTCCGTGGTGGGGACCCACAATGGGAAAGTGAAAGCTGCCCTCTCTTGAGTTACATAACCCAGAGCGGGGCCTAACTGTGTCAGACGGAGTCGACGGGGCGGCTGTGGGGATACGCCGAGTGTAGGGGTCAGACCCGGGGGTTGGGAGGTCGGGAGGTGGTGGAGATGGACGTCGGAGAAGATCGGAGAGGATAAGGGCATTCTTGCGAGAGGTTATGTCTCGTGGGGTCGTATGTCTTGGTTCTTGGTACGAGGGTGTTGGGTATGGAAGGGTACTAGAATGTGGTGGAAGGGTTGGGAGGTCGGGAGATGGTAGAGATGGACGTTGGAGATGGTGAAGGAGAAGATCGGAGATGATAAGGGCATTCTTGCGAGAGGTTTTGTCTCGTGGGGTCGCGTTTCTTGGTTCTTGGTACAAGGGTGTAGGATGGGTAATAGGATGTGGTGGTAGGGTACTGGGATGTGGTGGTAGGGTACTAGGATGTGATGGGAGGGTACTAGGATGTGGTGGTAGGATACTAGGATGTGGTGGTAGGGTACAAGGATGTGGTGGAAGGGTTGGGAGGTCGGGAGGTGGTGGAAGGGTTGGGAGGTCGGGAGGTGGTGGAGATGGACGTTGGAGATGGTAAAGGAGAAGATCGGAGAGGATAAGGGCCTACTTGGAAGAGGTTATGTCTCTTGCGGTAGTGTTTCTTGGTTCTTGGTCCGATGGTATGATATGGAGGGTATATATTATGGAAGGATTATGGTATGGAGGGTGAATGGTATGGACGGTGAATGGTATGGAGGGTGTATGGTATGGTGGGCATGTGGTATGGAGGGCGTATGGTATGGAGAGTGTATGGTATGGAGGGTGTATGGTATGGAGGGTGTATGGTATGGAGGGCATATGGTATGGAGGGCGTATGGTATGGAGTGTGTATGGTATGGAGGGCGTATGGTATGGAAGGATTATGGTATGGAGGGTGAATGGTATGGAGGGCGTGTGGTATGGAGGGCGTATGGTATGGAGGGCGTAAAAAAGAAGACTGTACGTTATACAGTACATTATTTTTTTATAAATATGCTCTAGGAACACCCATGCTATAATTCATTTAATGGGTTCTGGGCAAAGGATAATATCAGGCGGCCGGAGCATAATACAGACCACACTATTTTAATGAGTGCTGTATGATCAAGAATCCTTATCAGAGAATACCTTTACGGTATTTACCCCTTTGTGCCCTCGTGGGCTGTAAAGGGTTTGTCGGGTGGAGCGAAAGCATATTTATGTTCCTGAATTTGAGCAGAGGGTTCTAAACGATTTGTTGTTGGTTTTTTTACTTTTTTTATATATCTTTTTATGGCGGGGATATAAATATATATATATATATATATATATATATATATATATATATATATATATATATGCATTCCCACACGGACTCCTCACCACGTGCGACCTAGGGCGTGGTATTCACCTTCCTGCGTCCACCAAACCTCCTGGGAATACAAACTTCTCCTCATTGCGAGGTTTATGTAACACAGGCCGTTCTGTTTTCGGCAACGAAAGCTTTCTCTTCTTCATTCGGTTCGCAGGCGTCCATTCTTCCTGTACAACTCCAAGTATCAAGGAGTTTTTAACGTTTACACATTATTTCGTATCAAAATTAATTGAAAAGATTGAATTAGGGCTTAGCAGCTAACCTTGCGGGACGCCATAAAACTCTGAAATGAGGATTACTTCCTGATACATTGTCTTTTGCAGCAATTATTGATAATTACATTACCATGTGGCATTTCTGAGCAAATACAATATCAGCGTATTTCCTCGAATCCTATGAAAAGAAATCTCGCGTGGACAAGACCCAGAATCATTGAATGCTTACGTCACTAAAGTACCAACCTCACTATTTCTCCCAGTGCTCATCTCTCACTAAAAAAATACGCTCTAATCCTATTTAGCGCGGTTCCTCCCTCCCTCCATAGAGGGGAACCCCGTTTAAGAGGTTGAAATCATTCAATCCGGAAGCGCCATCTAAAACATTTCACGTTTTAGAACCCTAAGATCACGATAACGGTGGTTTAGATTTGTTTGTGTGTGTGTGTGTGTATATATATATATATATATATATATATATATATATATATGTATATATATATATGGGGGCGAGGTTAGCTCAGTGGTAGAGCACTCGACTAATGAACTGGAGGAACAGGTTCAAAACCCGAGCGCGCACTAAAGATTTTTTCTTCTAGTGCTGCCGTTCGAGGGTTGGATTTGGGGTCCCACCCAGCCTTTAATTAATAATGGGTACCTTGGGTGCTAATGACTCTAGCAGTCGAAGCAGCCATGGGGAAAATCAGGCGGCCGGAGCATAGTGTTGACCACACTATCTCCCTAGTGTGCCGTACGGTCAAGAAACAGATACCTCTACAGTATCTGCCCCTCTGGGCCCTTGTGGCCTGTTACGGGACTGATTTATATATATATATATATATATATATATATATATATATATATATATATATATATATATATATATATATATAGATAGATAGATACACACACACACACACACTAGTATATATTATATACTAGCTGACCCGGCAAACGTTGTTTTGACATATAAATTATGTCATTAGATTATTTTGGTAATCAAATAAAAAATAACTATGTTATTGTAGTTGTGTGTGGATGTGGTCTATGAATAAAAGAGGAATAGAGCGCTGTGAACGATGGCGGCCTATAAAAATAACAGAAGACCAAATATTACCGACTTTTCTCGAAAACTGTTACAGATATCGCCTTGGAATTGGTTTCATTCGTTTCCCTGCGTTAGAGAACTCATAAAAATAGTATCTGCAAGCATATATACTCGAAAACGTAAGCGTTACGATTTTTTTTCGCGCGAATTTCGCTCCAAAAGCCGTGTTCCGGTGTACAAAATTAGACAAAAGATTTTTGTACCGAATTTTATAAACATCGGACCATTTTTAAGCCAGTGAGAGTGAACTGGGAAATGTATGTATATATATATATATATATATATATATATATATATATATATATATATATATGGTATACATAACAATAAAATAGTAATTGAACCCTGAATTGTGCCACTGACCCACGAAAGTTGTGTTAAAAATAAGTGCATCCCCCCTTTATACTTGAGATTGTGAAATCTACCTCTTTGTGTTTGCGAAGTGCCTGCCTCTATGGAGGGGCTGCCTCCTGTTACGTCACAGGCTGGTAACTGTGTCAGCGGGCTAGCAGCCAGCCACAACCCCCTAGCCCAGGGGAATATCTTGAATGAATCCTTTGTGAATGCCTCCTTTAGATGTTGTCCCTAATCGATTATGTCATTAGAGATCGAACTTCGGATGATTTTCTTCTCACATTTCATTTTGTAATATTTTTTCCTTTTTTACGTTGCAACGTTTGGATTGTGAATTAAAGGATTTCAATATTTAATAAATTTATAAATTAATTATTAGAATTTCTCTAGATATATTTTCGCTTATATATCTATATGTGGCAGAAGGTCACTCTCATACAAAAACACTCACTTTCTTCACAACTCATTTATTCTGCTCTACATGTTTCATGTTCCTATGACGCCTCTTCAGGAGCTCTTAAAGTGATATATAATTACAGCCTACACCACCGAGAACCTTCCGCAGGTAGGGCCACGTCTAGGCTGATAAGAACAATCATGTCTACTGGGTATCAGCTGTTTAAAATCGATAGTTTCAGGGTAAATGTCGATTTTCTAAAATAAGTTGTTGTGATTTTGTAAATTAATTCATTTTAAGTCGTCTTGTTTATTAAATTAAAAAATAATATATCCAAGTATTTGATATTTGTTTTTTTTATTAGGTGTATTTTTCCTGTTTTTAATTATTTGTATAATTTCTTTTATTTTTCGTTTAATGTTTTTTTCCCCCTTATCTAATATTTTAACTGTGTCAAAATTAAAAGTGTGGCTATTTTTTATAGTATTAAAATTAATTAATCTATAAAATGACGAATACTTCTTTTGGAAAATCGACATTTACCCTAAAATTATCTATTTTAAACAGCTGATGCGGAGTGGACATGATTGTTCTTATCAGTCTAGTCGTGGCCCTACCTGCGGAAGGTTCTCGGTGGTGTAGGCTGTAATTAGATATCACTTTAAGTGCTCCTGAAGAGGCGTTACAAAACGCGAAACATGTAGAGCACAAGACCTCCTAGCGGTTGCGATATTACGACTATAGGCTTCCAGGTAATCTTTGTGTAGGTAATTTGACGTAAAGAATCAAGTGAAACAATTTTCAAAGCTATCTCTATTACCTTTTCCAGAAAAGTGGAAGGACATCTATATTTCTTGGGATATTCTTATCTTGAAACCGTTCGGGAAATCCTCGAAAACTTATGGCATATATTTCGAAAGCTTAAAAAATTTCGTTCAAAAATAGTTTTTATGCAATTTCTGGTAGAATGATGTGATCCGGGAAAGTAGGTGCTTAAAAACTCGAGTATTTTTGAATTGTTTGTTGTCTCTGTTTATCACGGATTTTCATTTATTGTTGTTGTTATTTTCAAATTCATTAAGCAGTAAGTGCAATGATTATATCTTCGATACAAAAAGTATCGAATGTGAAAATAACGCATTTTTCATTTTCAATTTTTCTGGTTTCTTTTGGACTGATGTAGGTTATGGCAAACTGTCAAACATTAATGAAAAATAATTATCAATTACAGATAATCAAACTAACGAATGTGCATTAAGTCTAATTAAAATATATCATAGGATAAAATATATATAAACTCATCTATAAGGTGCCAACCACTTTTCACATTCGATACTTTGCATTTGTGTCGACAATATCAGTAAAACAAGGTAAGTAAATGAGGAAGTAAGTTGAGACGTAATTTTCACAAAGGATACCGCCAGTTTGCAGTGTATAGCGGCGCCTAAAATGGCGACTTTTTAAGTTTTAGGGGTGCGTGTTTTCTTATGGTCTCAATACACTCTAAATCCTTTGTAGTTGATAGTTGTGAAAGAATGTTCGTTTGTAGTTGCCTAGAAAAAAAAGTCCGTCACGCAGGAGCTGCATAACTAAGCACTTTCCTCAGAATTTGGGTAGTGTAGACTGCTTTCCAGAACAATTTGCTTAAAATATCCTACATAAATAAAATAAAAATATGAATAGTTCTCTTTTAAATTTGTAATGAGTAACTGATCAATTATTAATTTGCTTCCAGAGTTATGTTTACACATGGTACCTATTACACTACGTAATAAATACAAAAAACCTCATATTATCGTATTTTGATCTAAGGCAGGAACAGGATACAGTCACTCTAGTGGTAGAAAGCGCTCCTTGCGGCGGCTTTGTGAACCTACTTCTGGCGGGCTTTTCTATTGAAATATATTACAAATTAAACCCCCGCTTTCCGATTGACCGATTCAGCTCATTTTTACAACACTTCTTTCTCATGAGTTACCCACGACGTATACCGCGTTTCGTTACAATACAGCAGAAATTACGACCGGTATGAGTATATTAGGAATTTGGGTCCGGAGTAAACCCCCCCCCCCTTCTAATGAACCGATTTAGTTTATTTTTACAACACACAATTAACTGTAGATTACCACTACGAATACCGAGTTTCGTCAAAATATACCAAAAATCACGGCTGGTAGTGGCGAATTGGTATTGTGGGTCCGGAGTAAACCCCCCCCCCTCCTAATGAACCGATTTAGTTAATTTTTACAACACATATTTACCTGTGGATTACCACTACGAATACCGAGTTTCGTCGAAATATACCAAAAATCACGGCTGGTAGTGGCGAATTGGTATTGTGGGTCCTGAGTAAACCCCCCCCCCTTCTAATGAACCGATTTAGTTCATTTTTATATATCACTTTTCTCTCTATATTACCACTACGAATACCAAGTTTCGTTGAAATATAACAAATATTACGGCTGACATAGTCAAATTAGTGTTTTGGGTTTGGGGTAAACCCCCCTTCCGGTGAACCGACTTTGGTGGTTAACGAACTCGTTCAATTGTTTGCTAATAGAATGCTTTATACCAAGTTTCGTGACGAAAAAACAAAAACTCTGGCCACTATCGTGTTAACAGACATATATATATATATATATATATATATATATATATATATATAGATATATAGATATATATAAATTTTAACGGGGGTCATTTTCGGTGTCTACCAGGTAGGATCGATAAAGATTTGAAGAAATTTTTCAAAAATTCCGTCATGAGTCAAACCTCAAATGCTACTTTCCTTCGGAGGAAAGTGCTAAAAGTTACGGCGGCTTTCTGAATTTTCAACTAACAACTACAAACGATTTAGAGTGTACTAAAACTAAAAAAGTCGCCATTTTGAAAATTCAGAAAGCGGCTGTAACTTTTTTTCTAGGCAACTACAAACGAAAATTCTTTCACTACAAACAACTACAAACGATTTTACGTCGAATAAAAATGGTTTGGTTCCAATCGGTTGAAGTCGGGTGCGGGGTATTTTTTGACCCCCCCGGTTCTCAAAAACGGGGCAACTACAAACGAAATTTTTTTCACTACAAATAACTACAAACGATTTGCAATTTTTTGAGTCTATTGTCATATTTTTTTTCGAAAGTGGGGTGCCAAGTTCACCGAGGTAATAGGTTTGTATATTTAATTACGGAAGAATCAAACTAAACAACCGTTTTTATTCCGAGTATTTCAAATTACACAAGGGATCAGAACGGAATCCAGCTAAGATGATGTAGCTTCTGGTAGTTAGATTCAATTACACAAGGGATCAGAACGGAATCCAGCTAAGATGATGTAGCTTCTGGTAGTTAGATTCAATTACACAAGGGATCAGAACGGAATCCAGCTAAGATGATGTAGCTTCTGGTAGTTAGATTCAATTACACAAGGGATCAGAACGGAATCCAGCTAAGATGATGTAGCTTCTGGTAGTTAGATTCAATTACACAAGACATCAGAACGGAATCCAGCTCAGATGATGTAGCTTCTGGTAGTTAGATTCAATTACACAAGACATCAGAACGGAATCCAGCTAAGATGATGTAGCTTCTGGTAGTTAGATTAAATTACACAAGACATCAGAACGGAATCCAGCTAAGATGATGTAGCTTCTGGTAGTTAGATTCAATTACACAAGACATCAGAACGGAATCCAGCTAAGATGATGTAGCTTCTGGTAGTTAGATTCAATTACACAAGACATCAGAACGGAATCCAGCTAAGATGATGTAGCTTCTGGTAGTTAGATTCAATTACACAAGACATCAGAACGGAATCCAGCTAAGATGATGTAGCTTCTGGTAGTTAGATTCAATTACACAAGACATCAGAACGGAATCCAGCTAAGATGATGTAGCTTCTGGTAGTTAGATTCAATTACACAAGACATCAGAACGGAATCCAGCTCAGATGATGTAGCTTCTGGTAGTTAGATTCAATTACACAAGACATCAGAACGGAATCCAGCTAAGATGATGTAGCTTCTGGTAGTTAGATTCAATTACACAAGACATCAGAACGGAATCCAGCTAAGATGATGTAGCTTCTGGTAGTTAGATTCAATTACACAAGACATCAGAACGGAATCCAGCTAAGATGATGTAGCTTCTGGTAGTTAGATTCAATTACACAAGACATCAGAACGGAATCCAGCTAAGATGATGTAGCTTCTGGTAGTTAGATTCAATTACACAAGACATCAGAACGGAATCCAGCTAAGATGATGTAGCTTCTGGTAGTTAGATTCAATTACACAAGACATCAGAACGGAATCCAGCTAAGATGATGTAGCTTCTGGTAGTTAGATTCAATTACACAAGACATCAGAACGGAATCCAGCTAAGATGATGTAGCTTCTGGTAGTTAGATTCAATTACACAAGACATCAGAACGGAATCCAGCTAAGATGATGTAGCTTCTGGTAGTTAGATTCAATTACACAAGACATCAGAACGGAATCCAGCTAAGATGATGTAGCTTCTGGTAGTTAGATTCAATTACACAAGACATCAGAACGGAATCCAGCTAAGATGATGTAGCTTCTGGTAGTTAGATTCAATTACACAAGACATCAGAACGGAATCCAGCTAAGATGATGTACCTTCTGGTAGTTAGATTCAATTACACAAGACATCAGAACGGAATCCAGCTAAGATGATGTACCTTCTGGTAGTTAGATTCAATTACACAAGACATCAGAACGGAATCCAGCTAAGATGATGTAGCTTCTGGTAGTTAGATTCAATTACACAAGACATCAGAACGGAATCCAGCTAAGATGATGTAGCTTCTGGTAGTTAGATTCAATTACACAAGACATCAGAACGGAATCAAGGTAAGATGATGTAGCTTCTGGTAGTTAGATTCAATTACACAAGACATCAGAACGGAATCCAGCTAAGATGATGTAGCTTCTGGTAGTTAGATTCAATTACACAAGACATCAGAACGGAATCCAGCTAAGATGATGTAGCTTCTGGTAGTTAGATTCAATTACACAAGACATCAGAACGGAATCCAGCTAAGATGATGTAGCTTCTGGTAGTTAGATTCAATTACACAAGACATCAGAACGGAATCCAGCTAAGATGATGTAGCTTCTGGTAGTTAGATTCAATTACACAAGACATCAGAACGGAATCCAGCTCAGATGATGTAGCTTCTGGTAGTTAGATTCAATTACACAAGACATCAGAACGGAATCCAGCTAAGATGATGTAGCTTCTGGTAGTTAGATTCAATTACACAAGACATCAGAACGGAATCCAGCTAAGATGATGTAGCTTCTGGTAGTTAGATTCAATTACACAAGACATCAGAACGGAATCCAGCTAAGATGATGTAGCTTCTGGTAGTTAAATTCAATTACACAAGACATCAGAACGGAATCCAGCTAAGATGATGTAGCTTCTGGTAGTTAGATTCAATTACACAAGACATCAGAACGGAATCCAGCTAAGATGATGTAGCTTCTGGTAGTTACATTCAATTACACAAGGGATCAGAACGGAATCCAGCTAAGATGATGTAGCTTCTGGTAGTTAGATTCAATTACACAAGACATCAGAACGGAATCCAGCTAAGATGATGTAGCTTCTGGTAGTTAGATTCAATTACACAAGACATCAGAACGGAATCCAGCTAAGATGATGTAGCTTCTGGTAGTTAGATTCAATTACACAAGACATCAGAACGGAATCCAGCTAAGATGATGTAGCTTCTGGTAGTTAGATTCAATTACACAAGACATCAGAACGGAATCCAGCTAAGATGATGTAGCTTCTGGTAGTTAGATTCAATTACACAAGACATCAGAACGGAATCCAGCTAAGATGATGTAGCTTCTGGTAGTTAGATTCAATTGAAATATTTTGTTACTATGATTTTTAAATTTTGTTACATTTGGAGTTAAACAAGTATTCGAAGAAAAATATTTTATTAATAGACCCGAAAAGTTTTTAGATCTTGGTATATTTTCTAAAATATTTTGAAAACGGCTGGAAAATCGTGGTAAGTCGAAGGATACCATTCGAATGCTTACTTAATTCTCTGGTAAGTCGAAGGATACCATTCGAATGCTTACTCAATTCTCTGGTAGAAATCTTTTGAAGCAATTTTGATGGCGCGATGGCAATAGGAGAAATGAGTGCTTAAAACTTATCGAGGTAAGAAAATGAGAAACGTATTGATAATAGTGTTTTCCAATAGCGAACGTTGAAAAGGAAGGTTAGTCATTTCCGCTTATGATACTATCAGTTTAGTATTGTGGCACCTTAAATCCTCCAGCCAACGGCCATAGCCACGTTGAATACACCGGTTCCCGTAGATCACCGAAGTTGAGCAACGTCGGGCGTGGTCGGTACCTGGGTGGGTGACCGACCACGTGCTGTTGGTATTAGAAAAGGGTGGCAACCTGTAGACAGCCCGGCGCTAATAGCCAAATAGTTGATGCGCCGTTAAAAAAAAATTCAAACCCCCCTAAAAGTACTTAAACATTTAAATATCAAAAAAACCTTTCTTAGCGAGTGCTTACACTCTTAACGTATTGTCCGTGCAAAATTTCAAATTTTTGTGTCAAATGGTTCGGGATATTATTACCTCGGATGGGCCATCACCAGGGCGTAAACTCTATGAGGGGCAAAATCACATTTTATTTCTAGTAATTCAAGGACTGCCATCATAGTTGAAATTAACCTCAATTAGAAATAATACTATGAAATAGATAATGTAAGGTAACAGCTGTTCTTTTATGATCCTAGCAACGCATGCTGCCTAGGCTTGCATGCTCTAACCAACTAAAACTTTAAACCCCTCTAAAAATACTTAAAAATTCGAATATCAAAAAATCCTTTATTAGCGAGCGTCTACGTTATATA
The DNA here is from genome assembly GCA_946811695.1 of Gonocerus acuteangulatus. Taxonomy (NCBI): domain Eukaryota; kingdom Metazoa; phylum Arthropoda; class Insecta; order Hemiptera; family Coreidae; genus Gonocerus; species Gonocerus acuteangulatus. The sequence goes on along the minus strand of OX328128.1, from coordinate 88,305,031 downwards.
GGGAGTGTCCATGCAAAATTTAAAAATTTTCTGTCGAGTGGTTTGGGCTGGGGGTGATAGGTCAGTGAGTGAGTGGTATTTGACAAATATATAGTAGACTAGCTGAATACCCGTGCTTCGTCACGGCAGATAAGTAGTTATTTTATTGCGTTAAATGATGTATCATCGAAATTAACACTCCTACTTAATTTTGTGCAGTTTATTATAGCACGGTTCCCGCCATACAATAAGTTAGTCATCAGTTTATAGGCAATCAAAGTATAATGTAATGTTTCTTGACATTGGGATGCTCCGCACCAGTATCAAAAAACAGATAACCTAGAGATAACCCGTTAATTATAGGTTACCAGCGTGGGCGTATATAAGGGCAACTGAGGGATGTGCAGCCCCCCCCCCCCCGAAATTTTGATTTGATGGTAAAAATGTGTCTTAAAAACCTTAAAAATAAATTAAATAAGATCTTTTCTTTTATAAGCACAATTGGTTTGATCCATTCCTTTTTCATTCCAAAGATCATTTCATTTTAGTTGTAATAGCGTTTTATTTCCCTAAACCTATTGCAAGTTGATAGTATTCCATACCCCAGTAATTCAAGGTCTGCCATCATAGTTGAAATTAACCTCAATTAGAAATAAAACTATGAGATAGATAATGTAAGGTAACAGCTGTTCTTTATCGTCCTAGCAACGCAGGCTGCCTAGGCTTGCCTTCTCTTACCAACTCAAACTTTAAACCCCTCTAAAAATACTTAAAAATTCGAATATCAAAAAATCCTTTCTTAGTGAGTGCCTACGTTGGGAGTGTCCATGCAAAATTTCAAATTTTTCTGTCGAGCGGTTTGGGGTGGGCGTTGAGAGATGAGTGAGTGAGTGAGTGAGTGGTATTTGACAAATATATAGTAGATTTTTCACGAAAGATCCAATAACTGCTTCTACTCCTTTACTAATGACACTAGAGATATGAACGGAACCACGCTAAGATGACGCAGTTCCGGCTTGTCGGACTATTTTATAACAAGATCACTTAAAACAACTTGAAATCTATACGATGAGCAATGATGATGAAAGGTTCGGCATAATAGCAATGATGACCCTGTATTCTTCCCTTAATGAAGAGGTTGGGCATAATAGCAATGATGACCCTGTATTCTTCCCTTAATGAAGAGGTTGGGCATAAAAGCAATGATGACCCTGTATTCTTCCCTTAATGAAGAGGTTGGGCATAAAAGCAATGATGACCCTGTATTCTTCCCTTAATGAAGAGGTTGGGCATAATAGCAATGATGACCCTGTATTCTTCCCTTAATGAAGAGGTTGGGCATAATAGCAATGATGACCCTGTATTCTTCCCTTAATGAAGAGGTTGGGCATAAAAGCAATGATGACCCTGTATTCTTCCCTTAATGAAGAGGTTGGGCATAAAAGCAATGATGACCCTGTATTCTTCCCTTAATGAAGAGGTTGGGCATAATAGCAATGATGACCCTGTATTCTTCCCTTAATGAAGAGGTTGGGCATAATAGCAATGATGACCATGTATTCTTCCCTTAATGAAGAGGTTGGGCATAATAGCAATGATGACCCTGTATTCTTCCCTTAATGAAGAGGTTGGGCATAATAGCAATGATGACCATGTATTCTTCCCTTAATGAAGAGGTTGGGCATAATAGCAATGATGACCCTGTATTCTTCCCTTAATGAAGAGGTTGGGCATAATAGCAATGATGACCCTGTATTCTTCCCTTAATGAAGAGGTTGGGCATAATAGCAATGATGACCCTGTATTCTTCCCTTAATGAAGAGGTTGGGCATAATAGCAATGATGACCCTGTATTCTTCCCTTAATGAAGAGGTTGGGCATAATAGCAATGATGACCCTGTATTCTTCCCTTAATGAAGAGGTTGGGCATAATAGCAATGATGACCCTGTATTCTTCCCTTAATGAAGAGGTTGGGCATAATAGCAATGATGACCCTGTATTCTTCCCTTAATGAAGAGGTTGGGCATAATAGCAATGATGACCCTGTATTCTTCCCTTAATGAAGAGGTTGGGCATAATAGCAATGATGACCCTGTATTCTTCCCTTAATGAAGAGGTTGGGCATAATAGCAATGATGACCCTGTATTCTTCCCTTAATGAAGAGGTTGGGTATAATAGCAATGATGACCCTGTATTCTTCCCTTAATGAAGAGGTTGGGCATAATAGCAATGATGACCCTGTATTCTTCCCTTAATGAAGAGGTTGGGCATAATAGCAATGATGACCCTGTATTCTTCCCTTAATGAAGAGGTTGGGCATAATAGCAATGATGACCCTGTATTCTTCCCTTAATGAAGAGGTTGGGCATAATAGCAATGATGACCCTGTATTCTTCCCTTAATGAAGAGGTTGGGCATAATAGCAATGATGACCCTGTATTCTTCCCTTAATGAAGAGGTTGGGCATAATAGCAATGATGACCCTGTATTCTTCCCTTAATGAAGAGGTTGGGCATAATAGCAATGATGACCCTGTATTCTTCCCTTAATGAAGAGGTTGGGCATAATAGCAATGATGACCCTGTATTCTTCCCTTAATGAAGAGGTTGGGCATAATAGCAATGATGACCCTGTATTCTTCCCTTAATGAAGAGGTTGGGCATAATAGCAATGATGACCCTGTATTCTTCCCTTAATGAAGAGGTTGGGCATAATAGCAATGATGACCCTGTATTCTTCCCTTAATGAAGAGGTTGGGCATAATAGCAATGATGACCCTGTATTCTTCCCTTAATGAAGAGGTTGGGCATAATAGCAATGATGACCCTGTATTCTTCCCTTAATGAAGAGGTTGGGCATAATAGCAATGATGACCCTGTATTCTTCCCTTAATGAAGAGGTTGGGCATAATAGCAATGATGACCCTGTATTCTTCCCTTAATGAAGAGGTTGGGCATAATAGCAATGATGACCCTGTATTCTTCCCTTAATGAAGAGGTTGGGCATAATAGCAATGATGACCCTGTATTCTTCCCTTAATGAAGAGGTTGGGCATAATAGCAATGATGACCCTGTATTCTTCCCTTAATGAAGAGGTTGGGCATAATAGCAATGATGACCCTGTATTCTTCCCTTAATGAAGAGGTTGGGCATAATAGCAATGATGACCCTGTATTCTTCCCTTAATGAAGAGGTTGGGCATAATAGCAATGATGACCCTGTATTCTTCCCTTAATGAAGAGGTTGGGCATAATAGCAATGATGACCCTGTATTCTTCCCTTAATGAAGAGGTTGGGCATAATAGCAATGATGACCCTGTATTCTTCCCTTAATGAAGAGGTTGGGCATAATAGCAATGATGACCCTGTATTCTTCCCTTAATGAAGAGGTTGGGCATAATAGCAATGATGACCCTGTATTCTTCCCTTAATGAAGAGGTTGGGTATAATAGCAATGATGACCCTGTATTCTTCCCTTAATGAAGAGGTTGGGCATAATAGCAATGATGACCCTGTATTCTTCCCTTAATGAAGAGGTTGGGCATAATAGCAATGATGACCATGTATTCTTCCCTTAATGAAGAGGTTGGGCATAATAGCAATGATGACCCTGTATTCTTCCCTTAATGAAGAGGTTGGGCATAATAGCAATGATGACCCTGTATTCTTCCCTTAATGAAGAGGTTGGGCATAATAGCAATGATGACCCTGTATTCTTCCCTTAATGAAGAGGTTGGGCATAATAGCAATGATGACCCTGTATTCTTCCCTTAATGAAGAGGTTGGGCATAATAGCAATGATGACCCTGTATTCTTCCCTTAATGAAGAGGTTGGGCATAATAGCAATGATGACCCTGTATTCTTCCCTTAATGAAGAGGTTGGGCATAATAGCAATGATGACCCTGTATTCTTCCCTTAATGAAGAGGTTGGGCATAATAGCAATGATGACCCTGTATTCTTCCCTTAATGAAGAGGTTGGGCATAATAGCAATGATGACCCTGTATTCTTCCCTTAATGAAGAGGTTGGGCATAATAGCAATGATGACCCTGTATTCTTCCCTTAATGAAGAGGTTGGGCATAATAGCAATGATGACCCTGTATTCTTCCCTTAATGAAGAGGTTGGGCATAATAGCAATGATGACCCTGTATTCTTCCCTTAATGAAGAGGTTGGGCATAATAGCAATGATGACCCTGTATTCTTCCCTTAATGAAGAGGTTGGGCATAATAGCAATGATGACCCTGTATTCTTCCCTTAATGAAGAGGTTGGGCATAATAGCAATGATGACCCTGTATTCTTCCCTTAATGAAGAGGTTGGGCATAATAGTTGCAAGCAACATTTTAACAAAGCTCAACTATAGCTGCTATATGTTGGATATTATTTGGAGCTATCAGTTGAAATGGTTAGGGACAACCGTGATAGCCCCACATAATATCCAACATGAAGCAGCTACAGTTGTTTTGTTAAAAATGTTGCTTAGCACTATTTTGCCCCCACCCCTTCAAATAATATATACTTGACAGTAATTTAACTAAGAACTCTTGTAAAACTAATGGATACCGTTCTTATTCTTCGGAAGAGTTGTGACGAAGAACACTAATTATACCCGAACCATCGCTGGCCAAGTTCAAGTTCTATTTGTGACAGTTCTTGTTTTGAATCCTTGCCATTCATCTCCGATGATCTTTTTCAAAAGGTCTTTTCATGTTTATTTTGTTTTGGTTTTATTCAGGTTTAGCAAATTAGTGGTCTCCCATTGTCCGGGCTCAGGATACCGATTCTGCAATATCTTGGAATTATGGGGAATATAATCAGGACGGCAATTGACTAATCAAATTTTATAACAATTATAATTGTTATAATCTATCCGATAGGGAATGATGTATAATATACTTGTTATAATCTATGCCAGAATATTATGCATTGATAATAATCAATCCATAATATTCTTGTAGTCTGAAAATAATGAAACACCCACTTCTATACTACGGGGCCCTGCAAGTTAACGGAAAACTCTCAGGTGCTAGAAGTGTATCCACAAACCTTAATGATTTCACCCTCTTAACTCTCACGTCCTACGTCCTAAACACCACGGTCTACGTACTAACCATCACGTCCTACGTCCTAAACACCACGTTCTACGTACTAACCATCACGTCCTACTTCCTAAACACCACGGTCTACGTAGTAACCATCACGGCCTACGTCCTAAACACCACGGTGTATGTCCTAACCACCACGGTGTATGTCCTAGCCAGCACGGTGTATGTCCTAACCTCCACGGTCTACGACCTAACCACCACGGTCTACGTCCTAACCACCACGGTCTACGTCCTAAACACCACGGTCTACGTACTAACCATCACGGCCTACGTCCTAACCACCACGGTGTATGTCCTAGCCACCACGGTGTATGTCCTAGCCACCACGGTGTATGTCCTAACCACCACGGTCTACGACCTAACCACCACGGTCTACGTCCTAACCACCACCGCCTACGTCCTAAATTTCTTTTATATTTAAAGACTTTGACGCTGCTGGTTAACGATCTTTACCTTTTGAATTCAACGAAGTTGAGTTGTTTTGATGAGTGTAAAATACACACTCATCAAAACAACTCAACTTCGTCATAATCACAAAATGTTTGTAGAGTAAAAACGCAGAAATATAATCTTTAGTTAAAGATAATTTCACTGCGATCCCCTGAAAGCGTCGATCTTAAGCTACTTTTTGGAAAACACCTTAAGTCATGCACATTTTTGGGTTACATATGATAATCGTTGTCTTTCTTAAATTGGGGTGATGTAAATACGGGTAGCACACCTTTTTGGTGTGCATATGGGGGGGGGGGGGGGGTGTTGAAATACCACAATGTTCTGCAGAAACTTAATTTCTCCGGAAACCAGACTCAAACTATTCAAATTCCATCTTTTGTTCTCTGAAAACACTACGGGAGGCGAAATGTGTTACGTGCCAAATGTATGCACACTTAGATTGTAGGGGCTGAATGAGCTAGTTATGTTTACCATTTCTGTAAATAAATAATAACAATTGTTTCCATGGAATAAATAAATTCTTTATCATTTTGCATTGTTTTCCTGTTTTTAAATTATTTTTAGAGACTTTTTTTAGGGGATTATTTACAAAGCTTTTTGTAAATCGTCGTAGAATGAAATAATTAATGATAATCATTGTTTTCCTTTCTCGCATTTAGGTATCACGTAGCTTTTAATGAAAGGCAAACATCTAGATTTTTTGAAAATTTAAGTAACCTTAAATCAAAAACCAGGCATTATTTTGTTCCAAATATCCATGATTTAAATTATGTAGCTAAGCGTATAGATTAAAATAAGGCGTGAACGAATTTCTGAGTCACTGTAGTGAGAATATAACTGTCAGTAGTCGGGGTGTTTAAATCTTCGCTGAGAAAGAAGGGGGGCGCGGAGCTAAGGGTTGCCGTAGAGAATCACTGGCCTAGTAAACAGTGTTGCCACACTTCACCACGGGTCAGTACTTTATTTTGCGTAAGATTCTTATTCCTAGATCCAGTAGGCCGCGACTGATATTTACCGCCCCACAATTATAGGCAATCGCTGTGTACTTTATTTTATTTTGTAAAAATAATATTATAGAGAATAGGGAGGAAGGGTGCTTGAATTTATTGATGTTACATCGATTATTCTGTCGATACAATCGCCATACCTGCGATTGCTCATTAATAAATAAAAAATATGTTCTGTTCAGTGTTGAGTCAACACTCAGAGGAATAATATTTTGTTTCAAAAATTATTCAGTGTTGATTCAACACTCGACAGAATAATTTTTTGTTTAAAAAAATTATTCAGTATTGAGTCAACACTGGACAGAATACTTTATTTTCAAAAATGTTCAGTGTTGAGTCAACACTGTTGAATTCATTTAGCCGATATTAACAAATCATTTTTTAGTGCTTTCCTCCCTCCATCAAAAGGACGTAGGCCAATTCTGCTGATCAACGTACTTGACCTTTCCTTCAGTGAAAAATATTTTTTTACCAATTTTCATTAAAAATTGGACCATTTTTAAACCTGTTGACATATGAGATCTGAACCTGCAAACTTCTGATCGGCACCTTCGGATTGCGTATTGATAGCGACGTTATAAGAACATATGGATGGAGGAAGGAAATTCGTTAATCCTCTGTAAATATTCCAAAACAAATTCATTAGACTATTTGCCAAATAATCTATGATTTTCAATCAGATTCATTGAAAACCCAACTTGTAAATTCAATCCATAATCTGAATTAACTAAAACTTTTTAGTTACTTCTTTTCAAAACGTTTTCCACACATCTATCTGGAAGGAATTGATCCCAAAACCTGACCAAGACTCGGATCCATAGAGGCACAAAGAGAAATTCCCCTGTTTATTTATAAATCAATTCTAGAAGCGTATTTATACCTCCTTGGTGAAAGTCACAGAGAGGGTGACATTTTGGCAGTCGCCGTGGGCCCTAAGCTTTGGCTTCATATATCTTGCACAATAGCGAACTCCTCCAATAATCTATAGCAATATAGATAGATAATATAACACTATAGTGATTATTTCGGTATCAGGATCGATAAAGATATGAAGAACTTCATCAAACATTCTTTCAAGAGTGCAACCTCAATAGTTTCATTCTTTCGAAAAGTACTACAATTCATTGCTTCAGGATTATTCGGTATCTAGTAGTAAGTGAGAGTTTATACCAGCACATTAATAACCAAAGTTGTTTTAGTGCGGTTCCTCCCTCCCCCATAGGGAATCCTGAAGTGCCGACTAGAAAATGTCATCTTTCAGAACCCATAGATCTAAAAAATAACGGTGATTCAAATTTATATATATATATATATATATATATATATATATATATATATATTTATGTTTGTCTGTTCACTGCCTCACCAGCTGGTCCGATTCTTATGAAATTTAGTACAAAAACCTTTCGTCTGATTTGAAAAATAAAGTTAGTTAACCAGCAGAATTCTTCCACCGGAACAAGGTTTTTGGAGCAACATTCGTGCGAAAAAAATCGTAACACCTACGTTTTCGAGTTCATATGCTTGCAGGTAGTCGTTTTATAGGTTCCTTAACATAGGAAAACGAATGAAACCATTTTTAAGGCGATATCTGTAAAGATTCTTGAGAAAAGTGGGGAAAAAAATGTTTCTGTAACTGGTTTTCGGTTTGGTTACTTAGAAGCGTGGGATTCAGCTGAGATAATTTATGCATATTTGTTATTCCTCTAAACTAGGATATTTAAATTTTGGTTACATTTGGAGTTCAGGAAGTATGCGGAAAAAAAAGTTATTAATAGACAAAAGTTTAGGGATATACTGGGAAGTAGAATGTCACCATTCGAAAGCTTAGTAAATGTTCTACAAAGCGATGTCAATCGGAGAAATAAGTGCATAAAACTTCGAAAGTGTTAGTTTTGTTCTTTTGAACGGGTTTTTGTCTTTGTTTAACTCATTTTTTAATTGGTTGTTTTTAGTTTTAAATTGCATTTATCAGTAAAATTAGTATTTTAGTCAAATGAGCCAAGAAACTATAAAAGGTATTGGTAATAAGTTTGGAGTGGCTGTGGTAATCAAGATGGCTGTGGCTAATATCACGATGGCGTATTCATAGGTTTGTTTTGAATCCTCCTATCTATATAACATTCCTCATAGCCTCCAACTGAAGTTACCGTTATTTCTTATTTTACAGCAAATATTTAACCCACGAGGGAATGTAATTGTATTCGCCAGGAAGTACATATTTACAATTGATTTTAACAGTAAAATGAATTTGCTAGTAAAAGATGCTTAAAATGACAACAAAGTTTTGTTTGTATGGAAGAGAGCCTTCTGAGTAGTAATTGATGAGGGAGTGAGTAAGTTTTCAGGACATAATTTATTGACTTATATATATAGAATATATTTCTTATTATTTATTTATTGTATAGCCTTCCTCAAGAATGAGGATTAAGAATTATCCGCTTCTGTGTAAGTTGGCTACTGTCAGTTTCCTGTGCTTTGTGATTGATACCTAATCTATTCAATTTCTTCGAGATGTTGTTTGAGTAGTTTTGGCCATTATCCACGAAATAAAAAAAAAAAAAAAAAAAAAAAAAAAAAAAAAAAAAAAAATGTTCATTTCTATTCGAAGCTTTCCAAATGTCCAAGGAATAAGTACGTAACCGCGCTAAGATGATGCGCCAAAGTCCCTGCGAGTCGGACTTTTTTTTCCTAAAATTTCTGAAATTTAAAAATGAAACTTGATGGCTGTTGATGTGGTCGAATAAACTATGATTGGCCTAATGCACGACCATTCAACTTCTCCAGTTCTGCTCTAGGGTTCTTCCCTAATTCTGGAATCTCCGATGGAAAGGAAGGTAATTATTATGACGGATTATTGTAGAGAATCCAATTCTATGTCGATTTTATATCTGTCATTTTTTAGCTAAAGCGGCAAACCACTGAGTCAGAGGTTGGCAAAAACCAAGACACACCTTATTTTTCTTTACTCTTCTGCCAAGAACATAGAAATGGTACCTTTCATTGCCTAAAATGTTAAAGTGACTGGAGAAGAACTCACTTTTGTTTTTGATATTGTCTGAGAAATATATTATCAATGTGTGACCTACTTTTCATCAAAAGTTTTGCTCAAACTACTTCAGAATTTAAAAAGTTTGAAGACTAAATTAAAATTTACCCCAAACTTTCCTTAACCACCCCATATCACCATAACCATCTTGATTGACCCCTATCCATCTTGACCACCTTAACCGTCCTTAAACACCCCTAACACCCGTAAACATCTTTATTGACCGCAAACAATCCTTGAGCATCTCTAATCATTACCATCCCTTACCTTCCTTAAAAATCCCTAACCATCTCTATCGACCACTAACCATCCCAACCTTCCTTAACCCCTGGTGTGTATAAAGTTTCTGACAGACTTTATACAAACCAGGGGTTAAACATCCCTTATCACCATTACCATCCCTATCCCCCCAAACCATCCTTAACCACTCCAACCTTCTTTCACCATCCTTGACCTCCCCTAACCTGCCTTAAACATCCCTTACGACCATAACCATCCCTTACAACCATAACCACCCCTAACCATCGTTCACTAACCCTAACCTGCCTTAAACATCCCTTACAACCATAACTATCCCTAACCACCATAACCATCCTTAACCACCCCTAACCATCCTTCTCTACTCCTAACCTGCCTTAAGCATCCCTTACAACCATAACTATCCCTAACCACCGTAACCATCCTTCACTACCCCTAACCTGCCTTAAACATCTCTTACAACCATAACTATCCCTAACCACCGTAACCATCCTTCACTACCCCTAACCTGCCTTAAACATCTCTTACAACCATAACTATCCCTAACCACCATAACCATCCTTAACCACCCCTAACCATCCTTCACCACCCCTAACCTGCCTTAAGCATCCCTTACAACCATAACTATCCCTAACCACAGTAACCATCCTTAACCACCGGGAACCTTCCTTAAACATCCCTTATGACCATAACCATCCCTTACAACCATAACCATCCTCAACCATCCTTCACTAATGCTAACCTGCCTTAAACATCCCTTACAACCATAACTATCCCTAACCACCATAACCATCCTTAACCACCCCTAACCATCCTTAGCTACCCGGAATCTTCCTTAAACATCGCTGTCATGTAAAGAGGATTAAAGGAAAGGGACAATACCTTATTCTGATGAAGGTAGAAAAATGTTTATAATTATAATAAAATGTAAATAAATACACACACCAATATTTAACAATAATATACAAAATAAATATTTATTCAAGTAAATTTGTACACTTGGATTCATCAACTCCATTATAATTTTTTTACTTATAAAAATGTCATTAAAAAAAAAAGAAAAACAAAAAGAGAAGAAGAAAAAAAAGAAACTTAAATAAAATACAAAATGAAGAAACTGAAAAAAATATAGCTTTTTGTATGTTTTAAAACTATTAAAATGTGTATACAACATCATATAAACTATACTGGTTATGTACAAATTAAGAGGAAAAATAAAAAATCACAGAAAAGCTAAATATTATAAGCTTGTTCAGATAAAATATATATATATGTATATATAAAATTATATCTAATAAATTATATATTCAAAACTATATATAAATATGGAAAATAACTTAAAGTATATTTTTTTTCTAATATGCAACATTTTTCAGAAAAATTCGCACATATATTCAAAATATATATATATGACAATATTGTGTACATTGGTAGAATAGTACATATACATATATAACTTTACTGTTTATATAAAAATTATCACAGGTTGCTAACAATATATAGACAACAAACAGTCAAAAATAGTACAAATTTATTTAAGGCATTTAGTAATAACTCTCATTTAACAACTTTTTCAGGAAATTTGCAAACAAATTTCTTTAGATTGAGTTTTTTTTTCTTCAAAGAAAGATAAAATAATATTGACAATGATGCAATTTATTTTTTTTTTTTTTTTTAGTATGAATCGGAAGAAATGAAGACAACGAAAGAGGTAAGGAGAGTGAGACAAGGCGAAACGAAACGAAGCTTTTAAAATTATTGTAAAGAATAATAATAATATTATTATTATTATTATTATTAAGTATTAAAGAAAATAAATAAATAAAGATGTCGATAATTAAGTAGATTATCTCATAACAATAAATACAAATCAACAAAAGAAAAAATAATTAAATTATAAATAGTTCCATTGCTTCTTGTATCAGTTTTTTTTTTGTTTTTTTTTTGTTGTTTTTTTTTCATTTTTATAAGTATGCACCTGTTTTTATTTGTTGATCTGCAAATTATATATTATTTTTTTAACATTTACTCCACAGGGAAGGGAGGATTTAAAATTAATATTTGGACAAAAATAATTTGCGCTATTTGCATAAAAAAAGATGTTCACATCAATTTAGCTGATCTGACATCAGAGTATTTCATGAAATGGAATTTGCAAAATAATAAATTGCTATAAGAAAATCAACAAATAACAAAGTATAATATATTGTAAAAAGTTGCAATATTCAATGAAACAACGAGGAAAAACTTTAATCATTATTAACGGTTAACAATTATAAGATAAACATAAAAATGAGCACTCGATAAATAGAAAAGCAATTAAACTGATAACGGAAGTTATGAAAATAATTTAACAGAAAAGTTAAAATAAAATATAAGGCTTAAGCTCGACTGTTTAAAAAAAAAATATGAAAACATTTGTGCATTAATTTTTTTATTAAAACAGTCTTTATGCTCGATGCATTGTTATACTTTTAAGATTATTTAAAGTCTAGTGATTTAGAGATTTGCGGTATTTTTTTAATAATTTATTAAACAATTTTTTGTATATTTTTCAACTTTTTGAGAAACGTTATTTTGGGTTTAAAAAATGCTTAACCCACGAGTGTGGGTACTCCTTCAAAAGAATCCTGTGTAATGTCTTACATAATTTTATAAAGAACACGTTTTTCAAATTAAAAAAAAAATCATCAAAAACATAGTAAATGTTTTTAAATCAAACATTAATAAATTCATGTGGAAGTCATTTTTTTTTTTTTTTATTACAAAACTTCAATGAATACCGATGTAATTAAAAGTTATCATTCTGATCGAATTATTAATTTTGTGTAACAAGAAGTTATTACAAAATATGATAATAAAATAGATAGTTAAAGACCAAAACGATAAAGCAGGTGTACAGCCATCTGTTAAAAAAAAATTATTAAACACAAGAAAAATGAAATAGATATAAAATATTGTAATGTGGTAAGTATAGAAGCTATGAATAAAATATATATTTTCTAGTATTTTTATAAAATATTAGGATTTTGTCTTGATTTTGTGTCTCGTTTTTCGCTCAATTTTTTGTCGTTAAAGATGAATGAGAGAGAGAGAGAGAGAGATAGAGACAGAGACAGAGGAAGAGAGAGAAGTGAAAGTGAGATTAGAAAAGCTCAGAGAGCCCAAAACAAAGACATTTAGAAAGATTTTAATAAAAAAACTAGCTGTCACGACCCATAAAAAAATGCTTGGCATAATTTTGTGAGTCCTTTTTTACTTTAATCGTCTTTGTTAAATAATGAATGGTGAAAATAAGGGTCTCTGTATGAGATGAGAGAAAGAGGGAGAAAGAGGGAGAGAGAGTGTGAGAGAGAGAAAGAGAGACGCAAAGGGGTCTATTAAAATTTTTCAAAATCACTATCTGTGAGTAAACAAAATAAAATTTCTTTAAAAAAAATCCAAAATCATTTTGTTTAAACCAAGCTTTTATGATGGGACTGGCGCAGGACCCGTGTGTATAGTTATGGAGGAAAGGGAGGAATGGGAAAGGAAGACCAAGATTAGAGTACATTAAGCAGATAGTGTCCGATGCCTGCTGTAGGAACTATGTGGAGATGAAGAGACTGGAGCTGGACTCGTGGGTATAGTTATGGAGGGAGGGGAGGAATGGGAGAGGAAGACCAAGATTAGAGTACTGGAACTGGATTCTGCGAGGAGAACCACATTAAATCAAAGATTACATGATTTATCTAGAGAATTATAAACTTTTTTAAGTAAAAACTAAAAATTATCGCCCCAGGGGCACTTAAGAGTTTGCGTATAAGTTTTAGGAAAATAATTCATGAGAAATAATAAATGTTTAACAATATTGTCTGTAAATATCAAATATTACATGAGACTTAAAAACCAACGAAGAATTTTAAAAATGTTAGACATTTATTTATAAGTAGTTAATGACGTTTCCAAGGCCGATGAAACTAATGCCTCAAATTAATATAATATAAAGATTTCTGTTGAAAAACAAATAATATCAATAGAAAATAACAGAAAAATAAATAGATATTGCAGTGAAGATACTAGACTCGACCCACTTTCTTTCAATACTGATAAGAAGCAACAGGTAAAGGAAATACTAAACAATATATATATATATATATATATATATATATATATATATATATATATATATATATATATATATATGCTTACTTACAAACATAAATAAATATATGAAAAAATAAAATGTATAAACTTTTTTTAAAAATGGACAATTAATATTCACATTTTTTAAAAAAATGAAAATTGTAGTCATGTAATTGTAATAGCAATTTCAACCCTATTATTGCAGATAATATGGGAATATATATATGTGTGTGTGTGTGTGTGTGTGTAAAATACCTAAAGGCATGAAAAAACTTCAAACGCTAGTTTTCGCAATATTTTTATGTATTAACATTGTAATTTTAGAGAAAGAAAACTTGTTTTTTTAGATTTTAGGATTTTTTTAGATTATATAGTGAAAAATAAAAGTGCAGAATTTACATAAAAGATCAGTTTTGAAGAGTATTTTAATTGTTTGGTAAATTGCTATTAATTATCGATATAAAAAATTAAGTGTTCTTTGCTGTAATTAATTATTTTATTTTCTTGATTCACACACCTGGGCAAACATCTCATAAAATAGCTTATTTTGGTTTTGTTTTGTGGAAAGGGGGGGGGGATTTGTTCGGAAATGTAAATATTACTTTATTTTAATTTTACTCCTTTTGGGGGATTTCAATTCATCATTCTCATATCCTTTTTTTTTTTAGGATTTTTATATTAATATATATATATTTTTTTTTTCAAGGAAGATTACATCACTTACTGTTTAAACGGGGATCAAATAATGAAAAGAAGCTAAAACAAACTATAAATTAGAAGGGAATATTAAGTATTTACATTCTTAAAAGAAAGAAAAGAGGAGAAGATGAATTAAGAGAAATTAAGAAAAAGAAAAATAAACAACCTACATCATCTAATAAAAACACACAAACATTCAAATAAAATAATACGCTCCATAAAACATGCATTTCAGATTCATTTAAGTAGGGCGAAGAAGAATAAAATACAACTAATTTTAGATTGTCCTCTAGGAAGAAATCAGATCATATATTCTGTTTATATTATTAATTTTTTTTTATTAAAACCCTTAATGTTTTAATAAATTTTGAATATTTATAAGTATTATATAAATCTCTTTAAGTACGTAATGTTTTTTCCCAACATTTATTTTTTTATTGGCAAAAAAAAACACTAAAAACCTTCAACATAAATAATTCTTCTTTATTAATATTATTTGTACAAATCTTAAAATTATCCTCATATTTTTTTATTATTTTTTTGTAATAAATTTTTAGTATTTAAATATAATTAATTATATTAAATGATAGATATTTATAAAAATAATTTCTATAGATATACATATATATAGATGAATATAGATTACCTTATCGTCTCACTCTAGAATTAAATTTGAACAATTACTGAATAAACTGTACAAGCTGGTAACTTTTCTTGGTATGTTTAGTTTGCATCCATGGCTGTCAGCTTTGTCTTAAGTCCATCTCTTCGTCCAAGGAGTTCTTTTTGTGCGAAGGCCATGACACTTTAAACAAAACGGAAGGAAAAAGGTGTTTGTTTACTTCAGATTAAACACTCAGGGGTCATTCGTTGTCACTCAGCTCTTGGTAACTGCATTTGTTTGCATCTCATGTAGAAGATATAGTGTTGAGAGTACCTCCTAAATCTTGGTAACTGCATTTGTTTGCGTCCCTTGTAGGAAAATAGTCTTGTGTCTCCAGAATGTTGGTAACTTCCATTTGTTGTCTGTAGCCTCAAGCTGAGCGCGTTCTAAAGCTCTTCCCCAAGACAACACAGTTTTTGTTTCCGTTTTCTTTTGGACGCACAGCAATGTTTAAGATCCATTGGTTTGAGTACTGATAACGAGGTTATTGTTTACAAAAGAAGGTGTGGCAGATTAATCTTCTGAGACAGTTATTAAATTATGTCTCTTACCTTTGGTAACTCTCTCTCGTCAGGTTTAAACACTCAAGTCAAATGCGGGTAACTCGGTTATAGAGTCTTGTCTCCTCTGGTAACTCCACACTTTTTCAAGCCACAAAAATAATAAAGCACTTAAAAAAAAAACACTTGTTGATTTTGTTGACAGCTGACAGCGCTTTACTCGAACCTCAGTGCTGCTGGTAGGATTCCAAGTGCTTGTTCAATTCCCTGTGGAGGTGTTCAGGGAGAACACCGACGGAACTGAACAGCGATCTGAGAACATTGAGTTCTTCAGTGAGAAGTTCGATGCGCTTCTGTAAGCGTTCGTTTTCTTTCATTAGTATTTTAACTTTTTCTTCGGTTTCCCTGGATCGCATCTTGGCTTTCTCCCTGGACTTCCTTACAGCGATGTTGTTCCGTTCTCGTCTCCTTTTGTATTCGTCCGTGTTCTTGTCAACAGACTTACCGTGTTTCCTCAGCTGGTTCTTGAGCATGGGCGAGGCGAAGTTCTGATATCGGAACTCATCTGAAGGTTCCTCCTTGACGTCCGGTTGAAAGTGCACGGGTTGCGGTACGTAGGCTAGCCTCTGGTATCGGGTCTGCGGATGACTGGTAACGGGTTTCGGCTGGAGGATGTCCGTGAAGATGCCTTCGCCGAATTGCGAATCGTCTATCAGATTCTGCAAATCTAGACTGATTTCTGGGGAATTGAGGTCGTGTAGTTCCGTATACCTCTTGACCTGCTGTTGCTGTACCCCCGGTTGCTGTTGCTGTTGATGGTGCTGCAATTGGAGCGGCTTCTTACCGTCCAATGGACTGTCGTACAGCTGTGGCGACTCCATCCCAGCGACTGCCGAGCTACACTGCTACGAGCTCTTCTGTCGGTGGGGGTTCGGTACGCTTCGGCTCTACTCGGCAATCTTCGGATTACTCGCTCGGCTAGGATCGGAATTTTCTCTCGTTCCCTTTTGGTGCGTTTTTGACGAGATCCAGAAATCTCAAACAAAATGTTGACATTGCATGTCCCAGAGTTGACGAAAACACACCAAAGCTGTCCTCCCAATCTATTCAATATATACATACACGTATATATTGAATATATGTTTGTATATATATACACATCCTTCGCGACGTGATAGTTTAAGCCAAAACAAACAATTTTAAGCCCATGTTGCCTTATCCAAACGTTACCCGTTTCCACAATATTTAATATTTTAGTTTAAAAAAAAAAAAAAAAAAAAAAAAAAAAAAAAAAAAAAAAACCAGTCGCTGTTACTTTAATTTTAGGAATTTTATTATTTCTAGCATTTGAGCTAAACGTTTTTATTGTTTTTGTGTATTAGACATTCAGAACATGGGCGTATATAAGGGGGGCTGCAGCCCCTCCCGAAATTTTGATTTGATCAGTAAAAATGTCAGAAAACCCTTAAAAATAAATTAAATAAGATCATTTAGTTCATAAAAAATATTCTATTTTGGGTGTAATAGCGTTTTAGTTGGCTAAATCTCTTCCAAGATCTAAATTGTTAGTATTCCATACACCGGAAATGGTCTCAGCCCCCCCCCCCCGAAATTTTCCCAGCCCCCTCCGAAATTATTTTCTATATACGCCCATGGTTTAGAATCAACTATTACTTAAATACAATTATCAAATTTTTACGGGACAACGGATGGTACGACCCAATAACAAAAACTTCCTTTTTTTCCTGAGACCTGTAACTTCAACTCTATCTCTCTTAAAAAAAAAGGTAGGTATTCCTGTAATTTTTTGACACGATCCAGAAATCTCAAACAAAATTTTGACATTGCATGTCCCAGAGTTGACGAAAACACACCAAAGTTATCCTCCCAACATGGGCCTATATAAAGGGGGGGGCTGAGGGCCCCCCCCCCCGAAATGTTGATTTGATGGTAAAAATGTATCGTAAAACCCTTAAAAATAAATGAAAAAAGATCACTTTGTTCATAAAATGTTTTTTTTATTTTACGTGTAATAGCTTTTTAGTTGCGAAAAACTATTCCAAGTTCTAAATACCCCGGAAATGGTCGGAGCCCCCCCGCCGAAATTTTCCCAGCCCCTCCCGAAATTATTTTCTATATACGCCCATGCCTCCCAATATACTCAATATACATACATGTATATGTTACCGGCAAAGTATATAATCAGGCATTCTATAGAATGCCTAAATCCAGCCGGCAATGTATGAAGTAAAGCATATTTCATACTTTTCCTAGGCATTCTATAGAATGCCTACTGTGCTTTAGGCAAAGTGTGAAATAAAGGATTTGTAGCTTGTAGGAGTAACTACCGGCGGTGCGATTGCGTATTTATATCCATGAACATCGCGTCTGATGATGTCTAGGAGAATTAGAAGAATGCCTAGGACGACTTTTGGGCATTCGTGCTATGCGTTTCCGCTCGCTACGCTCGCCCAAGAAGATGTCAAAACCCTAGTTAATCCAATTCGCAGAAATTAACATTATTCTATTAAATTCTGCGAGTTGGATTAACTAGGGTTTTGATATCTTCTTGGGCGAGCATAGCGAGCTGAAACGCATAGCACGTATGCCCAAAAGCGACAGCTTACGACAGTTGAGTCTAAATTTCAATTATACTTCTTCATCAAGTATTATTGCGCAAGCGCATGTTTACAAATACGCTGTTTACGCCGTCTTTTACAGTCTCCATAACAGTGAACTTTAGTGCTTATTAACGTCTTTCCTAGTTGAGAGCAACTTTTTTTTTTTTTAACGGATTCGTGTTTAGTGCATCAAAATACGTTATAGTGCAAACTTTGAAGAAAATCGGTGCTGAGGACGCTTTATTTTAGTGATTTGCATTGATTCTGAACACTCAAATTCTACCTGTTGTCATTTCTTTCAAGTATCTAAGTAAAGTATATGTAGTATACTCAAAACCTTTTTAATTTTATACAATGCCAAATAAGCAACAGGCATTCTATAGAATACCTAGGCATTCTATAGAATACCTAGGCATTCTATAGAATACCTAGGCATTATATAGAATAACTAGGCATTATGTAGAATGCCTAGGCAATGTGTGTAATACGATGTACATTCTACACTTTGCCTAAACCACTCAGGCATTCTATAGAATACCTAGGCATTATATAGAATGCCTAGGCAATGTGTGTAATACGATGTACATTCTACACTTTGCCTAAACCACTCAGGCATTCTATAGAATGCCTAGGCAATGTGTGTAATACGATGTACATTCTACACTTTGCCTAAACCACTCAGGCGTTCTATAGAATACCTAGGCATTATATAGAATGCCTAGGCAATGTGTGTAATACGATGTACATTCTACACTTTGCCTAAACCACTCAGGCATTCTATAGAATACCTAGGCATTATATAGAATGCCTAGGCAATGTGTGTAATACGATGTACATTCTACACTTTGCCTAAACCACTCAGGCGTTCTATAGAATACCTAGGCATTCTATAAAATACCTAGGCATTATATAGAATGCCTAGGCAATGTGTGTAATACGATGTACATTCTACACTTTGCCTAAATCACTCAGGCGTTCTATAGAATACCTAGGCATTATATAGAATGCCTAGGCAATGTGTGTAATACGATGTTCATTCTACACTTTGCCTAAACCACTCAGGCATTCTATAGAATACCTAGGCATTATATAGAATGCCTAGGCAATGTGTGTAATACGATGTACATTCTACACTTTGCCTAAACCACTCAGGCGTTCTATAGAATACCTAGGCATTCTATAGAATACCTAGGCATTATATAGAATGCCTAGGCAATGTGTGTAATACGATGTACATTCTACAATTTGCCTAAACCACTCAGGCGTTCTATAGAATACCTAGGCATTATATAGAATGCCTAGGCAATGTGTGTAATACGATGTACATTCTAAACTTTGCCTAAACCACTCAGGCATTCTATAGAATACCTAGGCATTATATATAATGCCTAGGCAATGTGTGTAATACGATGTACATTCTACACTTTGCCTAAACCACTCAGGCATTCTATAGAATACCTAGGCATTATATAGAATGCCTAGGCAATGTGTGTAATACGATGTACATTCTACACTTTGCCTAAACCACTCAGGCGTTCTATAGAATACCTAGGCATTATATAGAATGCCTAGGCAATGTGTGTAATACGATGTACATTCTACACTTTGCCTAAACCACTCAGGCATTATATAGAATACCTAGGCATTATATATAATGCCTAGGCAATGTGTGTAATACGATGTACATTCTACACTTTGCCTAAACCACTCAGGCATTCTATAGAATACCTAGGCATTATAGAGAATGCCTAGGCAATGTGTGAAATACGATGTACATTCTACACTTTGCCTAAACCACTCAGGCGTTCTATAGAATACCTAGGCATTCTATAGAATACCTAGGCATTATATAGAATGCCTAGGCAACGTGTGTAATACGATGTACATTCTACACTTTGCCTAAACCACTCAGGCGTTCTATAGAATACCTAGGCATTATATAGAATGCCTAGGCAATGTGTGTAATACGATGTACATTCTATACTTTGCCTAAACCACTCAGGCATTCTATAGAATACCTAGGCATTCTATAGAATACCTAGGCATTATATATAATGCCTAGGCAATGTGTGTAATACGATGTACATTCTACACTTTGCCTAAACCACTCAGGCGTTCTATAGAATACCTAGGCATTATATAGAATGCCTAGGCAATGTGTGTAATACGATGTACATTCTACACTTTGCCTAAACCACTCAGGCATTCTATAGAATACCTAGGCATTATATAGAATGCCTAGGCAATGTGTGTAATACGATGTACATTCTACACTTTGTCTAAACCACTCAGGCGTTCTATAGAATACCTAGGCATTATATAGAATGCCTAGGCAATGTGTGTAATACGATGTACATTCTACACTTTGCCTAAACCACTCAGGCATTCTATAGAATACCTAGGCATTATACAGAATGCCTAGGCAATGTGTGTAATACGATGTACATTCTACACTTTGCCTAAACCACTCAGGCATTCTATAGAATACCTAGGCATTATATAGAATGCCTAGGCAATGTGTGTAATACGATGTACATTCTACACTTTGCCTAAACCACTCAGGCGTTCTATAGAATACCTAGGCATTATATAGAATGCCTAGGCAATGTGTGTAATACGATGTACATTCTACACTGCCTAAAACACTCAGGCAATATATAGAATACCTAGGCATTATATATAATGCCTAGGCAATGTGTGTAATACGATGTACATTCTACACTTTGCCTAAACCACTCGGGCATTCTATAGAATACCTAGGCATTATATAGAATGCCTAGGCAATGTGTGTAATACTATGTACATTCTACACTTTGCCTAAACCACTCAGGCGTTCTATAGAATACCTAGGCATTATATAGAATGCCTAGGCAATGTGTGTAATACGATGTACATTCTACACTTTGCCTAAACCACTCAGGCGTTATATAGAATACCTAGGCATTATATAGAATGCCTAGGCAATGTGTGTAATACGATGTACATTCTACACTTTGCCTAAACCACTCAGGCGTTCTATAGAATACCTAGGCATTATATAGAATGCCTAGGCAATGCGTGTAATACGATGTACATTCTACACTTTGCCTAAACCACTCAGGCTTTCTATAGAATACCTAGGCATTATATAGAATGCCTAGGCAATGTGTGTAATACGATGTACATTCTACACTTTGCCTAAAACACTCAGGCGTTCTATAGAATACCTAGGCATTATATAGAATGCCTAGGCAATGTGTGTAATGCGATGTACATTCTACACTTTGCCTAAACCACTCAGGCATTCTATAGAATACCTAGGCATTATGTAGAATGCCTAGGCAATGTGTGTAATACGATGTACATTCTACACTTTGCCTAAACCACTCAGACATTCTATAGAATACCTAGGCATTATATAGAATGCCTAGGCAATGTGTGTAATACGATGTACATTCTACACTTTGCCTAAACCACTCAGGCATTCTATAGAATACCTAGGCATTATATAAAATGCCTAGGCAATGTGTGTAATACGATGTACATTCTACACTTTGCCTAAACCACTCAGGCATTCTATAGAATACCTAGGCATTATATAGAATGCCTAGGCAATGTGTGTAATACGATGTACATTCTACACTTTGCCTAAACCACTCAGGCGTTCTATAGAATACCTAGGCATTATATAGAATGCCTAGGCAATGTGTGTAATACGATGTACATTCTACACTGCCTAAAACACTCAGGCATTATATAGAATACCTAGGCATTATATATAATGCCTAGGCAATGTGTGTAATACGATGTACATTCTACACTTTGCCTAAACCACTCGGGCATTCTATAGAATACCTAGGCATTATATAGAATGCCTAGGCAATGTGTGTAATACTATGTACATTCTACACTTTGCCTAAACCACTCAGGCGTTCTATAGAATACCTAGGCATTCTATAGAATACCTAGGCATTATATAGAATGCCTAGGCAATGTGTGTAATACGATGTACATTCTACACTTTGCCTAAACCACTCAGGCGTTATATAGAATACCTAGGCATTATATAGAATGCCTAGGCAATGTGTGTAATACGATGTACATTCTACACTTTGCCTAAACCACTCAGGCGTTCTATAGAATACCTAGGCATTATATAGAATGCCTAGGCAATGTGTGTAATACGATGTACATTCTACACTTTGCCTAAACCACTCAGGCTTTCTATAGAATACCTAGGCATTATATAGAATGCCTAGGCAATGTGTGTAATACGATGTACATTCTACACTTTGCCTAAAACACTCAGGCGTTCTATAGAATACCTAGGCATTATATAGAATGCCTAGGCAATGTGTGTAATGCGATGTACATTCTACACTTTGCCTAAACCACTCAGGCATTCTATAGAATACCTAGGCATTATGTAGAATGCCTAGGCAATGTGTGTAATACGATGTACATTCTACACTTTGCCTAAACCACTCAGACATTCTATAGAATACCTAGGCATTATATAGAATGCCTAGGCAATGTGTGTAATACGATGTACATTCTACACTTTGCCTAAACCACTCAGGCATTCTATAGAATACCTAGGCATTATATAAAATGCCTAGGCAATGTGTGTAATACGATGTACATTCTACACTTTGCCTAAACCACTCAGGCGTTCTATAGAATACCTAGGCATTCTATAGAATACCTAGGCATTATATAGAATGCCTAGGCAATGTGTGTAATACGATGTACATTCTACACTTTGCCTAAACCAATCAGGCATTCTATAGAATACCTAGGCATTATGTAGAATGCCTAGGCAATGTGTGTAATACGATGTACATTCTACACTTTGCCTAAACCACTCAGGCATTCTATAGAATACCTAGGCATTATATAGAATGCCTAGGCAATGTGTGTAATACGATGTACATTCTACACTTTGCCTAAACCACTCAGGCATTCTATAGAATACCTAGGCATTATATAAAATGCCTAGGCAATGTGTGTAATACGATGTACATTCTACACTTTGCCTAAACCACTCAGGCGTTCTATAGAATACCTAGGCATTCTATAGAATACCTAGGCATTATATAGAATGCCTAGGCAATGTGTGTAATACGATGTACATTCTACACTTTGCCTAAACCACTCAGGCGTTCTATAGAATACCTAGGCATTATATAGAATGCCTAGGCAATGTGTGTAATACGATGTACATTCTACACTTTGCCTAAACCACTCAGGCATTATATAGAATACCTAGGCATTATATAGAATGCCTAGGCAATGTGTGTAATACGATGTACATTCTACACTGCCTAAAACACTCAGGCATTATATAGAATACCTAGGCATTATATATAATGCCTAGGCAATGTGTGTAATACGATGTACATTCTACACTTTGCCTAAACCACTCAGGCGTTCTATAGAATACCTAGGCATTCTATAGAATACCTAGGCATTATATAGAATGCCTAGGCAACGTGTGTAATACGATGTACATTCTACACTTTGCCTAAACCACTCAGGCGTTCTATAGAATACCTAGGCATTATATAGAATGCCTAGGCAATGTGTGTAATACGATGTACATTCTATACTTTGCCTAAACCACTCAGGCATTCTATAGAATACCTAGGCATTCTATAGAATACCTAGGCATTATATATAATGCCTAGGCAATGTGTGTAATACGATGTACATTCTACACTTTGCCTAAACCACTCAGGCGTTCTATAGAATACCTAGGCATTATATAGAATGCCTAGGCAATGTGTGTAATACGATGTACATTCTACACTTTGCCTAAACCACTCAGGCATTCTATAGAATACCTAGGCATTATATAGAATGCCTAGGCAATGTGTGTAATACGATGTACATTCTACACTTTGTCTAAACCACTCAGGCGTTCTATAGAATACCTAGGCATTATATAGAATGCCTAGGCAATGTGTGTAATACGATGTACATTCTACACTTTGCCTAAACCACTCAGGCATTCTATAGAATACCTAGGCATTATACAGAATGCCTAGGCAATGTGTGTAATACGATGTACATTCTACACTTTGCCTAAACCACTCAGGCATTCTATAGAATACCTAGGCATTATATAGAATGCCTAGGCAATGTGTGTAATACGATGTACATTCTACACTTTGCCTAAACCACTCAGGCGTTCTATAGAATACCTAGGCATTATATAGAATGCCTAGGCAATGTGTGTAATACGATGTACATTCTACACTGCCTAAAACACTCAGGCAATATATAGAATACCTAGGCATTATATATAATGCCTAGGCAATGTGTGTAATACGATGTACATTCTACACTTTGCCTAAACCACTCAGGCATTCTATAGAATACCTAGGCATTATATAAAATGCCTAGGCAATGTGTGTAATACGATGTACATTCTACACTTTGCCTAAACCACTCAGGCGTTCTATAGAATACCTAGGCATTCTATAGAATACCTAGGCATTATATAGAATGCCTAGGCAATGTGTGTAATACGATGTACATTCTACACTTTGCCTAAACCACTCAGGCGTTCTATAGAATACCTAGGCATTATATAGAATGCCTAGGCAATGTGTGTAATACGATGTACATTCTACACTTTGCCTAAACCACTCAGGCATTATATAGAATACCTAGGCATTATATAGAATGCCTAGGCAATGTGTGTAATACGATGTACATTCTACACTGCCTAAAACACTCAGGCATTATATAGAATACCTAGGCATTATATATAATGCCTAGGCAATGTGTGTAATACGATGTACATTCTACACTTTGCCTAAACCACTCAGGCGTTCTATAGAATACCTAGGCATTATATAGAATGCCTAGGCAATGTGTGTAATACGATGTACATTCTACACTGCCTAAAACACTCAGGCATTATATAGAATACCTAGGCATTATATATAATGCCTAGGCAATGTGTGTAATACGATGTACATTCTACACTTTGCCTAAACCACTCAGGAATTCTATAGAATACCTAGGCATTATATAGAATGCCTAGGCAATGTGTGAAATACGATGTACATTCTACACTTTGCCTAAACCACTCAGGCGTTCTATAGAATACCTAGGCATTCTATAGAATACCTAGGCATTCTATAGAATACCTAGGCATTCTATAGAATACCTAGGCATTCTATAGAATACCTAGGCATTATATAGAATGCCTAGGCAATGTGTGTAATACGATGTACATTTTACACTTTGCCTAAACCACTCAGGCGTTCTATAGAATACCTAGGCATTATATAGAATGCCTAGGCAATGTGTGTAATACGATGTACATTCTACACTTTGCCTAAACCTTTCAGGCATTATATAGAATACCTAGGGATTATATATAATGCCTAGGCAATGTGTGTAATACGATGTACATTCTACACTTTGCCTAAACCACTCAGGCATTCTATAGAATACCTAGGCATTATATAGAATGCCTATGCAATGTGTGTAATACGATGTACATTCTACACTTTGCCTAAACCACTCAGGCGTTCTATATAATGCCTAGGCGTTCTATAGAATACCTAGGCATTCTATAGAATACCTAGGCATTATATAGAATGCCTAGGCAATCTGTGTAATACGATGTACATTCTACACTTTGCCTAAACCACTCAGGCGTTCTATAGAATACCTAGGCATTATATAGAATGCCTAGGCAATGTGTGTAATACGATGTACATTCTACACTTTGCCTAAACCACTCAGGCATTCTATAGAATACCTAGGCATTATATATAATGCCTAGGCAATGTGTGTAATACGATGTACATTCTACACTTTGCCTAAACCACTCAGGCATTCTATAGAATTCCTAGGCATTATGTAGAATGCCTAGGCAATGTGTGTAATACGATGTACATTCTACACTTTGCCTAAACCACTCAGGCATTCTATAGAATACCTAGGCATTATATAGAATGCCTAGGCAATGTGTGTAATACGGTGTACATTCTACACTTTGCCTAAACCACTCAGGCATTCTATAGAATACCTAGGCATTATATAGAATGCCTAGGCAATGTGTGTAATACGATGTACATTCTACACTTTGCCTAAACCACTCAGGCGTTCTATAGAATACCTAGGCATTATATAGAATGCCTAGGCAATGTGTGTAATACGATGTACATTCTACACTTTGCCTAAACCACTCAGGCATTCTATAGAATACGTAGGCATTATATATAATGCCTAGGCAATGTGTGTAATACGATGTACATTCTACACTTTGCCTAAACCACTCAGGCATTCTATAGAATACCTAGGCATTATATAGAATGCCTAGGCAATGTGTGTAATACGATGTACATTCTACACTTTGCCTAAACCACTCAGGCATTCCACAGAATACCTAGGCATTATATAGAATGTCTAGGCAATGTGTGTAATACGATGTACATTCTACACTTTGCCTAAACCACTCAGGCATTCTATAGAATACCTAGGCATTATATAGAATGCCTAGGCAATGTGTGTAATACGATGTACATTCTACACTTTGCCTAAACCACTCAGGCATTCCACAGAATACCTAGGCATTATATAGAATGTCTAGGCAATGTGTGTAATACGATGTACATTCTACACTTTGCCTAAACCACTCAGGCGTTCTATAGAATTCCTAGGCATTATATAGAATGCCTAGGCAATGTGTGTAATACGATGTACATTCTACACTTTGCCTAAACCACTCAGGCGTTCTATAGAATACCTAGGCATTATATAGAATGCCTAGGCAATGTGTGTAATACGATGTACATTCTACACTTTGCCTAAACCACTCAGGCATTCTATAGAATACCTAGGCATTATATATAATGCCTAGGCAATGTGTGTAATACGATGTACATTCTACACTTTGCCTAAACCACTCAGGCGTTCTATAGAATACCTAGGCATTATATAGAATGCCTAGGCAATGTGTGTAATACGATGTACATTCTACACTGCCTAAAACACTCAGGCATTATATAGAATACCTAGGCATTATATATAATGCCTAGGCAATGTGTGTAATACGATGTACATTCTACACTTTGCCTAAACCACTCAGGCATTCTATAGAATACCTAGGCATTATATAGAATGCCTAGGCAATGTGTGAAATACGATGTACATTCTACACTTTGCCTAAACCACTCAGGCGTTCTATAGAATACCTAGGCATTATATAGAATGCCTAGGCAATGTGTGTAATACGATGTACATTTTACACTTTGCCTAAACCACTCAGGCGTTCTATAGAATACCTAGGCATTATATAGAATGCCTAGGCAATGTGTGTAATACGATGTACATTCTACACTTTGCCTAAACCTTTCAGGCATTATATAGAATACCTAGGGATTATATATAATGCCTAGGCAATGTGTGTAATACGATGTACATTCTACACTTTGCCTAAACCACTCAGGCATTCTATAGAATACCTAGGCATTCTATAGAATACCTAGGCATTATATAGAATGCCTAGGCAATGTGTGTAATACGATGTACATTCTACACTTTGCCTAAACCACTCAGGCGTTCTATATAATGCCTAGGCGTTCTATAGAATACCTAGGCATTCTATAGAATACCTAGGCATTATATAGAATGCCTAGGCAATCTGTGTAATACGATGTACATTCTACACTTTGCCTAAACCACTCAGGCGTTCTATAGAATACCTAGGCATTATATAGAATGCCTAGGCAATGTGTGTAATACGATGTACATTCTACACTTTGCCTAAACCACTCAGGCATTCTATAGAATACCTAGGCATTATATATAATGCCTAGGCAATGTGTGTAATACGATGTACATTCTACACTTTGCCTAAACCACTCAGGCATTCTATAGAATTCCTAGGCATTATGTAGAATGCCTAGGCAATGTGTGTAATACGATGTACATTCTACACTTTGCCTAAACCACTCAGGCATTCTATAGAATACCTAGGCATTATATAGAATGCCTAGGCAATGTGTGTAATACGGTGTACATTCTACACTTTGCCTAAACCACTCAGGCATTCTATAGAATACCTAGGCATTATATAGAATGCCTAGGCAATGTGTGTAATACGATGTACATTCTACACTTTGCCTAAACCACTCAGGCGTTCTATAGAATACCTAGGCATTATATAGAATGCCTAGGCAATGTGTGTAATACGATGTACATTCTACACTTTGCCTAAACCACTCAGGCATTCTATAGAATACGTAGGCATTATATATAATGCCTAGGCAATGTGTGTAATACGATGTACATTCTACACTTTGCCTAAACCACTCAGGCATTCTATAGAATACCTAGGCATTATATAGAATGCCTAGGCAATGTGTGTAATACGATGTACATTCTACACTTTGCCTAAACCACTCA
The DNA here is from genome assembly GCA_946811695.1 of Gonocerus acuteangulatus. NCBI lineage: Eukaryota > Metazoa > Arthropoda > Insecta > Hemiptera > Coreidae > Gonocerus > Gonocerus acuteangulatus. Next base: position 88,276,157 of record OX328128.1, on the reverse strand, counting down.
GGCATTCCACAGAATACCTAGGCATTATATAGAATGTCTAGGCAATGTGTGTAATACGATGTACATTCTACACTTTGCCTAAACCACTCAGGCATTCTATAGAATACCTAGGCATTATATAGAATGCCTAGGCAATGTGTGTAATACGATGTACATTCTACACTTTGCCTAAACCACTCAGGCATTCCACAGAATACCTAGGCATTATATAGAATGTCTAGGCAATGTGTGTAATACGATGTACATTCTACACTTTGCCTAAACCACTCAGGCGTTCTATAGAATTCCTAGGCATTATATAGAATGCCTAGGCAATGTGTGTAATACGATGTACATTCTACACTTTGCCTAAACCACTCAGGCGTTCTATAGAATACCTAGGCATTATATAGAATGCCTAGGCAATGTGTGTAATACGATGTACATTCTACACTTTGCCTAAACCACTCAGGCATTCTATAGAATACCTAGGCATTATATATAATGCCTAGGCAATGTGTGTAATACGATGTACATTCTACACTTTGCCTAAACCACTCAGGCATTCTATAGAATTCCTAGGCATTATGTAGAATGCCTAGGCAATGTGTGTAATACGATGTACATTCTACACTTTGCCTAAACCACTCAGGCATTCTATAGAATACCTAGGCATTATATAGAATGCCTAGGCAATGTGGGTAATACGATGTACATTCTACACTTTGCCTAAACCACTCAGGCATTCTATAGAATACCTAGGCATTATATAGAATGCCTAGGCAATGTGTGTAATACGATGTACATTCTACACTTTGCCTAAACCACTCAGGCGTTCTATAGAATACCTAGGCATTCTATAGAATACCTAGGCATTATATAGAATGCCTAGGCAATGTGTGTAATACGATGTACATTCTACACTTTGCCTAAACCACTCAGGCGTTCTATAGAATACCTAGGCATTATATAGAATGCCTAGGCAATGTGTGTAATACGATGTACATTCTACACTTTGCCTAAACCACTCAGGCATTCTATAGAATACGTAGGCATCATATATAATGCCTAGGCAATGTGTGTAATACGATGTACATTCTACACTTTGCCTAAACCACTCAGGCATTCTATAGAATACCTAGGCATTATATAGAATGCCTAGGCAATGTGTGTAATACGATGTACATTCTACACTTTGCCTAAACCACTCAGGCATTCTATAGAATACCTAGGCATTATATAGAATGCCTAGGCAATGTGTGTAATACGATGTACATTCTACACTTTGCCTAAACCACTCAGGCGTTCTATAGAATTCCTAGGCATTATATAGAATGCCTAGGCAATGTGTGTAATACGATGTACATTCTACACTTTGCCTAAACCACTCAGGCGTTCTATAGAATACCTAGGCATTATATAGAATGCCTAGGCAATGTGTGTAATACGATGTACATTCTACACTTTGCCTAAACCACTCAGGCATTCTATAGAATACCTAGGCATTATATATAATGCCTAGGCAATGTGTGTAATACGATGTACATTCTACACTTTGCCTAAACCACTCAGGCGTTCTATAGAATACCTAGGCATTATATAGAATGCCTAGGCAATGTGTGTAATACGATGTACATTCTACACTGCCTAAAACACTCAGGCATTATATAGAATACCTAGGCATTATATATAATGCCTAGGCAATGTGTGTAATACGATGTACATTCTACACTTTGCCTAAACCACTCAGGCATTCTATAGAATACCTAGGCATTATATAGAATGCCTAGGCAATGTGTGAAATACGATGTACATTCTACACTTTGCCTAAACCACTCAGGCGTTCTATAGAATACCTAGGCATTCTATAGAATACCTAGGCATTCTATAGAATACCTAGGCATTCTATAGAATACCTAGGCATTATATAGAATGCCTAGGCAATGTGTGTAATACGATGTACATTTTACACTTTGCCTAAACCACTCAGGCGTTCTATAGAATACCTAGGCATTATATAGAATGCCTAGGCAATGTGTGTAATACGATGTACATTCTACACTTTGCCTAAACCTTTCAGGCATTATATAGAATACCTAGGGATTATATATAATGCCTAGGCAATGTGTGTAATACGATGTACATTCTACACTTTGCCTAAACCACTCAGGCATTCTATAGAATACCTAGGCATTATATAGAATGCCTAGGCAATGTGTGTAATACGATGTACATTCTACACTTTGCCTAAACCACTCAGGCGTTCTATATAATGCCTAGGCGTTCTATAGAATACCTAGGCATTCTATAGAATACCTAGGCATTATATAGAATGCCTAGGCAATCTGTGTAATACGATGTACATTCTACACTTTGCCTAAACCACTCAGGCGTTCTATAGAATACCTAGGCATTATATAGAATGCCTAGGCAATGTGTGTAATACGATGTACATTCTACACTTTGCCTAAACCACTCAGGCATTCTATAGAATACCTAGGCATTATATATAATGCCTAGGCAATGTGTGTAATACGATGTACATTCTACACTTTGCCTAAACCACTCAGGCATTCTATAGAATTCCTAGGCATTATGTAGAATGCCTAGGCAATGTGTGTAATACGATGTACATTCTACACTTTGCCTAAACCACTCAGGCATTCTATAGAATACCTAGGCATTATATAGAATGCCTAGGCAATGTGTGTAATACGGTGTACATTCTACACTTTGCCTAAACCACTCAGGCATTCTATAGAATACCTAGGCATTATATAGAATGCCTAGGCAATGTGTGTAATACGATGTACATTCTACACTTTGCCTAAACCACTCAGGCGTTCTATAGAATACCTAGGCATTATATAGAATGCCTAGGCAATGTGTGTAATACGATGTACATTCTACACTTTGCCTAAACCACTCAGGCATTCTATAGAATACGTAGGCATTATATATAATGCCTAGGCAATGTGTGTAATACGATGTACATTCTACACTTTGCCTAAACCACTCAGGCATTCTATAGAATACCTAGGCATTATATAGAATGCCTAGGCAATGTGTGTAATACGATGTACATTCTACACTTTGCCTAAACCACTCAGGCATTCCACAGAATACCTAGGCATTATATAGAATGTCTAGGCAATGTGTGTAATACGATGTACATTCTACACTTTGCCTAAACCACTCAGGCGTTCTATAGAATTCCTAGGCATTATATAGAATGCCTAGGCAATGTGTGTAATACGATGTACATTCTACACTTTGCCTAAACCACTCAGGCGTTCTATAGAATACCTAGGCATTATATAGAATGCCTAGGCAATGTGTGTAATACGATGTACATTCTACACTTTGCCTAAACCACTCAGGCATTCTATAGAATACCTAGGCATTATATATAATGCCTAGGCAATGTGTGTAATACGATGTACATTCTACACTTTGCCTAAACCACTCAGGCATTCTATAGAATTCCTAGGCATTATGTAGAATGCCTAGGCAATGTGTGTAATACGATGTACATTCTACACTTTGCCTAAACCACTCAGGCATTCTATAGAATACCTAGGCATTATATAGAATGCCTAGGCAATGTGGGTAATACGATGTACATTCTACACTTTGCCTAAACCACTCAGGCATTCTATAGAATACCTAGGCATTATATAGAATGCCTAGGCAATGTGTGTAATACGATGTACATTCTACACTTTGCCTAAACCACTCAGGCGTTCTATAGAATACCTAGGCATTCTATAGAATACCTAGGCATTATATAGAATGCCTAGGCAATGTGTGTAATACGATGTACATTCTACACTTTGCCTAAACCACTCAGGCGTTCTATAGAATACCTAGGCATTATATAGAATGCCTAGGCAATGTGTGTAATACGATGTACATTCTACACTTTGCCTAAACCACTCAGGCATTCTATAGAATACGTAGGCATCATATATAATGCCTAGGCAATGTGTGTAATACGATGTACATTCTACACTTTGCCTAAACCACTCAGGCATTCTATAGAATACCTAGGCATTATATAGAATGCCTAGGCAATGTGTGTAATACGATGTACATTCTACACTTTGCCTAAACCACTCAGGCATTCTATAGAATACCTAGGCATTATATAGAATGCCTAGGCAATGTGTGTAATACGATGTACATTCTACACTTTGCCTAAACCACTCAGGCGTTCTATAGAATTCCTAGGCATTATATAGAATGCCTAGGCAATGTGTGTAATACGATGTACATTCTACACTCTGCCTAAACCACTCAGGCGTTCTATAGAATACCTAGGCATTATATAGAATGCCTAGGCAATGTGTGTAATACGATGTACATTCTACACTTTGCCTAAACCACTCAGGCGTTCTATAGAATACCTAGGCATTATATAGAATGCCTAGGCAATGTGTGTAATACGGTGTACATTCTACACTTTGCCTAAACCACTCAGGCGTTCTATAGAATACCTAGGCATTCTATAGAATGCCTGGATTATATACTTTGCCGGTAACATGTATATAATATATATATATATATATTGTTGAGGTGTATTTAATATATTTTTTTGTTTTTATTTTTGTTGTTAGTAATTATCAATTTTATTGTATTTATTTATTTAGTTTATCTTACAAACCTCATCATTATTGAATTATATAGGTGGAAATATTGTTTTTTATGTGTATGTTCCTAAAGTATTATATTAAACTAGTTTAGACCTCGCAGCAACTAGGCTTGTGGCGGTTGTAAGCATCATTAACGAGGGTGAAGGAGACGCCAGAGTCTTATATTGACATTCCTTTATTAGTTATTGTATTAATGTACACGCAGTATCAAAATGTTAGACACAACCTTGAAATTTCGAAAACTTAATATAATTTTTTTCAAATTGTCGCTCAATCTTATTTTATAAGTTATTTTAAATGTATGTAATAGCAAAATAGTCCGTCACGCAGGAGCTGCATAACTAAACACTTTCCTCAGAGTTGGATAGTGTCGATTGCATTCCTGAATAATTTGCTTAAAATAACCTAGATAGATAAATGAAATAAAAACATAAATAGTTCTGTTCTTTTGAATTTATTATGAGCACCTGTTTCAATTATTAATTTTGTAATTAATTTCCTTCCAGAGTTTTGTGTATGCGGGGTACTACACTACGTAATAAATACACAAAGCTTCACATTTTCGTCCAGTGATCTTGATGATTAAAATATAATAAAAATTACGACTGGTATTGGCAAATAACTACTTTGGCTCCAGGGTAATCCCCCCCCCCCTCCTAATGAACCAATTCAGTTTATTTTTACAACATATTTTTCGCTTCAGTTGAACACAACAAATGCCGAGTTTCGTTGAAATATAACAAAAATTACGACTGTTATTGGCAAATAACTACTTTGGCTCCGGAGTAAACCCCCCCCCCCTCCAGATGGACCGATATTGTTGGTTAACGAACTCGTTCAATCGTTTGATGGGGGAATACTACTTCCAAGTTTCGTGGCGAAAAAACAAAAACTCTTGTATCGTGTTAACGGACACATATATAACTATATATATATATATATATATATATATATATATATATATATATATATATATATATAAATTTTAACTGGGGTCATTTTCGGTGGATCGTTAAAGATTTGAAGAAATTTTTCAAAAATTCCGTCATGAGTGCAACCTCAATAGCTACTTTCCTTCGGAGGAAAGTGCTAAAAAAACTAATTTGAAAGCTTTAAAAAAAAGAAAGAGTTTATTTATTCTGAACTAAATTAGGTGACACTAACGACTACGTGGGGTCCGAGCGCGCCCCAAGCCTGGTTTTAGCCATATTTCTTCAAATTAGGTGACACTAAGGACTAGGTGGGGTCCGAGCGCACCCCAAGCCTGGTTTTAGCCATATTTCTTCAAATAACATTAAGTTCATTTAGTTTTTTCTATTGATTTTTTGATCCTTAGGATCAAGACGCTTGCAGAAGAAAACTCCTAGAAAGACTAATGGATATCTATAAATTTATAAAAATGACGCGAAAAACGAGCCTGGGGGTACGGGATCACCCCACTCAGTACAAGGAAGGTTAATTACATGTCAATAATGAACAAACTTTTACAATTGAAGATAAAATAATATTTTATTTTTCATCTAACTTAATATCAGCACTGATATCGTTGAAACGTAAATTTATCTTATTTCAACAATGAGATTAATTGAAATAATATGATTTGAAAATAGATTTTGAATTTTTCCACGTCTAATCAGGATTTGAATGTTAAATTTTCACAATATCAGTGCTGATATTTATTTATTTAAATTTTATTTAAATTTTAACGTTCATTTATTATTAACTACGAATTTTAGGACGGGTTATCTATAGGTTACCACCCTTTTCTAGCCAGGATAGGGTTGATGCCTTTTCTTTTTTTCTAAAGAAAAGCCACCACCCCTAGTGGGAATCGAACCCACGACCTTTGGCACGGAGTGTTAAGAGCTCACACCTTAACCCTCACGGCTACCGGGTCTCCAGTGCTGATATTAAGTTAGATGAAAATAAAATATTATTTTATCTTCAATTGTAAAAGTTTGTTCATTATTTACACATAATTTAATTTTAAAAAAATCTGGCTTGACAGAGGTGTTCTAAATTTTATTAGCTTTCATTCAAAAAAAAAATTGTGTTGAAATCGGTTAAGATTTGGAGGCTGTAGGCTTTTTTGAAACAGGAAAAGTCGTTTGTCCCGACTGTGCGGCGGCGAGGCTAGATCCTCGCAGTTCATCTCCAGATATCGATGAAGTACCGCGCCTGTTCCTCATAGCTGAGATCTACCACCTCCTCTATGACCTCATATTAACCCTGGATTGAAAGTGTGGGGTGAAAAATACCCCACACTCTGAGTCTTCGGCAGCTGACGGGTTATTTCGGGTAAGTATAACTATTTTTTATATTTCGTTTCTCGTTATATGTATATATATATATATACAGTGACTCACAAAACCGTTGCAATGATATGAAAGTTAAGTTATATTATAAAAAAAAAAATTAAACCAGTATAATATTTACTCCTGCGGGTCAAAATAATTTAGTTGGGTCTAGGAGGTATATTTCTAGAAGGATCTTCAAGGGATTAGTCATTGTTGACACTCTCAGGGGTACGCTTTCCGTTGTAGGGTCATTGCAACAGTTTTGTGGGGGATGTTTTGGAGTGAAGTTAAAAATGTAGAGTGTCATGTTAACTATTTATAATAGTTAATATCAAGCAAAACAGACATAAAAAATAACATTTAAGCCAGATAAATTTAAAAAATGAGGATGAACTCAATTTTCTCTGACATAAACCACAGTATTAAGCTTTTGGTCGATGAAGGCCTTTCGATGTGACAAATTCCTGCTCGAGTTGATTTGAATGGTTTTACAGTAAGTAGATATGTTATAAAGAAGACTCTTTATTGTTCTAAACATGTTGGAGGTCAACCAAGAAATATTTCAGAAAGATACAGCGAGTTACTGGTTCGACTAATTAGGATGGGCGAGATCGACATTGCTGTGCATGGCCAACATAGACTTAAAACAGACATGGGGCTTCACGTTAGTGCTGAAACTATTCCAAGAACACTAATAAGAAAGGGAAATATGGCAAGGCTAAAAGTCAAGAAGCCTTTGCATAAAAAAAACACAGGCAACTATGACAGTAATTTTGTTGTAATCATGAAAATTGAACAATTGCTGGCTCGAGAAGAGTTGTGAGGTCAGAAAAAATCAAAAATAAATCGTTTTGGGGCTCATGGACAATGCTGGCTTTGGAAAAAACCTGGGTCACTAACAGGGAATTTCAGTCTACTCAGAAATTTGGTGGTGGCAGTCAAATGGTCTGGGGTGCATAAAGGACCAAAATGTTGGACGGATTGCCAGAATAGGAGCCGAAATGATCCCTGAGGAATATATAAGCATTTTCCAGTCATCCCAACTGCCAAGTTTTAAATTCTGAAATGATGATATTGTAAGGCCCCGTTTTCCCTTTGGCCTTGTTAAGTGAATAAGGATGAGAGAAAAGGTTGGCTGTCCATCTCTAGAGATGTGAGAACCACGAATCCGCGAACGTTGCGTCTGGGATGTTGGCACTGCACGTGGCTGATTCGTAAGATTCCTGGAAGATCTAAGACCTGACAAGAGTTTCTAGTTCAATCACCTGCAAAAGCAGGAGTGGGGTACAAAGGGTTTAAAAAGAGCTGGCTTACCTCCGACCGAGAGAGTTTGCATCCGTTCCTGAGACTTCGGCCCAGATGCTGTTCAGAGGTAGGCCAGTTCCAAATTCTCTATAATCTCCCCAAATGATCATATTTGATAACTCTACCTATCCGTCTCTCTCACTCAACCTTTTCTCTCATCGTAGCAATGGTTTATGATATTTATGTTTTGTATCCTCTGTGTAAATTATAGTTTTAAAAAGGAATTTCCGCTTCTCTAAAATATTTCCCCATTGTCTATATCTCTAAATCCCGTCCTTGCAAATCAGTCCCTTACAAATGGTGTCAGGTTTCCGGGTATTATTTAAATGTCCAGCTGCAAGCCGGCATTAGATAAGAACCCTGCTCTCGAGATAGGCCGGCGGCTGTACTGCTGACGCTGATAGGACAATTCCTCGAACTGATATCTCGGCGCTGGGTAGTTGTTCATTCAATGTCCTCTCGTTTCCTGGTTTAAGGACCGCCAAATACGGATATTTGGTGGTTAGCCCTGTTAGAGAGTAAAGCAATCCCTATTCGTAAGCATAACGTGTTGGGGTTCACTGGAAACGTTGAAAATAGAGCTATACGATGGTGGTAACGGAACAGCAGTTTGCCGATCTGAAAACGGCATTGGATCAGGCGTTGGCTGCAAATGAGCAATTCAGGGAAGAATTCGAGAGGACAAGGCATGAGGGTAAGCCAGGAAAGAGGGATCTTTCTCTTCAGGGAATGGTCGGTCCATGGTCCGGTGACGATTCTGGGGTTCCAATCCAAGACTATCTCAATGGTTTGGAATTAGTGGCAACTAGCGGAAACTGGGAAGATCGTGATAAATCCCTTGTGTTAAGGATGAGACTGAAAGGGATGGCTGCGAAATTTTTGGCCAGCAGATCGGATCTCAAGGGGCCAAATGTAAAATATTCCACGATTCGAGATGCTCTTTTAGACCGCTTTAAGGCGACTATGCAACCTGAGCAGTTTCTCCTTCAGCTTAGTTCAATGAAACAAGAGCGTGGGGAGGATGTCAGAACTTTCGGAGATCGTTGTCGGGAGATGGGTGAACGATCACTCCCAGGTGAGGGATCGGAGGAAGAAGTTATAGGGGCTCGCAAACAACTGGATAAAGTCGTCCTTACATCATATTTAAATGGGCTCGGAGGAGAGATTGGGAGGCTGACGAGACTCGCGTTCCCAAAGGAATTACAAACCGCGATTGAGAAGGCTAGAGCCATTGAAACGGAGTTAGGGCGACACGAAAAGGGAATATTTACTGTAGAGAAGAATCCCCAGGATAACGAAATTCCCAGTCCCGAGGAAGTTGGACAAAGCGAAGTAAGGGTCATTGAGAGGGGTAATCCAAGTGGCTGTTATCGCTGCGGGGATACGAATCATTGGGCCAGGGGATGTCGACAAACAGAGAGGGTTAGTGATATTTCTCCCAAAAATAGTACGAATTGTTATAGGTGTGGTCGTCGTGGGCATATCGCTCGCCAATGTCGTTCCAAACCCCTCGTGAAAGGAACTTTGCCAAAGAAGGCCCCAAACGCGAACGACTTGGGGAGGGCCCCGGCCCTAAGTCGGCGACAAGGGGATCGCGCTACGAATTACTAGGCATAGGTGGGGGAGGTGAGAAAGGGTTAAAGGTGAGCACCTGGATAAATGGGCGGATTCATAGGATGATAGTAGACACTGGTGCTGAAGTTACTCTAATCAGGTCTCCTGCCTCAGGATCCAAATTAAGACCCGCGACTAGTAAGATTAGGGGGGTAACTGGTGTGGTAATCCCGGTACGCGGTATTCAAACGGTGAATATCGAAGTTAAGGGCCATCGACTGTCCCACGACGTCATAGTGGCTGACGTCTGCTTAGAAGGAGATGGACTATTAGGCTTAGACTTACTAGGGAAATTAGACGCCCATATAGACCTACGTTCGGGATTGTTAGTCACGGGAGCATCGCCTAAAATTGAATCCCTACCTTCCGTTGGTTCGATAACAAAGAGGGATGAGTTAAAAATGTCTGCGAACCGAGAGTGGGTACGTTTCATGAGTAGGACGGCGAGAGAACTAGAAGCCAAGTTTTCAGGTCATATCTTATCCCTTCCAACTAGCGTGAATATAGGAGCTAAGCCGATAGTCAAGGAGGAATCAAGACACACGGGGAAGAAGGATAACAAAACCAGCTCAGCGCGTCTTTCGCGAGAGGAAACGCTTCCGGCCTTCAGTGAATCTCTATTAGAGATTTCCGTACCAGGGAAACTAGACCAGAAAGGTGTCATAATTGAGCCGTCAAGAGCACTTCCCAATGGGGTTGTAGGAGGGAGATGCATTAACACTCCTCGGGACGGCCGTTCGTGGATGCAGTTCGTCAATTTGACCGCTTCGGCTGTGACATTGCCACGGCTTCTAGTGGTAGGTCTGGTAGAGAGAGATTGGGCGGAAGACGGTGGATCTTGTTCGGAGAGGGAACGCGAGGATGGCTCTAAAACTCCTGTTGGTTTCGCCTCGATCGTTGGCGAGAAATTGGGCCATTTAAGTGGTGGGGAAAGGAGGGATATGGAGTCCTTGTTGTCCAGATATTCAGACATTTTTTGTGAACCGGGTCCCGAAGGTTGCTCCCTGCCTGTTCAGCACCATATTGAAACTGGAGATGCCAGACCTGTGGTGAAACGCCCGTATCGTGTGCCTTTCAGTGAACGGGAGGAAATGGAACGGCAGGTTCAGACGTTGCTTGAACGAGGCGTCATTACGCCGTCTAAAAGTCCTTGGCAAGCACCTGTAATTCTAGTCAAGAAAACTTCCCCAACAGGTGACTTAAAGTATCGATTCTGCACAGATTTCCGTGGCCTCAATGCAGTTACTAAGGTCGATACTTACCCGCTTCCGTTGATACAGGAAACCTTAGAACAATTGGGGAGTAGCCAAATCTTTTCCACAATTGATCTTTCGAGTGGGTACCACCAAATACCGATAGCACCCCAGGATCAGGCAAAAACGGCCTTCACGACTGTAAACGGACACTATGAGTACAAAAAAATGGCTTTCGGCCTTGCGGGGGCACCTGCCACGTTCCAACGGGTCATGGACCAACTTCTTGGCCGACTGAAGGGCACCGGGTGTTTCGTTTACCTCGATGATGTGGTGGTTTATAGCTCATCACTGAGGGAACACATGCTCCGGTTAGAGGAGTTGTTCGACATATTCAGAGGCGCTAATCTAAAAGTGAACTTGAACAAGTGCGCTTTTGCGGCATCGGAAGTGACCTATCTGGGACACGTAGTTACAGCCGAGGGAGTGAAACCAGATCCTAGAAAATTAGAGGCGATCAAGTCTTTTCCAGCCCCCAGAAATGTGAAGGAGTTGCGAAGTTTTCTAGGGTTGGCAAGCTATTACCGTAAATTCATAAAGGGCTTTGCGGATCTTTCAAGACCGCTGACAGAATTAACTGGCTCACGAGTACGATTCCAGTGGGGCGACAAGCAACGGAAGGCTTTTGAATCGCTAAGAGAAATCCTAAGTTCGGACTCAGTCTTGTGCTATCCGAATTTCAGCGAGCCATTTATATTGTCCACCGACGCATCAGGAGTAGCTCTGGGTGCCATTCTGTCCCAGTACAGAGATGGCGGCGAGAGACCTGTTTGCTACGCTAGTAGGCAGTTGAAGGGTCCAGAACTCAACTACTCGGCAACAGAACGAGAACTGCTAGCGGTGGTTTGGGCAACAAAGCTGTTCCGTTGTTATTTACTAGGGCGAAGGTTTAAACTTGTCACTGGCCACTCTGCCTTGAGGTGGATGCTAAGCCTTCGAGACCCGTCTTCACGGCTGACCAGGTGGGCCCTTCGGTTAGAGGAGTTCGACTATGAAGTCGAACATCGCCCGGGGAAGAAACATTCTAACGCTGATGCTTTAAGCCGTACAATAGCTGTAGTCACGGGAAATAGGCAGAAAATAACCCGAGGTAAATTGAAGGATGCTCAAAAGGAGGATATGTGGTGTCAAAGAGCCATCAAGAGAGGCACTGTTCATGTACAAACAGATGCCGATGGCCTGCTATATTGGGCCGATGGGGCAACGGATGAGTCGGAATGGAGGCTTATGGTGCCTGAGGGTCTACGAAAAACAATCGTTGAAGAAAATCACTCGAAACCATGGGCTGGGCACCCAGGGGCTGATCGTACGCTCGCGGTAATCAAAAGCTCATATTATTGGCCGGGCATGGCGGCGGATGTTAAGTCCTTTGTGGAACGGTGTCACGCGTGCGCTAGCAGAAAAAGTCCTGTATCTCAAAAGGTCGCCCTGGAAGCTCCCTATATGGCCACAGGGCCTTTCGAGCAGGTATCGCTAGACATATTTGGGCCTTTGCCGACTTCCAAAAGGGGCCATCGTTACCTTTTGACCGTAATTGACAATTTTACACGGTATGCGGAGGGAATACCACTGAAGGGGCAAACAGCTGAAGAAACGGCCGTAGCACTCGTCGAGAATATTATCACTCGACATGGGGTCCCTCGGAGGTTGTTAACAGACCAGGGAAGAAATTTCGTTTCTCGACTGTTTACTCAAGTTTGTAGAGCTCTAGGGATTAGGAAATTACAAACTACCGCCTACCATCCGGAATGTAACGGAATGGTAGAGAGGTTACATCGAACTCTTACCGATTCGATATCCCAATATGTGCGAAGAGACGGTCGTGACTGGGATAAGTGGGTCCCATATGCTCTCATGGCATATCGAGCAATACCTCATTCGTCGACAGGATACTCCCCAAACTACCTCATGCTTGGGCGAGAATTGGTAACTCCGTTTGATTGCTGGGTAGGTCCAACCAATGACGGATCGGAATCAGCGGACCATGTCGAAAAGTTAGGGCATCGGCTGAAAGAAGCCTATAAGGACGCTTTGAGTCGTGCCGAAAAGGCCTGGGCAATGAGGACCCATTATTGTAATGCCCGGCGTAAGGAGCGACGCCTAGAGGTGGGGGATTGGGTCTATCTCCATTGTCCAGCCGTAAAGCCTGGGAATTGTCCAAAATTCCACTGTCCCTGGACAGGCCCACACAAAGTAGAAAGGGTTCTTTCGCGAGTGAACTATGAGATCCGACTGGCCACTGGATCTCTGAATGTAGTTCATATAAATAGGCTAAAACGGGCCCCGGGGGGAGGAGGGGATTCGCACCCTAAGGTTATGACGAAGGCAGGGGGGGGGCAACCCGGGAAGTGGAAGGGTCGGAAGATGAGGTCATGGAGCCGGAATGGGAAATTAACCCAGGGTGTTGTTATGGCTCAGAAGACGACTCTTGTGAGGACCAAGATGAAATTGAAACGCAGAGTGAGATTCACAGACACTGTCCGGTTGCTGCGGGAAGATCGCCAGAATGTAGTGACCCTGCCTGCCCTCTGGGCGTTAGATCCTCTCCTGAGGAAGAAAACAGGGAAATAACCCAGGATAGTCAAGGGGAGGGAAACGAAGGACGGATTGAGACAGGTGGGACTTCCGGGGAAAGTTCCTGTGGTTCAGATAGCGAGAGCCAAGCTCAGCCAAAGGGGAAACCTGATGCTACTTGGACACCAAAGGGGAAAACTTTAACTTTTTCTCGTAGGCCCCCATACCCGCTTAGGAGGAGAGCTAAGTTGCCTGAAAATGATTCCTGAATATCTTATTTCAGGGTTGTCGCTGTGGGTGGTCCTAGGAGTATGGCCCTTGGCGTGGGCAAGTCTGGTTTTTCTAAGACGAGGTGACGTAGTTGTGACGGGAGACAAATGGCGTCTACTGGTTCACTTGAATGTATCACACCTAGAAGGTATAATGGAAACTCTGCGAGGGGAGATTTGGAAGGTCCAACTAGACCTATCTCATGCCTCGGTTAAATATCCAGAGCTTGATGGACTTCAGCCTGTTGTCGAGGGCATACTTAGTCTATTCAGGGAGGCAGAAGAGGAACTTGATATGCTCTGGTCCATGCTACCTAGTCCCCGAGAACGTCGAGGATTGGTCAATGCGGGGGGGATAGTATTAAAATACCTATTTGGGACCCCAGACGCGGACGATTTACAAGGCATTCAAGAAAATTTCGACAAACTAAGTAAGCAGTACGGAGACACCATACATGCGGTCTCTGAACAACTAACGCTCAGTCGCGAGTTTGCAAGGAAAGCCGAAGAGGACACAAAAAGGGTTACCCGCTTGTCTGAGGTGGTCCGTAGAATTTTGAAGGAAGGTTTTCAAAAAGAGGCGCAACTTCAAACGAACATATCGCGTGTTACTAACCTCATCCAAAGTTCCCTGTACCTTTCCTCGTCCCTCAGAAGCCTAGAAACTGGAGTAACGGAATTCCTATTTAGATTCCGCAGAGTTCTTAATGGAGTAGGTGCATCGATGAGTGGAAGGTTGAGTAGAGAGATGCTAGGTCCTAAAGAGTTAACTCTGATTTTGGGGAAGGTAAGAGAGGCTCTGCCAACTGGACTGACACTCCTCTCGGAGGGAAGCCGATATCATGACCAAATTTACTACCAAATTTCTGAAGTACATGCAATTGCAACCGATGATGGAGTAATAGCTGTAGTGGAATTGCCTTTAAAAACTCCGGATCAGGAGATGGTGCTTTATCAGGTTCTCTCCTTGCCTCTTAAGGAGAATAAAACAGGAAGAATGGTTGCAGCTCAGCCGGAGGGGGCGTTCTTCTTGGAGAGCCACAACGAGAAGGCCTACTCAATTCTTCAGGAGCAGGATATAGCCAGATGTCGTCCCGGGATACCATGGATCTGTCCTGCCGAGTTCAAATTCTTTCACGGACAAACACCATCTTGTATTGTCTCATCGTTTCGCCAGGAGAATACGTCGAAGGAATGGTGCCCGTGGACTTTGGTGAATCCTAGATCTTCACCCACATGGATTTGGGACGAGCACAAGGAGCTATGGTGGTATAGCATGTCTAAGCCCACTCGCCTCCATCTTCAATGCAGAGGGAGTGCTGGAGTAGAATCGCTAGAGCGGGTTCTAGATGGAAGTGGGCAGCTTACCATAGCACCTGGTTGCACAGCTTGGACACCTGATTATCGCCTTTTGCCGATAGCAATGGGTCAACGTTACGATCAAACCACCCTTGGACCTGCCAGTAAAAGAGGAATATGATCCCGCAGTATGGGAGGATACTTTGAAGGAGCTCAAGGAGCTCGAAGAAGCGTCCAATAACTCTTCGGCTGAATGGGGAACATGGAGCGATGTGGAACGGATCCTTGCGGCCCAAAAGAAGGGGAAGGAAGGGGAACTTCTATGGATAGCAGGCGGGTCGGTTGCTCTAATAGCACTTCTTGGGTTTACCACTGGCCTGCTAATTACAAAACTCAGATCCCGGCGTGGTGCGAATCAAAACTCGCAGCCAACGGAAGGAAGTGGGGCAGCAGGATTCGTAATACATCGACCGGCAGCTGAAAGTGTCGTATCTGTAATAACGGGGCGGATATAGACCGCTCGAAAGTGTAGTAGCCGTTCAGTGATTGTGACGACAGTGTTCGGTATAGTTATAAAATAATGGTAACATAAGGATTTTTACCTCCTAAGGGAGAGGTTTTGTCTTGTAAAGATGCCAATAATGTTTATTTTATTTTAATTTTTACAGCGCATCACCTGTATTGTTATTAGCACTAATATTGTTTATTATTATTATTATTAGTAACATAAGGATGGGTAGTGTTAAAGGTAAAGTAATGTTCCAAGGGAAACATGACTTTGAAAAATCGGGGGGTGATGTAAGGCCCCGTTTTCCCTTTGGCCTTGTTAAGTGAATAAGGATGAGAGAAAAGGTTGGCTGTCCATCTCTAGAGATGTGAGAACCACGAATCCGCAAACGTTGCGTCTGGGATGTTGGCACTGCACGTGGCTGATTCGTAAGATTCCTGGAAGATCTAAGACCTGACAAGAGTTTCTAGTTCAATCACCTGCAAAAGCAGGAGTGGGGTACAAAGGGTTTAAAAAGAGCTGGCTTACCTCCGACCGAGAGAGTTTGCATCCGTTCCTGAGACTTCGGCCCAGATGCTGTTCAGAGGTAGGCCAGTTCCAAATTCTCTATAATCTCCCCAAATGATCATATTTGATAACTCTACCTATCCGTCTCTCTCACTCAACCTTTTCTCTCATCGTAGCAATGGTTTATGATATTTATGTTTTGTATCCTCTGTGTAAATTATAGTTTTAAAAAGGAATTTCCGCTTCTCTAAAATATTTCCCCATTGTCTATATCTCTAAATCCCGTCCTTGCAAATCAGTCCCTTACAATATTATATTTCAACAGGATAATGATCCAAACTACATTGCAAAAAAAAGTCCGACTCGCAGGAACTGCCTCATCTTAGCGCGGTTCCGTTCTTATCCCTAGTCTAATTTCGAAAGATTAAAATAGAAGCAGTTATTATTTTGTTGAGAGGAGATCGTTGACCGTTGATGATGCAAGGTAGGGATTGTCCGGGTTAGGTCACTGCTACTTAATAATACATACCCCATATGTGTAGGTATGTGGGCATATATATGTACATATGTGTGCGTGTATATGTGTATGTGTATATGCATATATATAAATATATATATATTATATATGTATATATATATATATATATATATATATATATATATATTTACATAGATATGTGCATATATTAGTGTTAAATATGTCCTACTTGTATTTACAGCCCTGATGAAGGCTTGAAGTTCAAGCCGAAACGTCGGCACAATAAAACCATTTTTACGATAAAATGTAGTTTTATTAAGTAGCAGTGACCGAACCCTGACAGTTATATTTTGGTTCCACCAGTCTTGAAAGGTAGGATTTACAATCTGACCTGGAAGGGTCGGCAACACAAGAAACCGTCCCGCTAGTTGCAAGGTCTTGGAATCTTGGAAATCTATATTTCTAACAATAAATTGTTTTTGTTATTTTACTTAACCTGTTTTATTTTCGAATACATTATCCAACTATAAGCAATTAAAAAATAACAAGGAATAAAATACAGGCGAAAAGAACACTTTGAATAAGCGAAATCAATTACTTTAAAGCTTTAAGCTCTTATTTCTCCGATTGACATCGCCTAATCAAAACTTTCATTAGAACCTTTTATGTAGAGCATTTAATAAGCTTTCTAATGGTATTCTTCCGTTTACCAAAATTCTCAACAGTTTTCGAGATATTAAAGAAAGTTCCCAAAATTTATATTATTTCTAGCAACAGAAAATTGGCCTCATTTTTCATATCCTGTTTTACACACAAAATTTTCGCAACATAAGAAATTACAAAACTAAAAAGCAATAAAAAACGAAGGGAAAGAGACAAAAATTACAACAAGAACGACAAAAACCCGTTCATAAGAACAAAACAGACGTATTTGAAGTTTTAAGCACTTATTTCTCCGATTGACATAACCTAATCAAAAATAGTTTTAGAATCTTTTTTGTAGAGAATTTAGTAAGCTTTCAAATAGTTTCTATCCACTTACCACGATTTCCCAACCGTGTTCGAGATATTAATGAAAGTATACGAACTTCCCAAAACTTTTCATGTCTGTTCATAAAATATTTTATTCTAACCCTTCCTTAACTCCAAACGTAACAAAACTTTCAACATATTAGTTTTAATGAAAGTAGAACATGCAGATAAAGTTTCAACTGAATCCCATGATTCTAAGTACCCAAACCAAAAACGGTATTCAAAAAATATTTTTCCAATTTTCTCAAAAACGGTTAAAGCTATCGCCTTGAAAATGGTTTCATTCGTTTTCCTAGCCCAGGAATCATATAAAACGAGTACTTAGAAGCTTATGAACTCAAAAACGTAAGCGTTACGATTTTTTTTGCGCGAATTTCGCCCCAAACGCCATCTTCCGGTAGGCGGATTTCGCTGGTTAACGAACTTGACCTTTCAAATTGGACGACGGATTTTTGTACCAAATTTCATCAAAATCGGACCATTCGTCTTCGAGCTAGAGAGCGAACAGACAAATATATATATATATATATATATATATATATATATATATATATATATATATAAATATATACATATATATATATATACAAATTTGAACCACCATCATTTTCGGTCTCTAGGGGTTCTGAAACGCAAAATTTTCTAGTCGGCACTTCCGGATTGTTTCATTGTATCAACCTTATAAGCGGGGTTCCTCCCTATGGGGGAGGGAGGAACCGCGCTAATAAGTGGAATGGTTTGAAAATCATCCAATTAACTTGTTAGATTGGCCCCTCGGTCTCCTAATACAGACATTATTGAGCACTTTTCGTTTCATAAAAAACAAAATTTGGCCAAGTGCCAAAATTCATCATAATCCATTGAAGAATTATGTGAGCGAAACTAATTGATATAGAACGATATCCCGTCATAATTTTCAAAGAATCTTGTGAAAAGTGTACCAAATAGAATTCAGACCATAATTAAAGCCAAAGGAAGCAATTAAAAGTACTAGATTATAAGGTTTTATAATAATTTTTATTCAGCCACAAAAGTGTTGCAATCAGCTCAATTTTCAATGTTTTTCAGAATTTATTTTCATACCTCAATAAAATTATTATAATGTTAATTTCTAACTATTAGGTATGTGTTAAAACCATATATATTTGTTTCATTGCCCAACACACATTTCTAACAGCGAGGTATTCAAATTTTGTAAGCAAGAGCTATCATTGCAACGGTTTTGTGAGTCACTGTAAATATATATATATATATATATATATATATATATATATATATATATAATATATATATATATATATATATATATATATATATATATGTATATATATATATATATATATATATATATATATATATATGTATATATATATATATATATATATATATATATATATATATAGGGGAAGGTATTGTACCCCTGACCATATTGTACCTTTGACCACGGAGGCTTTGGCAGCATGTAGCCAACATTTTATAAATTTTGGTGTAATTAGTGTTTAGCTCCTTCACTAGTTAACCTACTTTGCATTATTCAAGTCAAAGAGGATTCTTGCAAAAAATATGTACTTATCCATTACTATCATAAAATTGTAAGTTATTTATTGATGACTTTTGCCTCATAATATTTTTTGTATTATGTCTTTTTAGGTGGAAATCATTTGACAACGTAGCTATTACAATAAGAAACATGGCGTAGCCTCTGAAATTGATTTATCTTAACCCTAAAATTTATAGCATCCTTTTTAATTTTCACTACCAGGGTGTTGTGCCTCTGACCACGACTAGTTGTTGTTCCTTTGACCAGGTCAAACGTAAAACACACCTGAGTATTTTTTTTTATAATTCAATTTTTATGTTCTTCTGCTACAAATTTAAAAAAAATAATTAATATTACTATTACATATTTAGTCGCCATTGCTAGCGCATCTGCTTGACAGTTTAAACGTTTATGACTGGATTTTTCAGCATATTAAGCATAACATAAAAACAATAATAGTTTTTTTTATTATGCTTACATCCATGTCCTTTATTTATTAAACTTACAATTAATTACAATATTACTGAATACAATTTTTTTTTCTGGAGTGCTGCATTGTTTTTATGTGGTAAGAGGTACAAATCCCAGTGGTCAAAGGTACAACTACATGTTGTACCTTTGACCACTGTACAATTATTTTTTTAAAATTAATAAAAAATATTAAATGTAAAGCTAGAACCTTGAAAAAATTAAGTATGATAAGCAATAGAATACTAATTACAATGAAATAAAAAAATGAATTTAGCCTTAATATTCAAGCTAAAAAAAATTCAATTTTGCAAAGTGGTCAAAGGTACTACACCTTCCCCTACATATATTTGTGGATATTTAACTTTCGTTAATTGTGGCATGTTCAATTTCGTGGTGATTACATTTATGTGGTTTCATGACACCTGGGCACACCGGACCTCCACACACACACACACACACATATATATATATATATATATATATATATATATATATATATATATATATATATATATATATATATATACTAGCTGAATACCTGTGCTTCGTCACGGCAGATAAGTAGTTATTTTATTGAGTTAAATAATGTTTCATTAAAATTACGTTACTATACAATTTTGTGCAGTTTATTATAGCACGGTTCCCGTCATACTATATGTTATTCAATGGGCGTTAAAATTTAAAAGTTTATATTTCCAAGGAGTCATATGGTAACACCCAATATATTTACGAGTATTACCAAGGTTATAGGCGAGGAGGCTGTGCGAGGGTTCCGGATATTATTACCTCGCCTGGAAAACCTAAGGATATGCCATACATCACGGTTTGACCGGGACTGTCCCGGTATTTTGCAATTGTTTTGGTGTCCCGCCCAGTTTTATCAATGTCCCGGAAAAGGCTGTAAGATGTAAAAAGTCATGAATTCATGTTTATAAGAATCTTTTTTAAATCGGTTACTTTTCTACAATCAACATTTTTACTACTGCTCACAGTGTCAAAGATATGAGAAGTAATCTAACTGTAAAACGCTGGAACTACCTGCACAGCGCTGCCAGCTGCCAGACACTACTATTTGGCTGAGAGATTGTTTTAAGAAAATCAAGTAGCAAAAAAAGTTCCGTTCTTATTTTTAAGGTTTGGGTAGACTAACAGTTCAGGACCCCCCCTTCCCGTGACTTGCTAGGCTTAAAACTCACCAACCATTTTGCTTATAATTTGTACTCTTTTTATCCCCCCCCCCCTGGTATGCCCATCCCATTTTAATGTGTCCCGGTTTAACTCTCCAAAAATATGGCAAGCCTATCTGACAGGGACAGGCAGAAAAGAAACACAATTAAAACTCTATGAGAGACAGTTAATTTCTAGTAATTCAAGGTCTGCCATCATAGTTGAAATTAACCTCAATTAGAAATAAAACTATGAGATAGATAATGTAAGGTAACAGCTGTTCTTTATCGTCCTAGCAACGCAGGCTGCCTAGGCTTGCCTTCTCTAACCAACTCAAACTTTAAACCCCCCTAAAAATGCTTAAAAATACGAATATCAAAAAATCCTTTCTTAGCGAGCGCCTATGTTATATAGGGAGTGTCCATGCAAAATTTCAAAATTTTGTTTAGTGGGCCAATATGTAGGTGAAGAGGGTGTGATTATATTAGCCGGGAAGGTAGAAAGAGTTTGTAATAAAACTCTTCCTCGGGGATTAGTGACACGACAACCCCATTGGGGATGTTTTGAATTGAAGTCTCCGCCAATGTCCAATCCTCCTGTTATTCAACTCCGATGCAGATTCCTATTCTTCACCTCCACGACCGACACTCATACATAGCCCAGTTGACTGGCAATCCTTTCAAACACTCCTTGAAAATAATCTAAACTTAAACACATCCTTGAAAACAAATATTGAAATTGATGAAGCTGTTAATTACTTTACAATAGCCATTCAGCAATCTTTATTCAACTCCACAAGACAAAAACCTTTATCTCTCGCAAAAATACGACCAGCTGACATACCGACAAACATACAACAATTACTAACGGAAAAGAGAAGAGCACGAAACCGATGGCAAACTTCCCGATATCCCTCAGACAAAAGACGACTAAATCACTTGACAAACAAACTCAGAAACGAACTCAAAAAATATAAAAATGAACAATTTCAATCCTACACGAAAGAACTAACGACGTCTAACAACTCACTCTGGCAAGCCACTAAAAACATTTTATCATACAAATCTGCCCACCACCCCATTCATAAGGAAGATGGCTCATGGGCCAAATCTGATGAGGAAATTTCTAGGACCTTCGGGCAATACCTTTCCAATGTTTTCACCCCTCACCCTGATATTAATGATCCTACCCACTCCCTCCAAGTCTCAGACGAACTAGATGAGCCCCTTCCAATGTCTCCTCCTCCAAAAGCCTTCAATCCTAATGAGATAACTTACGTAATCCAACATCTACCTCTCAAAAAAAGCCCAGGACATGATTTAATTACGCCCCAAATAATCAAACACCTCCCAAAAAAAAGCAGTCCTATTTTTAACTTACATTTACAACGCCGTTCTTAGAACAACTTATTTTCCCATCCTATGGAAATACTCTATAGTCCGTATGATACACAAGCCGAAAAAGCCCGTTCACGACACTAAATCTTATCGACCTATTTCCCTCTTACCCATTTTAGGAAAAATTCTTGAGAAACTCGTACTCAAATGCCTCTATCCAATCCTTGAACCTGTAATTCCCGCATCCCAATTTGGTTTTCGTCAATTTCATTCTACTATTCATCAATGTCACAGAATTGTGGACTTAATTTCAACAGCTTTCGAAAACAAATAATATTGCTCAGGTGTCTTCCTCGATGTAGCTCAGGCTTTTGACCGCGTGTGGCATGAGGGATTACTGTTTAAACTAAAAAAAGTACTTCCATCCACATTCTACCTAATATTAAAATCCTACCTTTGTGACAGATTTTTTCAGGTCTCATATGGTACTTCATCCTCACCTATTTTCCCCCAACTCGCAGGTGTTCCACAAGGTGGAATTCTTAGTCCGCTCCTTTTTCTGGTATACACAGCCGATATTCCAACTTATCCTGACACATCTCTCCATATGTTTGCCGATGATACAGCCATATTTGCTTGCAGCCAAGATCCGAGCCTTGCATCTAGGTCTCTTCAGGCTCACCTTAACATCATCAATCCTTGCTCACCAAGTGGAGAATTAAAGTAAACACACAAAAATCCTGCCACCTAACATTTGCCCTCAGACGATCTATTTGTCCTCCGGTGTCCCTTAACGATTCATTTCTTCCTCAAAAATCCCAAATCCGTTACCTTGGACTTATACTCGACAAACGACTAACTTGGAAGCCACACATTACTCAGAAGAGACAAGAACTCAACCGACGGTACAGACTTTTACTACTCTTACTTGACCGACGATCACACCTTACACTTAAGAACAAAAGACTCATTTACATGACAGTACTCAGACCACTATGTACTTATGGCATAGAACTCTGGGGATCCACAAAGCCATCCAACTCCTACAAAATTCAATCTTTGCAGTCTAAAATCCTCCGCAAAATAGCCGACGCTCCATTCTTTGTATCCAATTTGACTCTCCATAACGACCTACATATTCCATTTATCCAACCATTATCAAAAAAATTATATCAAAAATTTCATTCAAAATTACACGGCCATCCTAATTCTTTAATAAACTCTTTATCCTCACATCTAATCCCAAATAACCCCGTTCGCCGACTGAAGCGTAACTGGCCTAGAGACCAACTACAGGAGTAGTTCTTCCTGATTTTAATCTTTCTGCCATGTGGGTACTGCAACTGTGCGGCTTCCCTCCTCACGAGCTTCAGGACATATTCACAAGTATCATTTTACTAGAAATGTATTTTTACATTGTTTTAAATTCTAAATAAATAACATGTGCATATTTTATATCACAGCCATGCCAAATCATAAATTATATTTTTTATTTCAATGTAAGTCATTTGTTTCAAACTCTATTTTATTTACTATGAACCTTTCTCCTGGTATTTAATATGGTCTCAACACATAAAAGGACAGATGGTAAGAAGTGGTTTTAATTTGATATTTCTCATGCTTTTATTTCAGGAAATTTATTAAATTAATTTAATTATTCAAATAGTTTTATTCATAAATCCGTATGTGGTGAGTTTGGTAATATTAAATGAAATATAATATTACCAAACTCCAAAACCCTGAGATATAATGAAAATATAAGAAAAACATTTCAAATCAACTTTTTCTATAATAACTTTTGAATATAATCAATTTCTTTTTCTTGCCCAATCCAAAACACCACAATATATATAATCTTTATTATCTTCCTTTCAATGCAGCTATAGGTACAGAACGTTAAACGTAAGATGAATAAAATATATTTAACTTTTCTCAAATATTACGTCGCCCCCAACTTTGCATGAACCAACTTAAAATAGTAATTCTCGTCCATCAAATACAGTCCACTCAATTCCATGGCTTAATTTCTTGAAGCTTGTTCTATCAGGAAATGTGCTGTATGCCTCGTAAATGAGGCCTGGTCCTAGTACAGCACATTATGTTCATTAAGTTGCTAGTTTAGCCTTTTCCTCTTCTGCATTACTTTGTGTTATGACTTCATGTCCAGGCGACCAGTAGACTGTAATCAGTAGTATAATACAGGGTGTCTTTAGTTCGCGTGCCACCCGCCTTTTAATGCAGGGCTGAGACTTGGTCTGTCCTAATTGTGTCCCCTGAATGATTTTTTTAGTCTATATTCAACCTTCTCCAGCTACCAGAACTTTGGAATTTTCAATAGAATACCATACTTTTTATGACGGATTCTCTTCTTGTAGAAAATCAAATTCTAAAACGAGTTTTTATCAGTGACTTTTTCGATTTGATGCATTATTTATTTATCTCAGAAAAATGATACATTTTATTGAAAAATTCTGTGACATAGAAATTGTAGTCAACAAAATTATCTTTGAAACAAGGCTACGGGAAAAGGAATGGATACCGAAATCAATAGAAAAGCATTATATGCAGTAAGTAAAAGTAAAAGGTGTTTGGAGAGTAAACACCAACTCCTACAGTTACAAAGAGAGTGGAGCGTTGAGCAAAGAGCATAGCGAAGAGATCAAACTGGATTGATATTGTTGCTATACACTCACCTTAGCCAGTACGTCCAATTCTCATTATCTGAGCACAATTTTGGCGGAATATTTGATAATCCAGTATGTTTCGAGCCCCGAATGTGCCGGATTAAAGGAAGTTTACTGTAGTATATTTTCATGTAAAAGGCAAATTTTATATTGAGCAGTGTTATTAGTCATGTGCAGCCCTGGCCCAGACGACAAAGTACTAATATATTGGCGATGAGCAGTATGCAATTTTGTTTCGATTTGTCATCATTTTTTCATTTTATAATGAAAAAAAAATACAATTCTGTACAAAAACTTGTTAAAAAATGGGTGGTTCTATACATTGTTTTATGTATGAACATGTAGTTGACCAATAAATGACCTTATAGCAGTTTCCATGAAAATTCTTTCATGAGTGCAGCCTCAATTGCTACACTACTTGAGAAAATGCTGAAAAGAACTAGGAAACAATTTGAATAAAAAACGTTTAACCAGAGATAATACTTTATATATATATTAAAACATGAAATAAACAATTTGTAACATATATTTATATAACTTAAATTATACATATATATTTGTATATATAAATACATATTGATTTGTGCATTTTAGTGTCAAAGCTTTAAGCTTTTTTTTTTTTATATTTTTTTATTTATTTATTACTTTTATATACTTCTTTTGTCACAAAAAAATAAAATTAATTAAAAAAAAATTAAACAAACAAATCAACACTTCAACTACTTCTGGACGTAATAAACTAATGCTATAAAAATAATAAACAAGAAAAGCATTTTCTTCTGAAGATAGTAATTACATCAAGTCATCTTAAGACTAAAATATTAAGAAAAACAATTCATTTTTGGTTTGAAGAAGAATTAAAAAAAAAGTTACAGATATAAACATATTAAGGCACAGGAACAGATCTTTGGGGAAGAAGAGAATTTAAATTTAAAAAAAAAAAATTGTCGAGCTGAACTTTACACAATTGTTGTAAAACAAATCCATTTTTTTAACCTTCCTAGTCCTGCATGAGGCGTTTGCACACGCCATGTCTTATCCTAGTCCTGCAAGAGGCGTTTGCACACCCCATGTCTTATCTTTTCGTTATAATTCAATTTATGTTTATGATCGCACAGGACATTTGGCTTGGGACTGTTTAATTAGGAGAATGAAGATAAATCTTTACCTATTGTAATGCATTTGTTTCATAGACTAAATGACATCCGATCAAAACTTGACCAACGTGTTGTTTTATTGTGCAGCTAGAGACAGACCTTGTTGAATGTTTGATCAGACAAAGAATGAACAAAGAAGTTACGGAGATGTAATGATGAAAGTGTGCTTGGAAGATGATTTAATGAGGCAACAGAAGAACAACCCATTACCTCCATAGCAACAATAAAGGAGCTAACTCCTACAAAAGTTCGAAACAAACTAGGCACTTGTAAATATTGCTCCAGAAATAAGAGACAAAAAGGTAAAAAGAAAATTTCCACATTCATTTCCAATTTATACGTCCAAAACATACAAAAATGAACCTGTTTGTACTTTATCCAAATAAATAAGATAAAGAAGTTATAATAATTTTTTGGAATTCAACGTCCTTCATTTCAATTAAAATAATTTGAACCTAATACTTTTTAATAGTTTGCAGTGCGAACAAACCCCACATCATTCTTGGTTTCCCAAGTCCATCAAGACCAAGAAGGTTAAAACAAAAATATACATAAAAACACATATAAATATATGTATGTATGTATATATATATATATATATATATATATATATATATATATATATATTTATATATTTATTTATATATATATATATATATATATATATATATTTATTTATATTTACATTTACTAATATCCCTACTTGAGGTCGATTCTTTGTTACTTTGTTACAGATGGCAGTATTGTTGTAAGGCAAATGGTATTTCTTTATCATTTTTAATGTGAGCAAAAGAAAAATCAAGTGCCAAATTATACAAAAGCTCTCTCCCCTTGATACTGATACAAATGGGAAACTATTCAAAAAATCTGAATGCTAAGAAGAAAATATTGTCAACTAGAAAGCAAGCCATGAACCAATTTTGAACATTAAAACAAAAAAAATCGCTTATATCTCTTTGAATTTATATAAATCTGAGACTCACAATTAGGTACAACTTTCATTCATCGATAGAAAAAATTACCTGACCATAATAAGATTTGAATAATTTATTTTTTGAGTTAGAAATCTCAAAATAATTACAATAAATTGTATTAAATACTCTTCAACATTCATAAATTTTTTTATGTTTATGACATTATACTTTGTTCTTTGTACTCTCCACGGATTCTATACACTATACCAATTCCTCTATTTTAACACAATTTTGTTTTTATCAACTATCCGCTCCATTTAAACTAAATACAAAAATTATCTTATATACAATTATCCATTATTTGTAAACAGCTTAGCAGATTGACTTAAAGATTATACAAAAAAATGAATATTTTTTTTTATTTCTATACAAAAAAAAGAAAAACAATGGCAAAAAAGGCAGATTGTGCAGACAAAAAAATATGCTGAGATCTAGCCCTTTCCTTTTGGGTGAAATGAAACTAAAAGTGTTTATAAATAAAGCTAGAAAAAAAAGACAAACATAAAAAACTACTTGTTATTGTCAAAAAGACATGGAATGTAAATAATACAAACTATACAAACACATTTTGCGTTGATCAATATAAAAACAATATATAAATAATTTCTAAAGTATAATAGAGAGCTATAAGCTATGAAACTTTTTCTCAAAACTTAAAATGTTCTTAGATTCGGCTGGTTGAATTACAGAAAATCTCCATTTGAAGCAATAATAGAAAGCAATATTGCAAACACAGCAATTTTGGCCCCGTCGTATTGAATTAGTCCCTTTTTGGGTAGATTAAAAATAATAAAAAAATTAAAGAAAATAAGACAATAGAAAAGCTTTTTATAAGCACTATAAAAGATATAGATGAAAAAAGCAGCGTGTCTTCCTATGATAAATAAACATTTATGCAAATTGAACACTCAAAATATTTCCATTTTTAGGAATAAATTTTGGTGCAAAATTCTAAATTCATCGAGAATCTGTTTTAAATTTTGATTAGTTTAAGAGCACTACATTGAGTTGTGGAACTTTAACATAATGTTGCTGAGCAACGTAATCAACATAATTTGAAGAAATAATTCAGACGCTTTACGTTTAAATATTTACTTCAATATTTTAATCAAGCGACTTTTCAACATTTTATTTAGGATTGATAAAATCACTTTACTCATTTAAATATATATATATTTAAGGAAAACATAAAATAACCTTTGTTCTTGAAAAACATTTCCTCCATGTTCAAAAATTATTTTTCCGGCATCTCCTAAATTTCCATTTAAGACTCGCCTAACTTCCATAGTTTTTTAATTAACCATAGTAATGCAAAACCTAAAACTTCACTCTTCATATACTTATGCAAATATTTGTTTTCATCGCAGGCTCTTAAGTATAATTATATTGTAGTTCAATAATTTGAGCAGTTTACAAAAACAGGGAGGGAGGGGGTGGGGAGAAATAGAGAAGAAAAAGTAACACATTTATAACTCTCAAAATTTGTTCTTAAGTTGATTGTTCTTTTTTTTTGTTTTCATTTTTCCTGCTACGTGAGTAATCAGAGAGTGAAATAACAAAACCTATACAAGCGAAGCACTTGTTAATGCTTTCAAGCCGATACAATTTATTTCTCGCACATGAAGGAAGTGTTCCTGCAAAATAAAACATAATTAAGGATATTTTAATATTTAAATAGAACATTTATTACCTCTTTAGCTGGTATATTTTAAGGTATAGAAATGGAATCTGAAAAGTGTATATAAGAGTGTTTGAGCGGATTTGAAAGTCAGGGTGGTTTTAGGAATAGGGACAGATTCCATACACTTTTTAAAGAATATTCAACAAAAATGAAACTTAATTTAGAATAAGTAAAAATAAAATGAAATATAATAAGTAGGTATCATAATATAAGTAAAATCTGAAATTTTAATTTTCATTGTGATTTTTTAGTAACTATTAAAAGAATTTTAAGCGTTTTATAATTTTTATTTTTTGACATAATGTAATTGTTGACTTATTAACTTTCTTTTTTTTTATCTTACTAGCTGACCCGGTGTCCCGAATAGCAGAATAAGTATTAAAAAAATAAAGAATCGGCTGTTAGGCGGTACAAAGTTTGCCGGGTCAGCTAGTAAGTTAATAATTCCAAGAATATAACAAGAGGATGCTGAGAGGGACAAAAGTGTTGAACGGTAGTGAGGTCAAGATGAGGAGAGATTGGCGAGTGTACGGGGGAAGCTAGACGGATTAGCATCGAGCATACTGGGCGCTACGAGTCCGTTCAATCGCCAGCAATGAAAGGGTTAACACTCACGGCCAACAGGCCTCCTCACATCTCAATAAGAAAAATAAGAATGCATTATATTAAATTGTCCATAATAAATATAGTTCACAATTGTTATAAATACACACCCCTTCTTGATGAAGCGGTCTACAGCTCAAGGGAGTGCTTCTTGTTGGATCTCTATCTTCTCTACCCTCATGTCAGGGTTCATGGCTGTTGCTTCTTGTATCGCTTCAGCGAGTGCTTTGTCATGGTCTATCGGGTCTCCGTCGCTTTGGATCGTTATCTTCTGTTCGACTCTTGTCTCGACCACACCGTCTTTTTCTGTTTTGTACTGAAAATAAGAAAAAAAAATAGTTAAAAATTTCTATACTAAAAAATTTGTAAAACTTCAAAATAAAATAAAGAATCAAATAATACTGGGGGGGGGGATTAATACAAATATAACTAGAATATTAAAGCCAATTCATTTGTTAAAATTCAGCTCTAGACGTTCCACGACACTCTAGATGACCCATCAGGAACTTTAGATGTTCCACGCCACTCTAGTTCGCTCTTGGAAACCCTGATTCACTTTTTCTTACCTTTTTTACGAAAATACTCATTAAAAAAACAACAACAACCAGTTGAAAAAAAAGTAAAAAGAGACAAAAACCAGTAGAAAAGAACAAAGCTAGCCATTTCGAAGTTTGTAGGACTTATTTCTCTGATTGACATCGCCCTATCGAAAATTACATCAGAACTGTTTTTGTAGAGAGTTTAGAAAGCTTTCTAATGGTCACCTTCCATTTGCCACAATTTCTCAACCGTTTTCGTTATAGTTTAGAAAATATACTAAGATCCAAAAACTTTTCATGTCTATTAATACCATATTTTTCTAATAATTCCTTAGTTCCAAAAGCAACCAAAATTTAAATATCTTAGATTAGATGAATGTGAAACATCTAGAACAAGTTTCAACTGAATCAATCATTTCTGAATACCCAAACTGAAAATTAATTTGAAAAGTAGTTATATCGATTTTTCTTGTAAACGGTTACTAATATCGCTTTAAAAATGGTTTCATTCGTTTTCCTACATAAAGGAAACTATAAAACATTGAGAGGAGATCGTTGACCGTAGATGATGCAAGGTAGGGATTGTTGGGGTTCGGTCACTGCTATTTAATAAAACTACATTTTATCATAAAAATGGTTTTATTGTGCCGACGTTTCGGCTTGAACTTCAAGCCTTCATCAGGGCTATAAAAAACAAGTAGGACGGATGTAATACTGAAATATACATATATACATATATATATATATATATATATATATATATATATATATATATATATATATATGTCTACATACACAAATACACATACATATATACATACATGCATATATGGAAAAATACAAAACATAAAATACTAGAACATAATATATAGAACAATGTGCTCTAGAAGTGTTTGGATTATTAGGAAAACAGACCCTATTAAAGACCCTATCCCACAAAAAGACAGGACCAATGTAGTCTACAGAATCCCTTGCATCTCACCCAACTGCAATAGTGCGTACATTGGACAGACAAAAAACCCAGTAAGAAAACGTATCAACAACCACAAAAACGATGTACGGAATAAAGACATAAAGACAGCTTTAACTAGACATGCCATCACAGACGGACATGACTTTGGTTTTGACCTATACTCCATCCTTTCCACTGAATCTAACGAAGACAAGCGCCTCCTTTCCGAATCAATTTTTATCCACCTAGAAAATAACCCAGTTAATGACAAAATTGACAAAGAAGTCATCTCCTCTACCTACTCCAACATCTTCCATTTATTAAAAACTCTATCCTAATCCCCTATACCGCCTGCAATATAGCCCTTTATACCTGCCTCCCTTTCCATTAACACAACATTTTATGACTTTATGACCCCTTACTGTACTTCGCCGCTCTTTCTTTCATCTCTATGTTCTCTGTCCATTGGGTGGTCCAGAACCCCCCCCCCCCTCTCACTAACTCCTTTCTTCCTATGTTTCCCTGTATTAACTGTCAGAAATGATCCCGCATTTGTGAGGAATAGTTCTCTATCTTCCCATCGGTAAGCCCATATTGTTATTCTTATATCTAATCTAATATGTAATCTGTTATTCTTATATCTGTTTTCCTAATAATCCAAACACTTCTAGAGCACATTGTTCTTCTATATATTATGTTCTAGTATTTTATGTTTTGTATTTTTCCATATATGCATGTATGTATATATGTAAGTGTATTTGTGTATGTAGATATATATATATATATATATATATATATATATATATATATATATATGTGTATATTTCAGTATTACATCCGTCCTACTTGTTTTTTACAGCCCTGATGAAGGCTTAAAGTTCAAGCCGAAACGTCGGCACAATAAAACCATTTTTATGATAAAATGTAGTTTTATTAAATAGCAGTGACCGAACCCCGACAATCCCTACCTTGAAACTATAAAACGAGTACCTGAAAGCATATGAACTTACAAACAAATGTGTTAAGATTTTTTTTCCGCGCGAATTTTACTCCAAAAAACTTGATTCTGCTGGATAACAAACTTGAACTTCCTTATTCTTAAAACTTTAAGCAATCTTTCTATCAAAAATATAACAAAATCATTGTTTTGGAAATTTCAGTTTCAATGACTGAAATAGACATAGTTCATAACAAGATGGAGCTCGTAGTACATAATTAAATTTAATAAATGTATAGAATGAAATACCGTAAGAGTTTCGACAGTCCTCGTCTTCGAGGTGATGGTCTGGGATGTAACGACTGCCCCAGGTAGAGCGAAGGTACCATCTTCTAGTATCTGCGCTACAGTAGGTACTAGAGGTGTTTGTTGCGTTTTATCACTTCCTGTCGTATCGTCCGTCACTGGGCTGTACACTACCGTTTCTGTTTCGACGATAGGGCCCTTAAACAAAAGAAATGCTCATTAGATAATGGTAGTAATAAAAATGAAGGTGTTATGTATCTCTGTGGGAGAGATTCAAAATAAAAATTAGTTAAAAAAAATTAATTACAGTGGAACATGGATAATTCGAACTTCGATAATTCGAAATCGTCTTTAATTCGAATATTTCTCTCGGTCCCTAGAATTTAGGACATAAACAATGTAAAAAAATTGTGGTTAATTCGAATAAAATTTTGGATAATTCGAATTTTTTACGAGTCTATGCCTCCAATGGGAAGTGGACAGAGAGGCGGTCGATCTTAAATCTTGTGAAAATATTCTCCCCTGTGGTAAGAAGGATAGTAAGATGCGGATGTAGGGGTTTCGGGACAAGAAGCACGACGGTCTCATAGTCTAGTTCTTGGACTCTAGGAGTTCTGCAAAGTGGTGGGTCGTGCTGTCTCCCTTCCAGGGGTTGTAGTTACATATACCATCCTGTCGTTTTATCTTAGAATTCCCTCCCACCTTCATTTCTTATTCAGTTATAAGTCAGTCTGCGCCTATAGATCTGTTGTATTGTTTGTGCCTTGAATTTCTGGTGTAGAGTGCAGTTCTGTGAGTTGTTGATTTAAGATATCGAGGCCTAGAAGTTACAAAACTTTAACGCTGTCAGAGAAAATAGCTGCGATTAAAGAAGTTGAAAAATGAATAAAGAAAAAATCTGAAATTGCCAAGGACTTTGGAATTCCTCCTAACACTTTATCAACACATGAAAAATAAAGAAAAAAATCTTGCTCATGAAAATTACTTTTTTTCAAAACAATAGACTTTTATTTTTACATTTTTGATAAATTATTTATTTATTTAAATTTTAACTTCCATTTTTATTAACTACGAATTTTGGGACGGGTTATCTATACCACCCTTTTCTAGCCAGGATAGGGCTGATGCCTTTTCTTTTTTCTAAAGAAAATCCACCGCCCCATAGTGGGAATCAAACCGACGACCTTTGGCACGGAGTGTTAAGTCCCCATGCCTTAACCCTCACGGCCACCGGGCCTTAAATAATAAATTATTTATTACTTATGTAAGTAATCATCAATTTACGAAATGTTTGTTATTGTTTAAATAAAATGTATGAATTTTTTTTTAATTAAAAAATGTGAAAATAGTATGAAGTTCGATTTTTTACCCCTTTATTTTCAAAAATTATTTTAATTCGAATTTTGGATAATTCGAACTTTTTTACCGGCCCCTAGGGG
This sequence comes from Gonocerus acuteangulatus, assembly GCA_946811695.1. Taxonomy (NCBI): domain Eukaryota; kingdom Metazoa; phylum Arthropoda; class Insecta; order Hemiptera; family Coreidae; genus Gonocerus; species Gonocerus acuteangulatus. Next base: position 88,242,663 of record OX328128.1, on the reverse strand, counting down.
GTTCGAATTATCCAAGTTCTACTGTAATTTCGTTTAGAGCCTGCTGCTTAAATTCAGGAACAGAAGTATGCTTTAGGTCCACCCGACAAACCTATGTAATCACTTAGGCGCATGCACGGTGGCTATGTTTGTATGTGGCCACCGCGCATGCACAAATGCCAGCGGACACTTTTCATAATAAATCTTAGATTACCAATTGAATATAATATCATTTATTTTTTTATTTTTTTTAATCTAATATATAAAATTCTCGTGTCACAGTTTTAGTGTTTATACTCCTCCAAAACGGCTTAACCGATTTTGATGAAATTTAATATGTATATTCAGTAGGTCTGAGAATAGGTTTATAACTAATTTTTATACCCCTAAGTGTTAACGGTGGCCCACCCCAAAAAAAATTTTTTTTTTAATTGTTTTATGATTTGGGATTAAAAAATGCATACAATCCTAAATTTTCAACCTCCTACCACCAATCCCCATTTTGTAATAACGATATTAGTACTTTAATCATAATAAATGAATTTTAATTATAAAATGTACTTTTATTCAACATATGATCTTTTCACGAAGAGAAATATGGCTCCAGTTTCTAACCTCCAAATGACATTGTTCGGAGCAACGGAAATAATTAAACATAATGCTGCAAATGGTCAACAATTTAATTCAACATTGAAAATCAAAGGCCAAGTTTATCACAAAGTGGTGGGATCATTGCTGCCAATGCCAAACGAACCACATCAATATTTACAAATTTACTTCATGGGTAGTGACGACTCCAAAAGTGCTCTTGCCAATCGCTTGGATGGACGTTGGGGATACGTTAACCTCAATTCACGGTTTGCCAGGCGCATCGTCGGTGAGCTGGATGATCTATTGAATGACCACAATGAATTGTTGAAATTATTTACATCACACATGCACAAATTTCAAAGTGGCAATCATGCTATTAACATCAATCCTCATAAAGAACCGTCTGAAGAGTACATTCAATGCACCTGTTGGTGACGACGTTTCTGGAATCATGGTTGGCAACCATACAGCTATGCAAGAAATCGTGATTCGAAGAAGAAATAATAATCTTCAAACCATTGCTGATAGACGCCATTTATACGACGCAATCCTATATCTGCTAATGTTCTGGAAGGGACAAGACTGATATTGCATAAATATTAAATAACGAGGTCCCGTAACAAGTAAGGACTTAGTATTTCACCAAAATATGCACTAAAAATAATCTAAACGGCAAAACAACATTTGCCGGGCCAGCTAGTGTTATCTATAATTCCATTTATAAATTTAAACAACAAAATAGGATCGAATGGGAAAGGCAAAACATGAGAGAGAACCGTAATTACCCACCATGATGTGAATATCATAACAAGTTTCCACCTTTTCTATACAAAACATGCTATCAAAAATTCAATCAGGTAAAATTCTAAATGCTCTCACACATGGTCATTTCCTTTCATACATAATACATGTAACATTTATTTATTGCGTGTAATGCATCAATATGTTCATTGGAGCACATACAGGAGCTTAGAAAAAATAAATAACTTTGTTATTTTATTATTCTTTAATAATCAAATGGACGCTTGGTAGCTGTGAGTGCTAAGGCATACGCACTCCGTGCCAAACGTCATGAGTTCCGATTCCCACTAGGGGTGGTGGCTTTTCTTTGAAAAATAGAAAAGGCGTCAGCCCTATTCTGCCTAGAAAAGGGTGGTAACCTATACATAACCCATCCTAAAATTCTGAGTTAATTATAAATGGATGTTAAAATTTTAATAATAATAAAATATAGTTATTTTTATTTATATTTTTAACGCCCATTTATAATTAACTCAGAATTTTAGGACGGGTTATCTATAGGTTACCACCCTTTTCTAGCCAGGATAGGGCTGATGCCTTTTTTTTCCGAAGAAAACCCACCACCCCTAGTGGGAATCGAACCCACTACCTTATTGAGAGGGGTATATTACCGTTACATACAAACACATGCGAAATCCTTACCTGAGGTCTGTCAATGTAATACGTTCCACCGTCTCCGTCAATGGGCGTTCCTGAATCATCGGAAGAGAGAGATGACGTTGACTCACTTCTTCTCAGCTGTTTGGTTCATTTTCAGAATGAACAAGCAAACAAATAAAACAAACATAAAGAGAAAAATCATGCTCATGCGGTGAAAATTAATAAAAAAAATCAACTTAAAAAAAAACCAACAAGCAAAAGATTATAGTAAACAATAGTAGTTGGGAGGTTCTTGCAGTATTATTTTTTAACAGAGTTGGGTATAATTATAATTTCGATAACAATCACGATTACACTTTTAATCACATCTTTGGTTATAATTCTACAACCTTGTTTCTAATCTAGAATAAGTATCCAAAAAAATGCTGCCCAAAGTCACTATTCCAAGTAGACAAAGTCGCAGGCACAGCCAGCGTATATATATATATATATATATATATATATATATATATATATATAAGTTCGAACTAATGTTATTCGTGTTCTATGGGTTCTGAGTTCTGAATCGTGAAAATTTCAAGTTGGCACTTCAAGATTACATCAAGAGATGAACCTCATAAGCAAGTTTCCTCCCTATGGATTCAAGATCTAAGTGATTGATTCAAAGAATTATGTAAGTTACTTGAGCGACCACAGATCTGTATTGTCCGTTACTTCCAATGACTGTATTGAAAAAGTTAAATAAGAAGATTAAATAAAGCATATAATAATCACAAATTTGTATAGTCAATTACATCCATCCATTAAAAGAATCAAAATATCCAAAAAAGCCTGTTACACGTTTTTTAATTTTAGCCAGTAGGCTCAAGAGTGTTTTTATTGCTCAAGAGGTTCCTTGAAAGCCCTTCTTCTTAGAGAATCTTCATAAACGTCTCTCACCATCTCCTCCCAACAAAGGCACGTCAACTCCTTGTAACCTCCCTATTACTCCCCCAGTGTGACTATGGTTGTTTGGTGTACGGTGGACTTTCTAACGATCTCGAGGCAAAACTGAAAGACCTCATTATGGTTGTTTGGTGTACGGTGGACTTTCTGGCGATCTCGAGGCAAAACTAAAAGACCTCATCCTCTCGAATGAGAGGATCCTCCTCCTCATTATCCTCGGGATCCCCAGAGACTCCCACATATCACTTCACCAGGAGCTAAATTGGCTATTCCCTTTTTATCATCGACAGTACTTCCTTGGCTCAGTCCTTTACCAAGTAATTCAATCCGGAAGACCTTATGTTTTTCAACTCCTTAAATTTAAATCCTCTGTTCACTCCCGTAAAACCCGATCTCGCCCTTCCGATCTTTATATTCCTTTGCACTGTACTGCATTATTCGAAAAATCATTTATCGCCTGTGCCACCTCGCTATGGAATTCCTTACCTCTGCCTGTCTGACATTCTACCAACCTAGAATCCTTTAAATCCCGACTCTTCCACCACTTTTTATCCCTGCAAGTTTTACCTAATCCCTAGTTTATATACAAGCTGTACTATTTAATTGTATATATTAAATTGTTTTCACTATTCTGTAAATTCAAAATCTATTCTAAGGGAAGTGTGTCCCGGAATATGAAGAAAAATAATTTTCATTTCAAAATTTTTAAAGAAAACAGGCAATAATGTGACATTATTTTTGTTGAGCATTTGCATTTCTCACCATTACTAGACACCCCCACCCCACCCCTTGGCGATACAATGAGTGTTGCCTGTAGTATTTGTACATGCATGTTAATTACTTCTTAAGCTACTGGCAAGATGTCAGGCGAATAATTTACAGAACAACCAGTAAAACATAATCTACAATACAACCAAATCATAAAGTAACAAAATCTAATAGAGCACTAAGATTCAAACAATTCAAGACATTTAGCTCATAGATAACTCCTGTATTAGCAATCGCATTAGCTTTTTTTTTAATTATTTTTTTATTCTGAATGATAAAGAAATGCAAAAAGCAATTTATGTAAAGGGGAGTAACTGTAGTATAGCAACATAACAAAAAACACTCGAGGATTATACCTGTGGATCGTTGACTACAGTCGTTGCTCTCACTTCCTGTGTCACAACCCTCTGCTCCTGTCTCAGCCCTGTCGTTGTCGTGCTCCGTGCGACTGTCTTTTCTTCAACCTGTAATGATGGATTATATCAGTAATAATTCCTTCACGCAGAAGCAGCATCGTCTACCGGGAGGTTAGGTTCAGTTCAAGTGACCAGTAATGGTAGTTTATAAAATGATTATATGATGTGCTTTTCCATTTTTTTATTTATAAATTTTAAGGCCCACTTATACATTTTTGGGATTGAAATTCTATAGGTTACCAACCTTTTCTATCGAGGAAAAGGTTGATGTATTTTATTCTTTTGAAAGAAAAGCCATCACCCTAGTGGGAATCGAGCACACGACCTTAGGCACAGAGTGTACACGCCTTAGCACTCATGGACGCCAGGCCTTCGATATGCTATTTTTGGTCAACCAAACAAACATTGTGATCATTATTGTGTTAAAAGACATAAATATATCAATCAAAGAACACGAATTTTTTTTTTCAAAAAAACGTTCTATTTAATGAGAGCAACCTCAATAGGGCACTTCTAGACAGCTTTTTATTATTATCAAATTGTTCATAAAATTGTCTGACAAAATATCAAATGACAAAATTACCTGTGATGTTTTCGCATTTGTCCCGAGATCTTCGAGAGTAGTCGCAGTTCTTGTAGTGACAGCAGTAGCTGTGATGTATGGAGACCGTGATTCATCAAGTCCTTCGGCCTGTGTTCAAATTAATAAAAAAATTAAGATATTGATAAAATCAAATCAAAAATATTAATCAATAAGTAAAATTAAATTTGAATCAATGAAGCTACATAAGAATAAAGAAGCTAATTATTTTCAGAAATACAAACAAATTATTGACCATGGGTAAACTAAAATAAAATTCCCAAGCTAATTTCTTTGGAGTAATAAATCGGTTTATAAAAAAAATAATAGTTTATTTAACAAAAATTAATAGATATAGATTAAGGAAAAAGAAATCCTTTTTCTTTCAGCCTTATTTATAAACACATAAAAATAACCTTTGGAAACCCGCAGGCCTACATCAATCTTCATCCTCCATTTTGTTTTGTGAAGACAGTTGCAGAAATAAGAACCAATGAGATAATATATTGAATGCAATATATCAACAATAAATAATATTCCATATGAAATAAAACCCCAGCCACCATACGGAAATAGCAAATCTATTTCTCTGGAAACGCTCGCACATGTAGTAATATACTGTGACGATTATTGCACGTATAGAGAGATTTTTCATCTTCAGACAATGCAAGCTATAGTCCATTCAAATAGATGGACGCATCCACCAACTTCAGAGGGAAATTCACCTTTCACTCTACCTTATCTTCAGCCATTTAAAAACCTCAATCAACCATACAAAAATACTCTAATCTATCTCATTCAATATGAAATATTTACATTTAACTTAATATTCCTTTTATTTGTAGAGTAAAAATAAGGCGTATGCACAAGTTTAAAGAGGCAAATTTAAAAACCGTTTATTCACATATAGTCCAAGAGCTGGTAACACACGTTTCATGAAGTGTTTTATGCACCTTGAAATTTTCCTATAATGTAACTCTAGGATAGATAAGAAGGCATCTAAGATAATATGTGTTGGCTAGACCTGCCGTGGAACACCAGATACTGCACATAGGGAAAAGGTACAAAAAAAAATATTGCCCAAAAATAGAGTTTTATTCAGAAGCAAACCATCTTTAATGTAAAATTAAGGAAATTTTACAATGAATAATAAATACGGCAGACACTTTTAAGGGGGATAACAGGTAAATAAAAAAAAAAAAACAACAACAAACGAAGTAGTTTTTTTCTCCCTAATATTAAATGAGTGTTTTATTCATGTTGCCATTTAAACCGGTACAGCTGTACAAGATCATATGAGCAAGAACCAATGAGAGCGCAGGGAACAACCACAACTGCGCGGTACTCTCATTCACTCTTACGGTTACACGCAGTGTATTGCAGTCTATCATAGACAAAATTTATTTTCATTTTTGCTGATAATTAAACCCCACAAAAATTGTCTGCCCTTTTTTTAATTATTTTCAATTATGTTTATTGAAGACGCTGTTTAAACCGCAGCGTGAATAAAGCAATTAATTTAATATTAATAAAACTACTTTGGGGTTGTTGTTTTTTTAATTTACACTTTAACGCCCTTAAAAGTGTCTGCCTTATTTATTATTCATTGTAAAATCTTACATTAAAGATAGTTGGCTTCTGAAAAGAACACTATTTTTGGGAAATATTGTTTTGCACCTTTCCCCTATACGCAGTACCTGGTGTTCCACGGTAAGTCTAGCCAACAAACATTTACCTTCTTATCTACCCAAGAGATGAACTATAGCAAAATTTCAAGGTGCATAAAACACTTCATGAAACGTGCGTTACCAGCTCTGCAACTAATATTAATGTAAATGATACTTCATATAACTGATAAGGTTATAATAGAGGGAATTTTTGTCACAAAAATAGCCCATGCCCTTTCAGTTCAACTACACCATCTTTTTGAACAGACAATAATTTAAATTATTTTCAGCCTTAGCTTTGGCTAAGTATTGATAAACATTAAACACTATCTCCCTTTTTGCCAACGGCCATAGCCACGTTGAATACACCGGTTCCCGTAGATCAACAAAGTTAAGCAACGTCGGGCGTGGCCAGTACCTGAATGGGTGACCGACCACGTGCTGTTGGCATTATAAAAGGGTGGCAACCTGTAGATAGCCCGGCGCTAATGGCCAAGTTGTAGATGCGCCGTAAAAAAAAAAAAAAAATAAATAAATAACTATCTCCCTTGTCTGACCTCTCAAAGCCTTTCCTGCTCCTAAACAAGACATAACTGTAAAATGAAAATTTCCCTCCAAACTTTGTATGTGCGTAATTGAATTTCTCCATCTATCTGAACGGGCTATAGCAGATTTTTTACTCTTTACTAAATTCTCATAATAAAACTACATTCAATAATATCTGTAAATTTTTCATAAATGCACTTAAAATGAAGTATTTGATTTTACTGTTGTATTTATTTAATGAAGATTTTTGTTTTAGATGGAACTTATAATCATTACTATACTAAAGCCATATTGGTGCTAATGACCAAGTAAGTCAATGCACTGAAAAACAATAAAAAAATATATATAGATATGAAAAAAATAGTTTAACATACCGTGTTGACGTGAGTAGAGTGTGTGACTTCACCAGTACCCAAATCCTCAATCTTTTCTTCAACGTTTTGGGTTAGTGTTCCGCCAGTATTCACTAAACTGGATTTAGTCGTCGTTTTGACAATCTTAGGTCCCCGAGTCTCTTCTGTAAGATCGGCAGCCTGTCTCTCTGCCTCGAGGAAGTCTGAGTTCTTCATCTTTTGATTTTTGTCGTCCTTTTTGCTTTTTTTCGACTTGGAAAGGTCGCTCGGAGTGAGATCGACAGAGCCAGCGCCACTAATATCAGCTGACGTGTCTTTGCCAGTTTTTGAGCTTTCCTGTTTGTCTTTGCTGGATTTTGGCGTATCGACAATACCCTTGCTAGATTTTGGGCTTTCTTGGCCATCTTTTCCTGATTTTGAATCCTTGCCTAATTTGAAAAAGTCACTTTTGCCAAAAAGTTTTGAGCTCGACTCTTTGTCTTTGCTGGATTTTGTGCTGCCATCTTTATCCTTGCTGGATTTTGAGCTGCCATCTTTGTCTTTGCCAGATTTTGGGCTGCCATCTTTGTCTTTGCCAGATTTTAAGCTGCTGTCTTTGTCTTTGCCAGATTTTAAATTGTCGTCTTTGTCTTTGCCAGATTTTAGGCTGCCATCTTTATCTTTGCCAGATGTTAAGCTGCTGTCTTTGTCTTTGCCAGATTTTAAACTGTCGTCTTTGTCTTTGACAGATTTTAAACTGCCGTCTTTGTCTTTGCCAGATTTTAGGCTTTCGTCCTTATCTTTGTTTGATTTTAAGCTACCATCTTTGTCTTTGGTAGATTTTAGGCTACCGTCTTTGTCCTTACCAGATTTGGGGCTCTCATCTTTATCTGTACCAGATTTTGGACTGCCATCTTTGTCTTTCGGACTCCCATGCTTGCCAAATTTAAGACTTCCTAGTAAATCAGATTTACTGCTCGGAGACTTATTATCTTTGTCACCTTTGGCTTTTTCATCTTGTTTCATCTGCTTCTCTGCATCGTCTTTCTTCTTTCCAAATAGTCCGAATATCTTTTTGCTTCCGGAGCCCTCCTCTCCAATTTTATTTCCCGATATTTCCCCAGGGGCGTAATTGAAAGCGACACCCGTTTCCTTGCGCCCAGGAGACGTTGGACTTTTCTCTTCGCCTTCCCTGGACAACGGACTAGTGCGATCGGACTCATACGAAAATCCGCTCACCTTAGCCTTGGATATTCCACTGTCGTCATCGGCAGTATATTCATAGACTTTTGTGTAAGGACTAGGCTCTGTTTCGTTAAGAGACCTATCTTTTTCTGGAGTCTTCGAACGGTCTAAGGTACTGTCTGCAGACTTACTGCTGTCCAAAGTACCTCCTTTCTTTTCCTTTTTGTTCTTTTCGTCTTTATCTTTCTTGTCTTTGTCTTTCTTCTTGTCCTTCTTGTCAGTCTTGAAAACTGAGAGTTTGTCGCCTTTCTTGGATTTATCGTCTGGGCTGCCGTCAGCTTCTTTAGAAGCATCTTTTGATTTGTCTTTCTCTTTGCTGTCTTTACTACTCTTATCTTTTGACTTGTCTTTACTTTTTTTATCTTTTGCTTCATCATCTTTGCCGGACTTATCTTTGCCGATCCCGAGCTTCCCAAGACTTCCGTGTAGGCTAGAGTCCTTCTTCGGACTTTTCGTCCTGTCGTCCGCTTCCGTCTCGCCGCTCACCGTCTCGGCAACGGCGATCTTCTCTCTCGACCTCTCCTTGTCCTTTTTCTTCTTGTCTTTCTCCTTCTTCTCGAGGTTTTCCTTGTCCTTTGGAGTCTTCTTGTCCTTCGGGCTTCCGAATATACTTATGAATCCGTGTGAGGGGCTCTTGGATCGTTACAGGATAAAGGAACAAAAACAAAAGAAAACAAAACAAAGCAAATAAATGACATGCAGATAGTAAATAAAGTTTTAAAAAACAAAATAAAAAAACTATATAAAATAAAGAAGGGTAATATAATATCAATAATCCTAAATATTTCTACAATAAATTGTCCAAAAGCTAAGAAGATCATAAAAGCTATGAGCAAAAACAATAGAAGGATTCTAAAGAATAAAATAGTAAAAATAAATTTTGGCTATTTACAATAAACAAAAAAAAAAGATGATTGTACCAAATTAATTGTTAATATTCATTAATCCAGTTAATTGTAACAATGAATATCCCCCCCCCCCATCCAAATTACAATTTTTTGCCAAGGTTCAAACAAATAAAATGTTTAACTTATTAATAATTTCTAATTTTCTAACGAGTTCACCAACAAATTTTAAATATTTGCTTGTACTGCTACTTCTGACGATTGATTTACGTACTCAATAAATGGTTAGCTGATTGAAGACATTCATAAAGCCCAGCCATAGTAGCTGTCGGAGAGAAGTAGTCCTTACAAGACTTGGAATGGGACATAAACTACTTACTCACTCACTTAATGAAAAAACTAGACTTAGCACTGTGTACACAATGCAATAAGACATAATCTGCAAAAAAAAAATAGTAACGGACTTGAGAAAACGATGAAACCAGAACGCACCACATGATATGAATGTATTGTTCACAAATGGTAGTCCGCATGTACATATTATCGTACAATTACTACTCAAAACAAATGTATACTAACACATATAGACAAAAGCATATATACAGCAAAAAAGCTTTTGTATTTTCAAAGAAAGGCAAAAAATAATTTTCAGTTATTATTATATTTATTTGGGGGCAAGGTTAGCTCGGTGGTAGAGCACTGGACTAATATGCTGGAGGACCAGAGCTCTAAACCCAAGCAAGAACTAAAGATATTTATCTTCTAATGTCTTTGTTCATGGATTGGATTCGGCCTCCCCAACCGTCCCTAGGCCAACCCAGCCTTTAATTAATTTATTAATGGTTACCTTGGTACTAATGATCCTAGCAGTCGAACCAGCAAAGGGGAAAATCAGGCGGCTGGACCGCACTATCTCCCTAGAGTGCCCCCTAGTATGGTCATGAATCAGATACCTCTACAGTATCTGCCCCTCGGGGCCCTTGTGAACTGTTACAGGACTGATGTTCCTTTCTGATTACATTTATTCAGTTTTTAGTTGGACTTTGGTATTTGATTTTTTGTTTCATTTTTTAAATTTATAGACTAAATGTTTTACTATTTTATTTTTTTAATTACATCGTTACATTTCAAGTTCTTTGCTTTTAATAGACTTACATCCTTCTTGAATTTTGCTAGCACCCTACAGATTTAATAAAGCGAATAGCATTTCTAAACTAAAAAAAATCGCATAAATGATGTTTTTATGAGTTTATTGAGACGTTTTTTTATTGGAGAGAAAATGCATGACGATAACTAATACAATACTCACAAGAAATTAAATAAAATACGCTCAGACCATAAAACGTTAATGTTTGTCATCAAAATAATGCAGGTTATTTATTTAAATTACAAATAACTTACTTAAATTCAAAATGGGGGGAGAACAGTAATAAATAAAACTCAATCTGCTCCGTAATGATTACTAAAACTTTACAAGTTTCATCCTGGTTGTGTTTGTTCATCAATAAATTAATAACTAATACTATTTTTGGTCACATCTTAAAATTATAACCATCTACGGACTTTGTCAAAGTATATAAATTTTAATAAGGTTTATTGTATTGCTTAGTATATACAATTCATATTTTTATTTTATTTTTTAAATTCTTTCGATTGCGTATTTTTAAAAGGGAAGCTCATTATTTTGACCCCTAAAAAAACAAAATATAAATGAAACTATACTGTTGAAAATTTCAACCAATTTTCATTTTTACAAAATTGCAGCCCCATCTGTCGACTGAAAGAAGCTACCTTGATTCAAACAGTTTATTGCAAGACAATCATAGAATTTGTGTTCTATAAAAAAAAGGGCAACAAAAATCCCACTGGGGTCTCCCGTGGTCTAGTGGCTAGCGCGCTGGATTCATAAGCGGGACATGGTGGGTTCGATCCCCACCACCGGCGGCAGGAATTTTCTCATCTCAGGGCTCGCTGAGAAAATTCCTGGCTGCACCCTGTATGTCGGCGCTAAAGGCCAAGAATTATGTCGATGCGCAGTAAAAAAAAAAAAAAAAAAAAAAATCGCACTTTAGTAAAAGAGAATGCAAGAGCCGACTAATGTTCCAGGGAACTGCAGCCAAGTTTTGTTAAGCTCACGCCTGAATTCTGACAATCCCTACCTTTGGACAATGGTCATTGATCATATCTCAAACATCCCTCAAGAATAATTATTTCAACAATTAAGGCTGCAATTTATCAACTAAAATCTATTTCAAACTAAAATTTTAAATACATAAATTCCTAACATCAAGCAATTAAATACAGATCCAAGAAAACCAGAGCTACCTGCTTTTTCTTGTCAGGACTCTCATCTTTCGTTGGGGTCGAAGGCTGCTCGATCCTGTTGGAGCGATTTTCCTTTTCGTCGTCTTCGAAGTCGTTCGCCCCCATACCGCTGAAAAACCAAAAGCACACTGGGATAAGTCTGATGTATTTTATTTTCTGAAAGAAAAGTCACTATTCCTCATGGAAATCAAACACAAAATCTTAGGCAGGGAGTGATAGCGCCTTGACACCAATGGGCTTAAAAAATCATTATGTTTTTTTATAAAATAATTTGAATAAGCCAAAATGTTAGCATTTTGGTGGTTACATAATATAATTGTAGAACAGCTATGAAATTTGTATTTCTCCACCTCCATAGAGAAAAAACCCACTGATGGCGTAACCTGATGATACAAACCGGAGGTGTCATCACCGTTTTTGGGATATTTAAGAATATATCAGAAGTCTAAATCTTCTAATGCCTGTTTATACATTTGTTTTTGCCTTCCTGTACTACATAGGTAACCAAAATTTCTATTGAATGAATGCCAAAATTTCAAATCAATACTTAACTAGATTTTTCATTTTTATTGACAACGGTTAATGATATCACTTCGAAAATTGTTTTACTCTATTCCCCACATCAAAATATCCATAAAAAGTGAAAATGGAAGCGTATTAATGTAGAACTGTAATTGCTAAGATTTGTTTTGTGTGAATTTCAAAAGAACAAATATTCCAACGGGCAGATCCTTTTGGTTAACAAACTTGATCTATTGTTTTGAAAAAATATTTGTTGTGTTTTACTTCATTTATTATTAACAGCCAACAAGTTTCATGCTTTTTTTACACGTCGTCAGGGACACATCTTATTAGGAGCCCTCTTGTCATCATGTACTCTCTGTAGGGGTTGGCATATATATATATATATATATATATATATATATATATATATATATATATATATATACACACATATATACAGGCCAAGTAACTGAACAGACTTACTTTTTCAAACGAGTAAAGACCGAAGGTAACAGTTTCTCGAGGCCTAGCTTGTAGCCTGGCCATCGTGCACTTAGTTTTTCTCTGGTTGACTTTGAGTCCCATTTTACGAGCTGATCCAATAAGGTTCCCATAGAGCTCAGCTGTAGAAATACTCCCATGATTGTTGATTCTTTCGTTACTATTTGTTGTTCTTTTATAACAGCGGCTGCTCCTACACCATTATCTGTTTCGGAACTGTCAGTGAAGGTAGAGAGTTTTTCTGAATTAAGTAAGTTAAGAGCGTTGTAATATTTTTTATAGGTAAATTTGCTAACGATTTTTTTTTATTTTTTGTATTTTGCTTGATCAGTATTGAAATCCAACAATTTTGTTGGATTAGTATTGATTCCCAACAATTCTAAAAATTGTCGGAAAGAAAAAAACTTGATTATTTCAAATTGAAAATAAAGCTACTGAAATACAATTAGAAAAACATCCTACTTGGTTCCGTTGTCCTTCTCTCGTTCCTTGTCAACCTTCTTCTTGAAGGGTTCCATCGGCAGGACAGCTACTCCTCCGGCGGGTCGCTGAAACAGTAAACACATTCATCTAAGACACTTTCATAAGCGTTAAAAAAAAAAAGACTCACAAAAATAACAAATCTACAAAAGTAATAAAAACAAAAGAACAAAAGCTACACAATAAACAAACAGTGAGATAGACATCGATAAACGAAACTAACAAATTGATCCAAGGTTTACTACAAAAATATTGAGAAACATTGTGACCTATTTTCATAAGGCACTGTACTTAAAATGGAGGAATATTAGAAATTAATTTAAAAAAAAAGTTATCTTAGTGTGTTTCTGTTCTTATCCCTAGTATCATTAGCAAAGCTTAGATTAGAAAGAGTTAATGTTTTGTCTTAAATTTTTTGTGAAAAAAGTAAACACTTCAAAAAAAATGTAAAATGAAATCTTAAAATAAAGTCAGAACTCGGGCACCAAAACAGGAATCTGACAGAATCTTCAGTGAAAATGAATCCATTTAAGCATCGATATCTCCGGATGAGATCGCTCTATCATAAACCGTATAAGACCCGTATTTGTATGAAATCTAATAAGCTTTCAAATAGATGATTGACATTTAATATAATTTTTGATTATCCGAAGCACCCCCGGTCCCAATTAATTCAGATAATCGGCGTTCTACAGTACAAAGCATAATATGTTTTGTATATTGTATTTTCAATTCACCAAACATAATATTATAATGCTTTGCTCTTTTTTTTTAGCTGTCCTAATAGTTATTAAATATGTTATACCGGTTGTTCTTATTTTGAATAGCTTGGTTTGCTTAGTTAATAAACAGCCTTCAAGTACAGGTCGAGGGAAAGCGATGACAGGTCGAGGGAAAGTGATGACAGGTCGAGGGAAAGTGATGACAGGTCGAGGGAAAGTGATGATAGGTCGAGGGAAAGCGATGACAGGTCGAGGGAAAGCGATGATAGGTCGAGGGAAAGTGATGACAGGTCGAGGGAAAGTGATGACAGGTTGAGGGAAAGTGATGACAGGTCGAGGGAAAGCGATGACAGGTCGAGAGAAAGCGATGACAGGTCGAGGGAAAGCGATAACAGGTCGAGGGAGAGTGATGACAGGTCGAGGGAAAGTGATGACAGGTCGAGGGAGAGTGATGACAGGTCAAGGGAAAGTGATGACGGGTCGACAGAGAGTGATGACAGGTCGAGGGAGTGATGACAGGTCGGGGGAAGGTGATGACAGGTCGAGGGAAAGTGATGACAGGTCGAGGGAGAGTGATGACAGGTCCAGGGAAAGTGATGACGGGTCGAGGGAGAGTGATGACAGGTCGGGGGAGAGTGATGACAGGTCGGGGGATAGTGATAACAGGTCGAGGGAAAGTGATGACAGGTCGGGGGAAGGTGATGACAGGTCGAGGGAAAGTGATGACAGGTCGAGGGAAAGTGATGACAGGTCAAGGGAGAGTGATGACAGGTGGAGGGAAGGTGATGACAGGTCGGGGGAAAGTGATGACAGGTCGAGGGAAAGTGATGGCAGGTCGAGGGAGAGTGATGACAGGTCGAGGGAGAGTGATGACAGGTCGAGGGAAAGTGATGACAGGTCGAGGGAGAGTGATGACAGGTCGAGGGAGAGTGATGACAGGTCGAGGGAAAGTGATGACAGGTCGAGGGAAGGTGATGACAGGTCGAGGGAGAGTGATGACTGGTGGAGGGAAGGTGATGACTGGTTGGGGGAAAGTGATGACAGGTCGAGGGAGAGTGATGACAGGTCGAGGGAGAGTGATGACAGGTCGAGGGAGAGTGATGACAGGTCGAGGGAAAGTGATGACAGGTCAGGGGAAAGTGATGACAGGTCGAGGGAAAGTGATGACAGGTCGGGGGAAAGTGATGACAGGTCGAGGGAGAGTGATGACAGGTCGAGGGAAAGTGATGACGGGTCGGGGGATAGTGATAACAGGTCGAGGGAAAGTGATGACAGGTCGAGGGAAAGTGATGACAGGTCGGGGGAAAGTGATGACAGGTCGAGGGAAAGTGATGACAGGTCGAGGGAGAGTGATGACAGGTCGAGGGAGAGTGATGACAGGTTGAGGGAAGGTGATGACAGGTCGAGGGAGAGTGATGACAGGTCGAGGGAGAGTGATGACAGGTCGCGGGAGAGTGATGACAGGTCGGGGGAGAGTGATGACAGGTCGAGGGAGTGATGACAGGTCGGGGGAGAGTGATGACAGGTCGGGGGAGAGTGATGACAGGTCGGGGGAAAGTGATGACAGGTCGGGGGAAAGTGATGACAGGTCGAGGGAGAGTGATGACAGGTCGAGGGAAAGTGATGACAGGTCGAGGGAAAGTGATGACAGGTCGAGGAAATGTGATGACAGGTCGGGGGATAGTGATAACAGGTCGAGGGAAAGTGATGACAGGTCGAGGGAAAGTGATGACAGGTCGGGGGAAAGTGATGACAGGTCGAGGGAAAGTGATGACAGGTCGAGGGAGAGTGATGACAGGTTGAGGGAAGGTGATGACAGGTCGAGGGAGAGTGATGACAGGTCGAGGGAGAGTGATGACAGGTCGCGGGAGAGTGATGACAGGTCGGGGGAGAGTGATGACAGGTCGAGGGAGTGATGACAGGTCGGGGGAGAGTGATGACAGGTCGGGGGAGAGTGATGACAGGTCGGGGGATAGTGATAACAGGTCGAGGGAAAGTGATGACAGGTCGGGGGAAAGTGATGACAGGTCGAGGGAGAGTGATGACAGGTCGAGGGAAAGTGATGACAGGTCGGGGGATAGTGATAACAGGTCGAGGGAAAGTGATGACAGGTCGAGGAAATGTGATGACAGGTCGGGGGAAAGTGATGACAGGTTGAGGGAAGGTGATGACAGGTCGAGGGAGAGTGATGACAGGTCGAGGGAGAGTGATGACAGGTCGGGGGAGAGTGATGACATGTCGGGGGAGAGTGATGACAGGTCGGGGGATAGTGATAACAGGTCGAGGGAAAGTGATGACAGGTCGGGGGAAAGTGATGACAGGTCGGGGGAGAGTGATGACAGGTCGAGGGAAAGTGATGACAGGTCGAGGGAAAAATGACTGAGTAGCAGTAATTTAGATTTATCCACCATTGAGCGGAAGCAAGTATAGGTTATGAACTGCTGGTATAACATACTTAGCAACAGCTGACTCGACTGTTCATTTCAGATCACACAATGGCTTTATGAATTGCAGAAATCAGTGCCACCTTGGTAAACAAGCGTTGGACAAATGAATAATTCAATGCTTACAAAATACATTCAGTACACAAATAAATAGTGAGAAATAAAATAATTAAGTACTGCTCAGCGCTGAAATACCAAAACAAATGAATAACACAAGGATGCAGAAGGCAAAATAAACCTTGAGAGAATCATGCCGATACAACAAGGATAGCTAGCTTTATTGCGGAAGATGAAGCGTTTGCTTAAATATGCGACAGCTAGAAAACTTATTTCAATGACAAATATAAGAAATTGTGCTCAATTAATTCATAAGATATCGATGACCGTTAAGATTTACAAGGTGGAAGTAGTTGTAGTACGGTCATAATAGTAAATCAAACTACATTTTTACAGAATTGTCCATGATTTTGGGCTGAAATAGACTTATCCAGGTGAAATTTACATGTAATGACTCGGGACCTCTGATTATGTTCGACTTATCTAAGTTTGGCGAGAGTTTACTCTATATATATTAGTATTTACTCGCTCTATAATATATATATATATATATATTAGTAATAATAATAAATGACCGCGCTAATGGCCTAGACGTCGAAGCGCAGTAAAAAAAAAAAAAAAAAAAAAAAAAAAAAAAAAAAAAATTGAATGCAGATGATAAATAACAGGGTGTTTTTAGGATTTGGAATTATTGGAATTGGTGGAAGAGATTACTTATTTATTTCTACATATATTGCTATTAGTATTTACTTTGTAAAAAAAAAAACTCATTCCTTTCTATAGAAATGTAGCTGGATTTACAATTATGAACAAACCCTGGATATCTCTACCTTGCTCACAATTTAGTATGGAAATTTTCCAAATCTACGGTCTCATTGACAATAAAATAGTAATATCAGAAGATCTGATAGTTTTCTTCACTGACTCGCATTGAATGCCAAAATAAGGCTTTGCTTGGTGAGCGAAAAGCGGAGAAAAAAAAAGAAAAGAAAAAAACAAGGACAAAGAGAAAACAAACAGAACGAAAACAGTAAAATATAAAAAGAAAAAAAGAAATCACTTCATCTTCTGAATAGCTTTCGTTTAGAGTGACCTGTTCGTCGCTTTTTCCCATCGAAAAGTCGCCTTCAGTCGAAGAGATAGATGCAACAGAAGACTCTTCTCCCTGTTTCATTGGTTAATAAAACAACAGAAGTTAATTGTTAAAACAAAAAAAAAGACACTAAGATAAAATAATTAGTGAAAGTGTTAATTTAACGCACTGGTTAATGTGATTATGAGAGGGAACTATCAGGTGATTTCAAAGAGAATTGTGTTTAATATATGTTGTTTTGGAGGCCCGGTGGACGTGAGTGTTAAGGCCTGAGCACTTAACACTCCATGCCAAGGTAAGTGGGTTCGATTCCCACATGGGGCAGTGGCTTTTCTTTCGAAAAAAGAAAAGTCATCAGCCCTATCCTGGGCAGAAAAGGGTGGTGACCTATAAATAACCCGTCCTAAAATTCTTAGTTAATTGTAATGGGCGTTAAAATTTAAATAAAATAATATACATGCTCTATCAGCATTTTTTTCACCAGACAACAGGACAGTTGTTAATAAAAATAATTAAAAAAAAACTGGGAGGAAACTCGCTAAAACACCATAAAATATGTCCAAGAATTTTCATTGAGAGTAAAGATGTTTTTAGACTCCCACCCCTGGAATGAGAGGAATATGGTAAAACCAATCGTTAATATTTTCCCTCATAAACTCATTAAAACATTGTAAATACATTCATAAAAAAATATAATACAACAAACAAGAGAGAGATAGAGATGTTACCCAAAATTAGTGTTAACAAAATAACATAAGGATGAAATTAAAAGTCATAGTATATTTGATTATCAAAACTGGAATACTGGTTCTCCATTTTGTAATAATTTAAGCTCAAATTCAATCACATTAAACAGTGCGAACTGAGTGAGAGTCTACATAAATAGGCGTGAAATAAACTAACTACACAGTTACCTACCTTTTCTGGCCTAGCTGGAGATGCATGATGAGGCCGTGCTGGTGCGTGCGACATGGTGTGTCTCTTAACATTCTCGTCAATAGGACCATCTTGGGGAACCTGTCCGAGAGCTGTACAAACCAAAAATAGAACCAATATATTATTCATATCTGTAAGAAATCCATTAACAATTATTTACTATATCCAAATAGTTCCTACAGCAGACATCAGACACTATCTACTTAGTGTACTCTAATCTCGGCCTTCCTCTCCCATTCCTCCCTTCCCTCCGTAACTATACTCACCAGTCCTGCTCCAGTCTCTTCATCTCCACATAGTTCTTACAGCAGACATCGGACACTATCTGCTTAGTGTACTCTAATCTTGGTCTTTCTCTCACATTCCTCCCTTCCCTCCATAATTATACCCACGAGTCCTGCTCCAGTCTCTTCATCTCCACATAGTTCTTACAGCAGACATCGGACACTATCTGCTTAGTGTACTCTAATCTTGGTCTTTCTCTCACATTCCTCCCTTCCCTCCATAACTATACCCACGAGTCCTGCTCCAGTTTCTTCATCTCCACATAGTTCCTACAGCAGGCATCGGACACTATCTGCTTAGTGTACTCTAATCTTTGTCTACCTCTCCCATTCCTCCTTCCCTCCGTAACTATACCCACGAGTCCTACTCCAGTCTCTTCATCTCCACATAGTTCCTACAACAGACATCGGACACTATCTGCTTAGTGTACTCTAATCTTGGTCTTCCTCTCCCATTCCTCCCTTCCTTCCTTAACTATACCCACGAGTCCTGCTCCAGTTTCTTCATCTCCACATAGTTCCTACAGCAGGCATCGGACACTATCTGCTTAGTGTACTCTAATCTTTGTCTACCTCTCCCATTCCTCCTTCCCTCCGTAACTATACCCACGAGTCCTACTCCAGTCTCTTCATCTCCACATAGTTCCTACAACAGACATCGGACACTATCTGCTTAGTGTACTCTAATCTTGGTCTTCCCCTCCCATTCCTCCCTTCCCTCCATAACTATACCCACGAGTCCTGCTCCAGTCTCTTCATCTCCACATAGTTCCTACAACAGACATCGGACACTATCTGCTTAGTGTACTCTAATCTTGGTCTTCCTCTCCCATTCCTCCCTTCCCTCCATAACTATACCCACGAGTCCTGCTCCAGTCTCTTCATCTCCACATAGTTCCTACAACAGACATCGGACACTATCTGCTTAGTGTACTCTAATCTTGGTCTTCCTCTCCCATTCCTCCCTTCCCTCCATAACTATACCCACGAGTCCTGCTCCAGTCTCTTCATCTCCACATAGTTCCTACTTCAGACATCGGACACTATCTGCTTAGTGTACTCTAATCTTGGTCTTCCTCTCCCATTCCTCCCTTCCCTCCATAACTATACCCACGAGTCCTGCTCCAGTCTCTTCATCTCCACATAGTTCCTACTTCAGACATCGGACACTATCTGCTTAGTGTACTCTAATCTTGGTCTTCCTCTCCCATTCCTCCCTTCCCTCCATAACTATACCCACGAGTCCTGCTCCAGTCTCTTCATCTCCACATAGTTCCTACTTCAGACATCGGACACTATCTGCTTAGTGTACTCTAATCTTGGTCTTCCTCTCCCATTCCTCCCTTCCCTCCATAACTATACCCACGAGTCCTGCTCCAGTCTCTTCATCTCCACATAGTTCCTACTTCAGACATCGGACACTATCTGCTTAGTGTACTCTAATCTTGGTCTTCCTCTCCCATTCCTCCCTTCCCTCCATAACTATACCCACGAGTCCTGCTCCAGTCTCTTCATCTCCACATAGTTCCTACTTCAGACATCGGACACTATCTGCTTAGTGTACTCTAATCTTGGTCTTCCTCTCCCATTCCTCCCTTCCCTCCATAACTATACCCACGAGTCCTGCTCCAGTCTCTTCATCTCCACATAGTTCCTACTTCAGACATCGGACACTATCTGCTTAGTGTACTCTAATCTTGGTCTTCCTCTCCCATTCCTCCCTTCCCTCCATAACTATACCCACAATAAACATTTTTTTCATGTAAATGCTTGAAGATGTTATTTTTGAATAGTTTAGTAATTATTTAAGACAATACAAAAGAAAAATAATTGCAAAATACTCTTTTAAATTACAATCATAATTCCTGAGTAGGTTGCTTTAAATAATAATAAAATTTAATTTAAAATAGGTTATAAACAAACCATCTAAACTCCTAGATGGACGGCAAGAGTGTGACCTCTCAAAGTTCTGGCTATTCCGAGGTATTGTCGATCCCAACACTTCCACTTGGGTCTTTCTGTTCCACCTGCAAGCCAAATAAGAAATTTTACAGCAAATGCAATGAGATAAAGGAGGAAATTTGTAATATAAACAAAACAGTTTTATTCTGACACAGAGTTAATAGATATTCTACTTCTTCACCCAGCCTTGTACCTGTACATTTTCTGGACAGTGTTCATTGAAAGCACTATTTTTAAATCTGGACTTCTTTTTAATTTGATCAGTTCACTCTTTATATTTAGTTCATTTTGAAAAAGCTTATGTTCAAAGTTTTTTATTAGCATCTAAAAGTATATTTATTAGAACTATTTTTAGTTTGTAACAGCTTATAAATGAAGCGATCGAAGAGAATCCACACTTAAGGACTAATAGTACCTTGTGCAATCAAAATCTAAGTCATTTTCTTTCATTAAGAAATCACAAATAATCAATATTTTTCAATTCTTTATATCAAAAGTTTTACATGGGATGTTCTTCTTCGGAAAAAAAATGGTGGGACCATATCTGACAAACGGAAACCCTCTTTTTTCACGGGTGAAGTCTGCAGGCGGCAATTTTTAATCTAGAACGAAAAACTAAAATTATTCCGAAAGAAGAAGCTTAAATCTAGTAAAGTACAAAGGATTTTTAAGAAATATTAATTTTTTTTTTGAAAATGATGAATAATTATTCATTTTACTATTAAAAAATCCGTTGAAAATCGGTCATAAAATCATTTTAATTCGATGAATGAAAAAAAAAACAAAAAAAAAAAAAAAAAACATAATTTACTAGCAAATATCATTAGGAAGCTGCAGTTAAAATTTGAACTTGATCGGGCAAAAATTAAAGATGCAAGAGTATCACCTGATTTGAAAATTCAAATAGTTCTGAAATGTTCATTTTTTTTCCTGTTTATTTTTTTTTTCATACTTTCTTGTAATAAAGATTTAAAAAAATGGTTTGAAATGTATTGAAGGGAGACCAAAAAACATAACAATTAAAAAGGGACTAATCAAAGCTCCCTCAAAAAATTATCTGCAAATCAGCATCTCGTACACTCGGCTTAAGGACTTCACTCGGAAAATCGTAGTTTTTGCCCATTGAAAAAATATTTCTTCAGATGATCACTCTTGGATATTTGATTAGTTGAAAAATAATTTTAGCCCATAAAAAAATTGTCAAAAAATAGTTACAAGGTAGTATTAGCCCTTAATGTAAATCTATTAAATATTTGTAATAAATATAAATAAATACTTGTTTTATGAAAGGTTTTTATTTGTTTATGGGGGAGGGAGGATTAAGCAGGATGTTATTAATAAATGGCAAACGTTTGAATAAGTAAGATGACTTCTTTATCAATTTTATCATTAACTGGGTTATTTTTTAGATGAGTAAATACCGATTCAGGAAGGAGGTGTTTTTCAATGTTGGATTCAGTAGAGAGGATTTTACTTTGACCAATTCTCTATCCAACCAAGAGAAGTAATCTCTACCTATTCTATTCCAAATTTTCCATTTATTAATCATCCTGCTTAAAATCCACCCCCCCCCCCCTCCAATAAACAAATAAAAACCCTTCATACCCACCTCCTTTCCACATTCACCTCACTTTTATGACACCACTCTCCTTATCCCTGTCCTCTCCTAACGCCCTTAACTTAATGGGTGGTCAAAACTCACCACCACCCGCTCTTTTTCTCAAACCTACCACGATCCACTACATTCAAAAATGATTGCACATCCGTGAGACATAGTTCTCCTTCTTCTCATTGGTAAGCCTATTTTCATCTTGATCTTATTCATTTTATATATATTTCTACTTTAACCCATATAAGTTTTAATTCTGTATTAATCTACCTCTAATTTAAGTTTTAGCTAACATCCACCTACCATATGTATCATTCATCCTTGTCCATGTAAAATAAAAATCCTATATTTACAACCTCCTTCAGTTTAAATCTTCTGTCCATTCCTGTGGTACCCGCTCCCGTCCCTCCGATCTCTATCCTCCCACTCATAAAACAGCCTTCTTCGACCATTCCTTCATCTCCCGAGCCTCCTCCTTCTGGAACTCTATCCCTCTTTTCATTCGACACTCTCCTTCCTTACCTGTCTTTAAATCCCGCCTCTTTGCTTTTCTCCTATCCTCCCAGGAAGACGCTTCTTAAAATTTCACCACCAGGAAGACCAGATTACCTTGTAAATTATATTGATGTTTTCTTCTCATGTTTATGTAATTATTCTAGTTCATATCTTTTTATAGCCCCCATTCCTTTAATATTTATTTAACTTTTTAATATTTATTTGTTTATTTAAACTCTTTAATTTTATTCCCATCCCCCTCTGAACATTGTATCATCAATGCCCCATTCCAATTATATGTACATATTTACTTATATTTCATTTTATTATTTAAGGCTTCATATATAATATTTGTATTAGTTGTTTTTGTTTTTTTTTTTATACTTTTGTTTTTTCTTTATTCATATTTATATTTTTAGGTTAAATTTTTTTATTGTTTATTTTGTATTTATTTTTATTCTTATGGGACGAAGTCCGAGAATAAAGTTTTTTTTTTTCATTCATTCATTAATTTTTTTTTTTTATTTCTTTTGTATATAAATTAGTATTGACTCTGTCCTCTTTGTTTTGCAACTCTGATGAAGACTTGAATTTCAAGCCAAAATGTCGGCATAAAATAAAACACATTTTATTTTAAAAAATGTAGTTTTATTACGATACCACGATCTAACCCTGACTAAATTTGCCTTCGCTTTGCCAACAGTCAACGATCTCCTCTCAATAATTTAAGAAATGTTTAAGAAATATTGTGCTTTTTTATAGTTATTTGTAAATGTTTATTTTATGTAGAAGTGTAAAATAGTGGATATGTGTGAGCTACCATCTGTGAACAGTACATGCATGTAATGTGGTATATTCTTCTCTCTGTCTTGTTATGTCATTATGGTATGTCTTGTTTTGTGGGTGTGGATAAGTAGTGTATGTCCTATACAACGTCTTGTAAGGACTACTTCTTCTCTTCGACAATTTCTGTAGCTCGAGGTACATTCTTGAAATATTCTAAACAATTAAAGAATTGTTTAAAATATGAATAATAATAACAATATTAAAGGAAATGAATACCTGTAGAGACTTCCGATTCTCGGAAACATCATGGTTGGCCGTTTGATTGCATCTGCAGACATCAATCTAAGAAGCATAATCATATTAGAAAATAACAGCAAATATTTTTGTAATCAATAAGTTATGAATTTATATACAAGATTAAATTTGTTTTAACCCCTTACGAAATTATTTGAGCAAGAGAAAAATAAATGATAATAACAAAAATTCATCCGGCGTTAATAGCCCAAATGTTGATACGCCGTTAAACCTTAAAAAAAAAAAAAAAAAAAAAAAAAATCCATCATGCACGAGCTGCCTAATCTCGGCTGCACATCCCTCAGTAATTTTTGAACTGGAAATTTGAAGAATGTCCAAAATTTCACCATATTAGTAGAAAAGAAACAAAAATAGTTTAGCTATTTTTACATTTGCAATGAAAAGTTGTCTCAATTATTAATTTTGTTTTGAAGTAAACGCTAACTTACAATGGATTGGTTTTATTTTTTATTTATTGTATTTTACAACACACGTTTTTCATTCACTAGGCACAATATCTAACAAGTTCCATTGGAAGGAAGTAAATATAATGTAGGAGTAACTTGCTCGCGTACTATTGCTTCATGTCAGCAGAAGTTGAAATTGAGCTCATTGGGCATCATCGGGGAACAAAATCCATCTGGCAATTTTGATCTGGGACCCCGAATCCAACCCTAGAACACTAGAAGATAAAAATCTTTATTGCCCGTTCGGGTTTTGAACTCGGGTGCTCCAGTTCATTAGTCGAGTGCTCTACCATTCAGCTAAACTGCCACCGTAAGAAGGAGAACATATTGGAAATTAACCTGAAGAACGTGTGTTGGTCTACACAAACTTTCCACAAGTTTTTCGCTGCTCGACTACTGTCCAATTTGAAACCGACTGTCTGTTCGTATTGTTCGAATTCCCCTGGACGAATCTTGATGTAGAAGTTGTTCCTCCTGTACGAGATCTTCAGTATTTTCGGCCAGGCAAAGCGGTTTATGCGCAATCTGAAAACAAAATTACAATTTTGTATATAGAAATGCAGAATAGATCAAACATAACAAAATATTACAATTTTCATTTCCTAGTACTACTGACCTCCATATTTCATTATAATCTTATTTCATTATAGCCTTATTTCTTGACATAGAATTTATAAAATGTGGTATTGATTTTTTAACCCTGTAATTAGAATCTTTTTAGCCCTACATATTTTATTCGTCACATTTCCAGGAGCCATTACTCAAAAAAATAACATTTTCAAGCATGCCATTGACTGGTATGAAGCCGAGAATGTGAAAATGGTGATGGACAAATTGTTAAAGAAAGAAATAACGAAAGGGAATTAGGATAAATGAGAATTGATTCGCTCAGCTATTTTAATGCCGTTCTGTGCCAGAAGAGTGAAACCGGCTCCGCTCCACAGGCATCTAAAGGTTGTGCAGGTTGACGTCTTGTAAGGGTTAAGTAACGTCCCGCCTTGGTGAGTAATGGGCGTAGTTATGCATGATTAATTTTAGTTATGTGGATATGTTCTCTATATCCTTCATTCACTGGATTAAAGTATGTTGGTTTTATTATGAATAATAATAATTTGACTCGAATACAAAAAGTGACTAAAAATGTGTGTTCATTTTAGATTATTCATGACTATTGTTTATTAATTTAAAAAAAAAAAAATGTGAAAGATTGAATGGCCCCTGAAGAGATAAAATACTAAGGCCCGGTGCAGACTGAAGAAACTGGTTTCATGAAACCTATTCTATTAAAGCGTACACATAGCATAAACTGTTTTCCATCGTTTTCGTAATTGATTCAGACAATGATGCACTTTTGTGGTGGTGGCTAAAAAATAAAAATAAAATACCCCAAGATCTGGGTTTACCCGATGATTAGGGATCGGCAGCACAGCTGTTTTGTTGAAACTCACGAACTAAAACAGAGATCCTGATAAATTTATTAAAGCTTTTTTTAGGATGTCGAAGCCAGTTTTTGATTGTTTATTAGAGCTAGTAGATCCACTGATGAAATATGAAACTGAAGCAATAGGAAACCGATTTAACGAATTTCATGAAACCGATTAAACGAATTTCATGAAACCTATTTAACGAATTTCATGAAACCAGGTTTCATGAAACTAAAGTTTCATTAAACTCTGTGTGCACCAACCTATGGTTGTCTATCTGTCGGTTTCATGAAACTAAAGTTTCATGAAACCGAAGTTTCATGAAACCAGTTTCTTCAGTGTGCACCGGGCCTAAGACAACAAACATGTATAGGAAAAGATTTTTAATGAAGGGGTTAAAAAATCCAATTGTGCATCACACAAATATTATATATATCGAAATAATCACATTCCTCATCATAATATTGAATCCTCTTTCTTATTTTTATGTTTTCAATTTTTATAGTAAATTTTTGTTTAAAACAACCACTCATTGTAAATTAGTACAGCCATGATTGATAAAAGGCCTGACTTACAAGTCCTGATATACGAGAAGTCCCGTGGAACAGACGCCCAACTGAAGATCAACGCCTTCGAGATCTTTGACAGGGTGAAGATCAACACCATACATAGCGAGCTTCTTAGCATTCTCCAGGTAGTGGAGCTCGGCTTCGGCAGGCGTTTGTCCTCTACAACATCGAAAATGTTTTAGGTAAAAAAACAGCAAAGTTTCATGAAGAGTTACAAGCAGACAGCTGTAATCATAACTATTCTGTGATTAGTGACGTAATCATAACCTATCTGTAATTACTAACGTAATCATAACCTTTCTGTGATTACAAACGTAATCATAACCTTTCTGTGATTACGAACGTAATCCCTACTTTTTCTACATTTACCACTGTAATAACAGTGTCTTTCATTTTTATAAATTAGGATACTATTACCAGGTTCTTATGGGCAATTACCGTTATACCAACGGATGAAAATGTTTCAACTCTTCATATCTATGATTGTCTTTATCTTGATGCGGATAGTTTTTCAATTCTCCAGCGCAGATGTGTGTTGTGTTTGAGACTACAGAAAACGAAGTGATTACGTTCATAATCACAGAACGTTTATGATTACAGTTGTAATTACAAAAAAAAAAATGTGATTACAGTTGTAATCAAAGAAAAATAGTTATAAATACAGGTATAATCACAGAAACAGCTGTGATTACAGTCGTAATTACACAAAAATGTTGTGATTACAGTCGTAATTACAGAATAATGTTGTACGATTGTAATTATAACCAGAGATGTGATTAAGAGTGTGGTCGTAATCACTCTTGTAATTACGATTATAATTGTAATCGTAATCATATCTACAGGGATCATATCGGTGATTATAATCGTCAATACATCTTGAAATCCTGTAATTATAATCGTAATCGTAATTATGATTATGCCAAACTCTGGTTTAAACTAACCACCTTTCTGAGAAATGTGATGAATTATGCAGCTCCTGTGTTCCTTTACTTCTCTTGGCTGTTGACGGATTGTATTAAAACTGATTACGATGTGCATGAGCCAAAAGCAGCTCTTCATCCAAAGGAAATATTGTTTATTTTAGCTACAGTTTCGAAATTGAGAACCATCAATGCAAAATAGCCATCGGATTACTTACTTATGTCCTTTGTGGAGAGCCATGACTCGTTCTTCGAGACCTGGTGCAGGTTCGGGGCAGAATTTGAATCCAGAGAGATACGAAGCATCTGGATACTCCTCGGCTGAGTAATCTCCTAGCTGAGACTGTACAAGGTAAGAGCCGAGCATCGCATGGGTCACAAAACTGCAAGGCAATCTGAAAATACAACAGCCTTATTAAAAAAAACAACATATTTTTATCTATTTGTAGTGCTGGGCCTCAAATAAAAACAAGAAAAAACAAAATAAGAGAGTGTCATTGTCAGCTTGCACAAGTGCAGGAGAAGCATAGGGAGAGCGTCCCTGTCAGCCTGCACAAGTGCAGGAGAAGCATAGGGAGAGTGTCCCTGTCAGCCTGCACAAGTGCAGGAGAAGCATAGGGAGAGTGTCCCTGTCAGCCTGCACAAGTGCAGGAGAAGCATAGGGAGAGTGTCCCTGTCAGCCTGCACAAGTGCAGGAGAAGCATAGGGAGAGCGTCCCTGTCAGCCTGCACAAGTGCAGGAGAAGCATAGGGAGAGTGTCCCTGTCAGCCTGCACAAGTGCAGGAGAAGCATAGGGAGAGCGTCCCTGTCAGCCCGCACCAGTGCAGGAGAAGCATAGGGAGAGTGTCATTGTCCGCCTGCACAAGTGCAGGAGAAGCGTAGGGTGAGCGTCCCTGTCAGCCCACACCAGTGTGGGGGAAGCATAGGGAGAGTGTCATTGTCAGCCTGCACAAGTGCACGAGAAGCATAGGGAGAGCGTCCCTGGCAGCCCGCACCAGTGTGGGGATAGCATAGGGAGAGTGTCATTGTCAGCCTGCACAAGTGCACGAGAAGCATAGGGAGAGCGTCCCTGGCAGCCCATGCCATGTTATCAACATTGAATTTGAATATTTTGTTCTAAATCTTTCAACCTGGTTTCAATAGAAAAGTATTCTGTTAATTGGTAGAATCAGAACAATCAAAGCTCTGTCAGAAGGCCATCCTTCCTAGTACTGGCTACGCCAGATATTGCTTAGGTTCAATATTCAAAGGAACTGATGTATTCAACATGGCAAGGTACTTAGCTAATATGATTATTTTCTTTAACTATAATATGATTATAACATATACCTTATAAACTTAATGTAAAGTAACTTATTCAATTTGTTTATTGTTTTATCTCCAAGTTGAACCAACAAATCATTTAAAGGTAGTTAATATTACAATTTCATTGAGTAATAAAATGACAATTACTTACTTTCCACTCAAAATATCGTTTCTTACTTGAAGGCATAATAAATATCTGCAACAAATTAACAGAATTATTATAAGCAAACATTTTATATATATATATATATATATATATATATATATATATATATTTATATATGTATGCACTTATTTTGTAAAAAGAAAAATTAGTAAAAATTAATGCTATTTATAAAAATATTGGAATTTCCTGCCACTTTTTATATAGATTATCATTAATGTTAAATAAATATTACAGCAATTATTGTTAATTAATTTGTAACTGAACATTCTTTCTATCTCAACAGAATTTTCAAGAATCCTATACAGCTTTAAATATCCGTCACGCAGGCCCGGTGGCCGTGAGTGTTAAGGCCTGAACACTCCTTGCCTAAGGTCATGGGTTCGATTCCCACTAGGGGGCTTTGGCTTTTTTTTAGAAAAAAAGAAAAGGCATTAGCCCTATCCTGGCTAGGAAAGAGTGGTAACTAGATAACCCGTACTAAAATTTGTTGTCAATAATAAGTGGATGTTAAAATATAAATAAATATCCGTAAACAAATTATTATTTTGAAATTTCAAGAATGTAAGCATAATGCAATGATAAACGTTTTGTATATCGGTCTGAGCCGGCCGGAGATTTCAGGCTAAGCTGTGTTTGCTAACTCTTCCCTACAAACATGGCCAACTATCCACTTTCTATCCGCCATGGTACAACATGATTGTTGTTTCAAATTACTCAAGGGTTCATTGAATATTTTGTTTTCATTTAGAGACTGTGTTTTACGGTAGAGGTTACTTAGAAATCTGGCAACATTTTAATAGACTAGCATTAGCCACGGCTGAGTCTATTGTGGACAACATTTTGTTTGGCGTACACGCAGAAGGAAACTTTTTTAAAGATAGATTTGATGCAATGTACAGAGAAATCCTTTCTTTTATTTAAATAGATATATTGAACCTTGTAAAATCTTCTTGTAGCTGGGCAGGGTCCTTCGGGTAGAACTTCACTTCAAAATCTAGACGCCATGGTTCACCTAAAGCAGAAATACAGAATTTCTTACCAAACTGGAATGAAAATCAGACATACTTTTCAAATAAAAAATATAGTTTGAAGGATCGTACATACCTTTGAGAACCTTCCCTATACGCTTGTCCAAATCGAGCCAAGTCCTTCGTCCGACCTTATCCCTGAAGCTCAGTCCGAAGTAGTCCTTCTCTTGGAGATCGAGGTGATCGCACACTTCATCGAATATCTTCTCCCCCTTTGCTTTCCGCTAGAAAGAAATAATGCATAATTTTGAATTCTTATAATTCTAAAAAGAGTTAATATTTTTAAGTGTATTGACAATGAGCTAAATCGAATCGACCATGATGGTTTTGACACCTAAAAAGTCCATTTGAACTCACAAGGAACTGTAATCTTAGTATATTTTACTGTCACTGCCATGCTGTGTAAATCATGATCACAATTACTCTAAACTTGAATTTTGTTCTACTTTTCTCAAAACCTTTATTTTATTTATTTATTTTATGTTATCCAACGCCCGTCGGTGGCAGTTTAGCAATTTGACGCTGAGCCTCCCATTATTGCGTTGTGAGGTCAGGAAGGTGACATCCCTCCATCCTTCCGGTTGAACAGAGAGGGCAAATGTCCGAGTTTGCTTAGCCAAGGCGATGAGGTGGGTCTGCCAGAAGTCGTGTCCAGTTTCCAGGTGGAATCTTGCAACAGCTTCGATTCTGTTCAGATCATCGGGAATGTGAACTGGGGTTGCTAGGTTTTTGCTTTTTAGGAGGTTCTTAGTATACCTGGATATTTTGGTCTCAATTTGGCTTCCTCCTGCTTGCAAGGATTGGAGAGTTTCGGTTTGCTCCTCCTCCACTCATTTTTTGGCCATTTCGTCCGCTTTCTCGTTACCTGGAAGACCGAAATAGCTGGGGACCCAACTGAAGGTCTTTTCTTGAAAACGGTTACATATATCAAATTGAAAGTTGTTTCATTTGATTCCTCATTTAAATAAACCTAATAAGTGTGAAATCTATTATGTCAGTGTGTAGTGGCCATGTGACAGATCCCAAAATTAGATTGTTATTCTGACCATCTTTGCTGGCTTTCAGTATCAGTGATCTGGTGATTTTCCTTTCACCACATCAGCCGTAGAAAACAGTGCTTAAAAATGCCACTAAGCTTTCCAAATGAAACCACGATATTATCCTTATATGGAATAACTAACAAGGAGAGTATAAAGTGGTGGTTTCACCGATCTGGTACATTTTTTTCTGGTGATTCCGCACTGAAAAAAGTGGACACTTGTCTGATTGTTCCATCCAATGGGCCTTAGGAGCCAATAAATAAAAAAAAAAAGTTGGAAAGGCTTTATTTTATTTCTTGAGTTCAAAAATGTTATAGACATGAGTCTTTCACAAATTCATTTGTTTAAGAGAGTATTAATTTGTTTTGAGATAAGAGGGAAAATACAATCTTTAAACAATAATTTATATTTTGTCAAGTAAACTTAAAAATATGTTTACGTTTTCAGGTAAACTATCATTATAAACTTTTTCACACAAAAATTAACAGCAGGTTTAAAATCAGCAGGAAATAGGCGTTCCACAGGGGAGTGTATTAAGCACAACACTGTTCCTCATAGCAATGGATCCTATCAGAGAATTTATTCCTCCCGATGTACAGTACTGTCTATATGTCGACGACCTATTTATATTCTATTCGGCAAAGTCAGTTGAAGAATTACAGAATAGAATACAACACACGATCGATTCACTTGAACAATGGACGACAAAACTTGGACTTGAATTCTCTACGGACAAGACAAAGTCAATCCTATTTACTAGAAAACGACGAGATATAAATTATCAATTACACAAGTACAACACATTAGTCCCTCAAACAAACGTAATTAAATTTCTTGGTTTACACTTTGACAGTCACCTTACATAGGTCCCCCATCTCAAAGAACTTGTCATTAGATGTAAAAAATCATTACATATTCTGAGAGTTCTTGGTAACACAAAATGGGGAGCAAGCAGGAAAGTAATGATAACCGTCTATCGTAGTTTCACCAGATTTATCCTGGATTATGGATGCGCTGCGTACTCGTCTGCTAAACCCACTACTCTTAACATGCTCAACATAATACACAACACCGGTATTCGATTATCGCTAGGTGCATTCAGGTCTAGTCCAGTTATAAGTATGCTTGCAGAAGCAGGGGAACCTCCTTTACATATAAGGAGAAATATGCTAATGGAGCGATATCTTTGTAAAATGAAGGCTTTTCCTCCTACTTCATGTGTAAGTGGCATAATACAGAATGCGTATACCGAGGATTATGAACGAAAAAGACATCATACATCCGACCATTTATTATAAGATGTAAGGAAATCAAAGATACTTTGGGCTTGGTAATTCCTTATATAAAAACACACATACATTCAAGAACACCTCAATGGACAATACGTAACTTCAACATAGACATGACACTCACCAAATTCAAAAAGACAAACCCAGCTTCAAATTTACTATACAAACAGTACTTCACAAAATTCACTTCAGAATACAAAAACTCCCTAATTCTTTACACGGATGGCTCAAGAACAAAACACGGTGTAGGAGCAGCTGCAATCTTGCAAGATGATGTGTACAGCAAAAAACTTCCACCAAATGTTAGCATCCTTGGAGCAGAACTGCAAGTTATTCTCCTCGCGTTGAAGAGTCTGCCATCAACACAACAAACACACATCATCATTTGTAGTGACTCTTTGAGTTCACTGCAATGTTTACAAAATATATACACGACACATCCCACATGTATAGAAATAAAGGACGAAATACACAACCTACATGCTTCTGGTAAACATGTAACTCTGTGGTGGCTACCGGGACATGAAAACTTAGGACTAAACACAATTGCTGACCGACAAGCCAAACTTGCAACAGAAGAACAAACTTACGAACCACTCGACTCGTACTATGAAGACGTAATACGTTACACTGACCTAACAATATTACACTACTGGCAACTGGATTGGACTAACACAACAGAGAACAAACTGAGGACGGTGAAGTTTACGGTAAAAGAATGGCCTTCGTCACACAGAAAATCACGATGCGAAGAAGTCATATTAGCCAGACTACGTATCGGCCACAGTCGTGTGACTCACGAGTACCTAATGACTAACAAGGACAAACCGACGTGCCGAACATGTAACTCAGAACTGACAATCAAGCATATACTGACTGACTGCTATTTAAGACAGAACCTTGATGCACCTATTGACTTGACAGAACTCCTCGGAGATGGCAGCCACCACATTGATACAATACTCAAACATTTAAAGGACATAAACATTTAACAACATCTAAGTAAATACCAAGTCAAAATATCTGGTTAAAATATTTTAAAATTATTATATAAGAACATATTTTAGGAATATTCTCTACTAAACCTACTTTACATCGCCCTCTACTGAAAAGACCGAAAAAATGCACTTCGCCATAGTTGCGGTGCGATAAATAAATAAATAATAAAATCAGCACCTCAAGAAACCTTAATGTAGTAAATATTATCGAAAAGAAAAAATAATAAATTTTCCGAGTCCGGAAGACACTAAAAAGTGAAAAAGTAACGTGACGTTTTGAAATTCAATATCTCGCCTTGAGATAATAAGAAAAAAAATGGTCCAAATTGGTGACCCCATCACTGTATACTCCCCTTGTAAGATGTCGGGAATCTGACTGTTAACCTCGGAGTATATACGAGTCATTTCTCTCAACAAGTAGGAATGGGTTAGTACCCTTTGTCCAATACTAAATATAGTCAGAAATCAATCTTCATTTTTTTTTCCTTCTTCATCGTTAATAAACTATCATAAGGCTACCATTTTGATTACTTCATTATTTTTATTTGATGATATTTTACCTCAACGTTGACTTCTAGAGTTTTCCCATCCAGGAGGTTGACTATCGCCAAAGCAGGCTTGCCACCTTTAGCAGGGGTTAGCCTCTTCGCCGAATTCTCTGTGCTGGGCTCCTCCGGCATACTGAAAACAGATATCACAAAGTTTAGAAAAGGAGAAAAAAATTATATATTTAAATATTCAGCTAATGAGGGAGAAAAATCATGATCTTAGCGTGTTTTTACTTAATCCTTAGTCCTGGAGTCATTTGAAACACTTAGAAGAGAAACTCTAAATATTTTGAAAAATCTCCATCCATTATTTGCTAGAAATGTTACATTCCTGGATTCAAAAACTCAAAGAGAAGCAAGATGTTTGATGCTATTATTGTCCTAACTTGTCCAGAAAAATCCTGCAATTACAAGGAAAAAGGGTTGTGGCCAAAATTCCCATGGAGCAACTCTATGAGAGAAATTCCCTTTTTTATAACCTTACTACCGGGAAGTTTTCACTCCGGTTTAAATTGTTTTCAGCCTTAGCTTTGGCTAAGTATTGATAAATATTAAACACTATCTCCCTTATCTAGCCGTCTGAAGTATCTTCTGATCCTAAAGGAGATATTATAGTTTTTAATGAGATGATTCCACCAAGACCAATGATACACGTTAGGTAACCATGAAGCAGTTATCATGACATTGAGATGATACACGTTAGGTGACCATGAAGTAATTATCATGACATTTTCCTCAAGGTCACCTAATCATTCTCTTTAAACTTTCTCCATCCCCTAGGCATTCATTGCTGTAGAACACTGCCGACCTAGACAAGAATACATCTCAAATCGTAAGGTTAAATCCTGGGAGTCTAGAAAAGAAAAAACGTAAGAGAAACAATTTTTTTTTCACGCAAATTTCACCACATTTTTAGAATTTCCATTAAATTACCAATAAGAAGCACACATTATTGAAATATTGCCATGTAAATTAAGAGCTATACTAAAAGCCATATAGATGTTAACTATTGATATTAGTGTTTTCTTAAATTATTCAATATTAAAAGTTGCCTCATTTAATAAGCTTTAAAATTGTTCCTCAAATAAGAAAAAAACTTTATTTGAATCTAATTTTTTGGATTTTTAAGTCAAAACCTATATATCGTCGCTACAAATGCAAAGTATCGAATATGAAAATCACCACTTTTCAGAGTGGAAAAGCGTTTATTCATAACTTTTTTTTGGACAGTCAAATATTCGGCAGATTTGACCTTTTGACAGTGGAATACTTTCCCTTTCATACAGTGAACTATGATTCAAAGGTTTGACGAGCTTAAGTCCAGCATAAATTAGTAAAGATTGAAAATGAAAGATGTATTTTTTCACAAACCCCTAAAGTTATAACATCTCAATGCGGGACATCCTGTGTAAAAAAATTTAAACCACCATTATTTTGCGATCTATGAGTTCTGAAATGTGACATGTTCTAGTCAGTGCCTCCAGATATATCATGAGGTGAACGTCCAGAGCGAGTTTCCTCGCTCTGAAGGGGGGGGGGAGGAACTGTGCTAAAATAACCTTGTCAAATCAGTGTTACTTTTACTTCATGTGGTTCCATTGGGTTCGTACGTGAATACTAATTTTTGTTTTACAGCGCACGGACTTCTAGGCCATTAGCACCATGGTGCAGCAGGGAATTTTCTTAATGGGTCCAGAAAGGAGTAAAATCCTTGCTGAAGGTGGGACTCGAACTTTTTAGATGACCGCAACGAATACCAAGTTTTGTTGAAATATAACAAAAACTACGGCTGGCATGGTCAAATTAGTGTTTTGGGTCTGGGGTAAACCCCTCCCCCCCTCTCCCGATGGTCTGATTTTGGTGGTTAACGAACTTGTTCTATCGTTTGCTAGGGGAATACTGTATACCAAGTTTTGTGACGAAGAAACAAAAACCCTGGCATCTATCGTGTTAACAAGCACACACACACACACACACATATATAAATTTTAAGGGGGGGGGGGTAATTTTCGGTGTCTATTATGTAGGATTGATAAAGATTTGAAGACATTTTTCAAAAACTCTGTCGTGAGTGCAACCCTTAATAGCTACTTTCCTTCGGAGGAAAGTGCTAAAGCAAACAATTAAAAAAAGTCCGTCTCGCAGGACTGCATCATCTTAGCGCGGTTCCGTTCATATCCCTAGTCTAATTTGGAAAAATTAAAATAGAAGCAGTTATTATTTTGGTTCCACCAGTCTTTTTTTTAAAATTAATTATTATAATGGCGTGTCAACCCTTAAGGTCACTAACGCCATTCCTGTGAGTAGTAAAGCCTTGAAAGGTCATGATTTACAATCTTACCTGGAAGGGTCCGCTACACTAGAAACAGACCCGCTAGTGACAAGGTCTTGGAAATCTATATTTCTAACAATAAATTGTTTTTGTTATTTTACTTAACAAGTTTTATTGTCAAATACATTATCCAACTATAAGCAATTAAAAATAATAATAATTTTTTTTTTTTTTTTTTTTTTTTTTTTTTTTTTTTTTTTTCTTTTTTTTACGGCGCATCTACATCTAGGTCATTAGCGCCGACATCCAGGGTGCAGCGAGGAATTTTACCAGCGAGCCGTGAGATGATAAAATTCCTGCCGGAGGTTGGGAATCGAACCCACCATCTCCCGCTTATGAATCCAAGGTACTAGCCATTCGACCACGGGAGACTCCGGTTCCTGTTCATATCCCTATTGTCATATGAAAAGCTTAGAGTAGAAACAGATCATATTTTCCTCGGCCTTTGTTCAAAGGGTTTTATGGCATTACCTGCTCGGGTCCGCCAGACTCTAGAATCCTCTTCTACCGATACTTCATTTCATACGTTTCAATGAATTGGAAAATATCAAAATGTTTCCCATATTCCTGTGTTCTTTTACTATAGTAATAATTCTACAAATAAAATCAATTAAAAAATAAAATAAAAAAAAAAACCAACAGCATGAAGGCAATTGAAAATATTCAAAAGACGTCATCGAATCTCTCTCGCAAGCTATATTTCTAACAATGAATTGTTTTTCTTATTTTGCCTAATCCGTTTTATTGTAAAATACATTATCCAACTATAAGCAATTAAAAAATAACAAGGAATAAAAACAGACAAAAAGAACAGTTTGAATAAGCGAAATCAATTACTTTAAAGTTTTAAGCACTTATTTCTCCGATTGACATCGCCTAATCAAAACTTTCATTAGAACCTTTTTTGTAGAGCATTTAGTAAGCTTTCTAATGGTGTTCTTCCGTTTCCCAAAATTCTCAACCTATCTCGAGATATTAAGGAAAGTATACAAAGTTACCAAAACATTTTATGTCTATTGATAAAATATTTTATTCTAACCCTTCCTTAACTCCAAACGCAACATAACTTTCTACATATTAGTTTTAATGAAAGTAGAACATGCAGATAATGTTTCAACTGAATCCCGTGATTCTAAGTACCCAAACCAAAAACGGTATTCAAAAACTGTTTTTCCAATTATCTCGAAAACGGTTAAAGCTATCGCCTTGAAAATGGTTTCATTCGTTTTCCTAGCCCAAGAAGCCTATAAAAAGAGTACTTACAAGCTTATGAACTCAAAAACGTAAGCGTTACGATTTTTTCTGCGCGAATTTCGCCCCAAACGCCATCTTACAGTGGGCGGATTTTGCTGGTTAACGAACTTGACCTTTCAAATTGGACGACTGATTTTTGTACCAAATTTCATCAAAATCGGACCATTCGTCTTCTATTTAGAGAGCGAACAGACAAATATATACATATATATATATATATATATATATATATATATATATATATATTTATATATATATATATAAATAAATATATACATATATATATATATATATATATATATATATATATATATAAAAATTTGAACCACCGTTATTTTCGGTTTCTAGGGGTTCTGAAACGCAAAATTTTCTAGTCGGCACTTCCGGATTGTTTCATTGTATCAACCTTATAAGGGGGGAACCGCGCTAAAATGTATTAAACAACTACAAAAACCCATTCATAAGGACAAAACAAACACATTTGAAGTTTTAAGCACTTATTTCTCCGATTGGCATTGCCTAATCGTCAAATAGCTTTAAAACCTTTTTTGTAGAGAATTTAGAAAGCATTCGTAGAAAGTTTTCGAGATATTTACAGAAATATACAATGATTCCAAAACTTTTCATGTCCATTAATAACATTTTTTTTTTCGTACACTTCCTGAACTCCAAATAAAACTAAAATTTAAACATTTCAGACTAGACGAATTTCAAACATGTAGAAAATATTTCAATTAAATCGCACGATTCTAAGTACCCAAACCGAAAATGAGTAACAAAAATATTTGTTTCCACATTTCTCGAAAACGGTTGCAGATATCGCCTTAAAAATGGTTTCATTCTTTACTTAACTTGTGGAACCTATAAAACGGGTACCTGCAAGCATATGAACTCGAAAACGTAAGCGTTTCGATTTTCTTCGCGCGAAGTTCGCCCCAAAAACTATGTTCCGTTGGGCAGATTCTGCCGGTAAACGAACCTGACCTTTCAAATTAGAAGAAAGATTCTTGTACCAAATTCCATCAAAATCGGACTATTTTTGAGCCTTTGAGAGAGCAAACAGACAAATAAATAAATATATATATGTATATTTATATATATATATATATATATATATATATATATATGTGTGTGTGTGTGTGTGTGTGTGTGTGTGTGTGTGTGTGTGTGTGTGTGTGTGTGTATTTATGTAGGTCACAAGACGGCAACCTTCGTATAGTTGAAACTATAAGTCTTATCAGCATTCTAATTTTATCATCCGCTGATAGGGCTGTTTTCTGTTTATCCCTTGACGTCATAGGAGTCGTGGAATACTGTAGGAATGTGAGAGCATGTGGAGGAAGTGAGTAACTATCTATCTATGTTGATAGGCCTCGGCATTCATGATGAGGCTGTAGAAGGGAGGATGATGCAATGCAGACCATCACCGCGACAAATAGCAGGCTAGCGTGGGCGGAGGTCAACCATGTCGAGTAGTTATGGCGGGGCAGTATCTAGGTGCGGAAGGATGGTGGTGAGGTGACTCTGACGGAGCTGTGATTTACAGAGGTGGTGTTGGTGCTAGGGATAGGACACGCCGAAATACCACCGATACTAGCAAGTATATAGGTGGTGTGGTCGCCGCTACTAGGCCGGTGCTGCTAGGGCGGTAAGAAAGGAGCGGTACAGCTACAGTATCGGACCTGTGATGTATAGCAGTGATTGGGCGGAGCTGGTAGTGCGGTAGAGACAGGAGCGGTGCAGCTACAGTATCGGACCTTTGATAGTTAGCAGTGATGGGGCGGAGCTGGTAGTGCGGTAGAAAAAAGAGCTGCACAGCTACAGTATCGGACCTGTGATGTATAGCAGTGATCGGGCGGAGCTGGTAGTGCGGTAGAGACAGGAGCAGTACAGCTACAGTATCGGACCTGTGATGTATAGCAGTGATCGGGCGGAGCTGTTAGTGCGGTAGAGAAAAGAGCTGTACAGCTACAGTATCGGACCTGTGATGTATAGCAGTGATCGGGCGGAGCTGGTAGTGCGGTAGAGAAAAGAGCAGTACAGCTAAGTAACACTGTGGCTGCAGTTGTCAGCGTAGATATATTGACACAGCTAAGGTAACGGCCTAGTTCTCAAGAGCTTAGTGATAAGTGACAAGTATTCGTTCACATGTTGGCGTGCAAGTATAGTCATCAGTCGCAAAAGACCCGTCCAGGAGAGAAGAATCGCCGAAGTACTGAGTTAAATAGTGTTTTTAAACATTAGATAGATAGATAGAATCAGACTTCCCTAAGCGGAAAGCAACTCTACCTAAAAGATCTATTGTGCCCCTGATAACTTGCTGGGTCACTTATAGGAGCCCTGTATCCTTGACGAACCCTCTCATTTTCCGAGGTGTAAGCTCAGAATCACTTCCTGGGTCCGTTATTTCCGCACACATAAAGTGCATGGAGCGCCTTCTTGCCAGCACTGTACAAAAAACATTACTCAAACGTTGTTTTATGTACAACCATAGAATAATCAGTGAAAGAGAAGCTGTTGTAGGCCAGACTGAGGTTAAGAGGAGAGGCTATAGGAAAATCTGCCTAGGTGCGAAAAGAGCTGGCAATCGAAGATCAAAAGGAATCAAAAGATTTTATGAGAATGGTACGACCAATTTATTGCAGATAAAACGATGAGGTACTAATATTAGAGGAGCAATATGCGAAAAAATAAAATTATAAGTGCATACCTAGACCAACGAGGTTGTCATTAAACTTGTTGGGTTGTTTACACCGTGGCAACAGATAACTTCATAGAATGGTGATAGGAGAACTTTCTTGTCGCTTAGTAAATAGAAGACATTCCTAATCCCTTGTCCTTGTCGTGTCCACTAATACTTGTCAGTAAACATCTTGTTTACACCTAGGTACAAGTGCTTGCGCACTTGGTGCATTCAGGTCGTGAAGATATTTTTAGCTTAATTATCCTTATTTTATTTGGAGTAGGGAAAATAAGCAGTACTTAGCTAGGGTTGATCGATGCATAGACGTTTTAGGTCACCCCCCCCCCTAGAAGTGTAAAGCCGGCGCCCTTCCTATCTAGGACAGCAGACCGCAAGAAAAATAGGATTCTCAGGAGCAATCATCAACCCGATATAGAACACCGAGATGGAATATTAGGCAAGGGATTACAACAGCGAGCATCGTACTCGGGTTGTGGTTAGTCGGAACACATCATCCCAGCAAGAACAGTAGCTTTAGTGTGTTCCTGTGTATTATCTCATGCAAAGAAGGAGCCCGATGGCCGTGTGAGTTGAGGCGTGAGCACTCATAGTTGTGGGTTCGATTGCCACGAGGAATGGTGGATTTTTATCTACTATATATTTGTTAAATACCACTCACTCATTCATCTATCATCCCCAGCCCAAACCGCTCGACAGAAAATTTTCAAATTTTGCATGGACACTCCCTATATAGGCGCTCGCTAAGAAAGGATTTTTTGATATTCGTATTTTTAAGCATTTTTAGGGGGGTTTAAAGTTTGAGTTGGTTAGAGAAGGCAAGCCTAGGCAGCCTGCGTTGCTAGGACGATAAAGAACAGCTGTTACCGTACATTATCTATCTCATAGTTTTATTTATAATTGAGGTTAATTTCAACTATGATGGCAGACCTTGAATTACTAGAAATTAACTGTCCCTCATAGAGTTTTAATTGCGTTTCTTTTCTGCCTGTCCTCGTCAGATAGGCTTGCCATATTTTTGGAGAGTTAAACCGAGACACATTAATATGGGATGGGCATACCAGGGGGGGTTGGGAATAAAAACAGTACAAATCATAAGCAAAATGGTGAGTTTTAAGCCTAGCAAGTAACGGGAAGGGGGGGGGGGATCCTGAACTGTTAGTCTACCCAAACCTTAAAAATAAGAACGGAACTTTTTTTGCTACTTGATTTTCTTAAAAAAATCTCTCAGCCAAATAGTAGTGTCTGGCAGCTGGCAGCGCTGTGCAGGTAGTTCCAGCGTTTTGCAGTTAGATTACTTCTCATATCTTTGACACTGTGAGCAATAGTAAAAATGTGTATTGTAGAAAAGTAACCGATTTAAAAAAGATTCTTATAAACATGAATTCATTACTTTTTACATCTTACAGCCTTTTCCGGGACATTGATAAAACCGGGCGGGACACCGAAACAATTGCAAAATACCGGGACAGTCCCGGTCAAACCGTGATGTATGGTAAGCCTATCCTTAGAGTTTCCTAGGTGAGGTAATAATATCCGGAACCCTTGCACAGCCTCCTCGCCTATAACCTTGGTAATGCTCGCAAATATAATGGGTGTTTCCAAATAACTTTTTGGAAACATAAACTTTTAAATTTTAAATGACATAATATGACGGGAACCGTGCTGTAATAAACTGCACAGAATTGTATAGTAACGTAATTTTAATGAAACATTACTTAACGCAATAAAATAACTACTTATCTGCCGTGACGAAGCACGGGTATTCAGCTAATAGATAAATAGTTCCGAATCATAGCGTTTTTTCGCATCGTTCTTATCTCTAGTGTCATTTGGAAAGCTTATACACTGACAATACTTAGTGAAAAATTTGAACACATACGGTACACGAAAAGCCACCACCTCTAGTGGGAATCGAACACACGACCTTAGACACGGTCTGCTGACTCTCACGGTTACTGGGCCTCCTTGCAATAATTGATGTATACGTAAATCGAAAATATAAAAAGTCCGTCTCGCAGGAACTGCATCATCTTAGCGCGGTTCCGTTCATATCCCTAGTCTAATTTGGAAAGATTAAAATACAAGCAGTTATTATTTTGGTTCTACCAGTCTTTTTTTTAAATTAATTATTACAATGGCGTGTCAAGCCTTAAGGTCACTAACGCCATTCCTGTGTGTAGTAAAGTCTTGAAAGGTCATGATTTACAATCTCACCTGGAAGGGTCTGCTAACACTAGAAACGGACCCGCTAGTGACAAGGTCTTGGAATCCTGGAAATCTATATTTCTAACAATAAATTGTTTTTGTTATTTTACTTAACCAGTTTTATTGTCAAATACATTATCCAACTATAAGCAATTAAAAAATAACAAGGAATAAAACAGACAAAAAGAACCATTCGTTTTAAGCACTTATTTCTCCGATTGACATCGCCTAATCAAAACTTTCATTATAACCTTTTTTTTAGAGCATTTAATAAGCTTTCTAATGGTATTCTTCCGTTTACCAAGATTCTCAACCTTTTTCGAGATATTAAGGAAAGTAAACAAAGTTACTAAAACTTTTTATGTCTGTTAATAAAATATTTTATTCTAACCCTTCCTTAACTCCAAACGTAACCAAAATTTCAACGTATTAGTTTTGATGAAAGTAAAACATGCAGAAAATGTTTCAACTGAATCCCATAATTCTAAGTACCCAAACCAAAAACGGTATTCAAAAACTATTTTTCCAATTTTTTCGAAAACGGTTAAAGCTATCGCCTTGAAAATGGTTTCATTCGTTTTCCTAGCCCAGGAAGCATATAAAACGAGTACTTACAAGCTTATGAACTCAAAAACGTAAGCGTTACGATTTTTTTTGCGCGAATTTCGCCCCAAACGCCATCTTCCAGTAGGCGGATTTTGCTGGTTAACGAACTTGACCTTTCAAATTAGACGAAAGATTTTTCATAAAAATCGGACCATTCGTCTGGGAGCTACTGAGCGAACAGACAAATATATATATATATATATATATATATATATATATATATATATATATATATATATATATACAAATTTGAACCACCGTTATTTTCGGACTCTAGGGGTTCTGAAACGCGAAATTTTCTAGTCGGCACTTCCGGATTGTTTCATTGTATCAACCCTATAAGCGGGGTTCCTCCCTATGGGGGAGGGAGGAACCGCGCTAAAAACAATACTTTTTTTTTTTGTACTGTGTCACCCATATCTCCAGAAGTATTCAAGGCATAGATTTTCGCAAGACGCTAAAAAAATCCTAATGACATTTCCTATTATATCCAATTATATAAAAATGTTATTATTTATTCGCTGCTTTGCAAAAAAAAAAAAGGAACAGTTTGGAAAAAGGTAAAAAATAGACATTTTATAAATTATTTTTTTCGGAACCTTAAAATGCATTTAGGACAGTCATGTTCTACTAATATAATGGCGATTATATGTTAAAACAACCTACCAAAATTGATTTATATGGATTTGAAAAATTAACATTTTTCAAATTGTTGCAAAATCCAAACGGCTTGCTTT
The DNA here is from genome assembly GCA_946811695.1 of Gonocerus acuteangulatus. NCBI lineage: Eukaryota > Metazoa > Arthropoda > Insecta > Hemiptera > Coreidae > Gonocerus > Gonocerus acuteangulatus. Next base: position 88,199,264 of record OX328128.1, on the reverse strand, counting down.
ACATATTTGAAATATTTAAAAAAAAAAAAATTAGAACGGCTTCAGGTTTTTTTAAAGGTATTAGGGAATCGAAAATCTCCATCCATTTTCATCCAAAATGAAATGAGTATGCTGTGTGGAAAGTACTCAAGAAGAAGTTTGGACACATGGGTCTTATTTTTTTTTACGGCGTATCTACAACTTGGCCATTAGCACCGGGCTATCTACAGGTTGCCACCCTTTTATAATGCCAACAGCACGTGGTCTGTCACCCATTCAGGTTCTGACCACGCCCGACGTTGCTTAACTTCGGTGATCTACGGGAACCGGTGTATTCAACGGGGCTATGGCCGTTGGCACATGGGTCTTATTAAGCGTCTTTTTGCGCACTTTTCTGTTTTCAATTTGGTTGAATATTAGCGGAGATATTTAGTTGTTTTATTAGCAACATTTAAATAATCTTGCAGATAGACGCGTTTCCGCTCTGCCAACATTGGAGCCCTGGTGACCACTCCAGAGGTAGTTCTTTTTAGGCTTGCCATACACGTATCGGTATAAAGGAGAGGTTTACCTGTTCAGGAGACCGGAGAAGAATCGGAATTCAACTCTTTATACCTGCGCAGGCGAGTATACCTGAGCGTGTGTGTGTCGTCCGGTAAACCTGCACCTGCGCGGGTCTGAGGTTAGTTTTGGCGAATACTCCGACTAGATAGCTTCGTGTTGTGCTTACTTCACTTTATACTCTCTGCACTCGCCTGTCGTAGGCTTCTTAGTCCGTTCTATTTCACGACTGTCCGAAAACAGAACCAAATTCTCAAGGATTTCATTGGCATTTACAGATCAGAACCCTGTTTGTGGCGAGTTAAGAGCAAGGAATACCATAACCGTGCGTTTCCGTGTTTTTTGGCTGCTTAAAGCCACTAACAAACCCACCAAATCAATCTTGACGTCTCGCCATTTCTAGACTGTAGAAATCCTTTGATCGTCCGGTTTCCACAACGTCTATGGCCGGCCTTATGGCGACATCTATGAAGGTACTCGTCTACCAACCCAGTACGGTAGTGATCTCTGGCTTTACCATCTGACTTCCAAGTCAAGTTTTGGCGACCTAAAGATTATGAAACTTCAACATTTCTTATCACCAGTTCCTGGTTGCAACCCAAAAGTGTTTCATCTCTCTATAGCGGAAAGATCCAAAAAAGAAGATCTTACAATCAGCCATTTGCTCAAGTTCACCACTTGGAGAAATGCATCTTCTTTAGTTCCGTAATGACATCAAAGGAGTCGATCTGCAGAATGGGGACACATCCGCGAACAGTCCTATAGTCCGCCCAACAGAAGAACAAGAAGGGGCGAGGCTGGACTGGAGCTAGGCCTTCGCGGACATGGGCTGGGTGCGCACTAGCCGTTTGCCGGCGGACTATAGCGTCATCCGACTACACCGAACGTCCAAACAAACCCACCCTAGAAAGAACTGACCTGTCATAAGGCGTCTCTGCAATAGAATTGGAATCCATCACTCGACACTGACACTGTTCAACAACTCACTGACTCAACTCAAAGTCAGTAGTTTCATGCCGGAATTGAGTCAGGCGGAAACCAACCCGAAATAAACCAGTCCCGTCCGATAAGAAGGGGAGAGCCTACTGATAGCAGAGGTTTTTTCCTCCGACGTTATCAGTGTGTAAATATTGCTCAACCTGCAAATATAGTAAAATGGACAGAGAAATTTAGAGGTCGATCAAATACACAACAAGCAATCAGCGTACTCATAGCGTGTTTTCATGAGGATCTCATCCCTATAGTCCGACCAAAAACAAAGGAACCAGAAGGGGCGGGGCCGGAGGGGAGGTAGGCCTTTCCCCACATGGGCAGGAGGCAGCGCATGCGTACTACCTGGTTCTTTTCTTCACGGTTCACCTATAGAGTCATTTGCAAAGATGACGCCTTAAAGAAAAGATATTTTAGGGGCCACAATTCACATGATATTGACAAGTGTCCGACTCTAAGCGGGAAAAGCAACTCCCACACATCATTAAACTACAACACATTTTTTACTTACCTTACTATACTGAAAAATTTATTTGACTTCTAAACGCAATTAAAAACCAAATTAAAAAATGCAACAAAGATTAAGAAACTTTGGAATACATTGACAAACACCGTTCAAATGAATGAAGCCTAACGACCACATTTTTGGAATTTACATTAAATTTCCAATAAGAAACATCCTTTATTAAAATGTAGTGATGTAAATTAAGAGATGTTAATGTTTTCAATAAATAAGAATTATTGATATTCGTGTTTTCTTAAGTTATTTAATATTTTCTTAATCAGCTATTAGAAGACTTAGAGGTTTGCCACCGCTTTAAAAGTTGCCTTATATTAATAAGTTTAAAATCAAAACCAATAAATGTGCTTCAGCGTAAAGGAGCCATTCTGAACAGATTCTTTCATTTCACACGATAATTGTGATGACTCATCCTACCCTTAAATTTATTTAAGGAAAGGATAAGTGTATATTTGTGTAGAATTCGAGATTTACAAAAAAATACTTTTGCATAGGAAAGCCCCTGAAGAGGTGTGACCAAGGCACGAATCATGTCGGGCAAAAGATATCAAATAAAGTAGTTGAACAGAGCGAATAGTGTACTACTTTGTGGACCCCCTGCCATAAAAAGATATACGTACATTTTTTATTTATTTATTATATATATATATATATATATATATATATATATATATATATATATATATATATATATATATATATATATATATTTGGATGGAACGACATTTTTTCCAGCGGTGGTACTCCTCCTCACTTCTTCCTGGAATATTTCGATGGGTTCATCTCCATCTTCGTCAGCCAGGTCATTGTTATTTCTTCCTCGGTGGTTGCTGTTACTTCCCTCGGCAACCACCGAGGAAGAAACAACTAAGACCTGGCTCACGAAGATGGAGATGAACCCATCGAAATATTCCAGGAAGAAGTGAGGAGGAGTGCCACCGCTGGAGAAAAATGCCGTTCCATCCAAAAATATCTTCCCAGCGACGGAAAACACCTATATACATATACATATATATATATATATATATATATATATATATATATATATATATATACAGTAGAACTTGGATAATTCGAACCCCTAGGGACTGATAAAAAAGTTCGAATTATCCAAACTTCGAATTACAAAAGTTTGAAAATTAAGGGTTAAAAATCGAACTTTTTACATAAATACTTTTTATTTCAAGAAAAACAAACATATCATAAATTGATGATTACCTAAATAAGTAATAAAGAATTGATCAAAAGAGTAAAAATAAAAGTCTATTATTTTGAAAATTCATTTTCATGGCGAAAAATGTTTTGATAATGTTAGGAGGAATTCCAAAGTCCTTGGCGATTTCAGATTTTTTCTTTATTCCTTTTTCAACTTCTTTAATCGAAACTATGTTCTCTGACAACGTTAAAGTTTTATAAATTCTAGGCTTCGACATCTTAAATCAACAACTCACTGAACTGCACTGTACACCGGAAATTCAAGGCACAAACAATACAGCAATCTAGGCACTGATTCACTTATAGCTGAATAACAAATGAAGATGGGAGGGAATTCTAAGATAAAAAGACAGGATGTAAGTATAACAACCCCTGGAAGGGAGGAAGCTCGACCCACCACTTTGCAGAACTCCTAGAGTCCAAGAACTAGACTATGAGACCGCCGCGCTTCTTGTCCCGGAACTCCTACATCCGTATCATACTATCCGCTTTTCCCGAAGGGAGAATATTTTCACAAGATTTAAGATCCGGCCGCCTCCATGTACACTTACCATTGGAGTAACACGCTCGTAAAAACTTCGAATTATCCAACATTTTATTCGAATTAACCACGATTTTTTTACATTGTTTATGCCCTAAATTCTAGGGACCGAGTGAAATTTTCGAATTAAAGACGATTTCGAATTATCCATGTTCCACTGTATATATATATATATATATATATATATATATATATATATATATATATATATATACATATATAAATCGCGTCTTTGTATGTTTTTTCCTTATACAAATCCACACCTTTTGACCGGTTTTGACCAATCTTGGAACACTGGTAGGTCTTGGTCAGGGAAGTCTCGTAGGCTAGGCCAAAAACGTCTACTAGCTGCCTGTCTGTATGTTTGTTCCTTATACAAATCCTCACAGTTCGACTGATTTTGATCAAACTTGGCACACATGTACGTCTTGATTCGGGGAGAGTCATAGGCTAGGTTATATCGTCTATGACTCACAATTCGGAGGTCACGGGTTCGAAACTGTGAACCCTAATAGTTACAGATTTGCGTTATTAGAGTTAAATATTATTTATTTGGTTTCTAATTTATTTTTGCAGTAAGTATGTGTTGCATGGCACGGCGGGTAACAGTTAGTATTTGCATAAACTGTAACGAAGATCTTTTTTCGGTACTAGTAGCTAAGGATGTTTGAATAATGTTTTCAAAATGTGTTTGTTGAACGGAACCTGAACAGCTACTTCCTAGGGAAAGTGTTAATGTATTGATGTGTTCTCCGTCCTGTTTGTTTCATAACTAGGCCCCGTCTGCTGCATTGAGGATGTGTGATTAACCAGACGAGGCGTTGCTGGATTATGTCAATGGTTTAGTAACAATAGCTAATCTTAGAGATATGATACTTGTCTAGATATGAAGAGGCTGGCATAGCGTGGGCATCTTGCTCCAATCTACGACAATGATCTTAAGTGGTGTCCAGATCGGGGTCTGCTTACGTGTCCCATTGTCCCAGAGAATCCGGTGTCTTTGGGTAGACTTGGGATTCCAGAATGCAATGTTACCGATCTTAGACATAATAAATATTTTTACCTGGAAGCCAAGATGCGTAAACACTACGATATTTTTCGCACGAACGTCATCGACCAAACAGAATTCAGGTAGGCGGATTCCAGAGATGGGCATAATTTCATTTATAAATAATAATACGAATTTATTCGTAGTTCGTATAATTGTAAATACGAATTTATTTTTATTCACGTATATTAAATATAAAAATACAAATACAATTTTATTCGCAAATTTTCCTGCGAATACAAATAAATTCATAGACAAAATTGTAAAAAATCACAAAAAATGTGAATATTCACAAAAAATCAAGTGATTACAAAAAAATTCACAATAAAATATATTAATACAGATTTATTCACATTACAATTGGTGAATACAAATTTATTCACAATAAAATTCGCAAATAAATTATGAATTTATTCGTATTAAGAATAAGATTTTTTTGTGAATAAAATTGTATTCATATATTTTAATGTGAATAAATTTGTAATCACTTGATTTTTTGTGAATATTCACTTTTTTGTGATTTTTTATAATTTTTTCTGTGAATTTATTTGTATTCGCAGGAAAATTTACGAATAAAATTTTATTTGTATTTTTATATTTATTATACGTGAATAAAAATAAATTCGTATTCACACTTATGAATACGAATTTATTTATATTCGAATTTACAATTTTGTTTTGTTTTGTTTTTTACGGCGCATCGACAAATCTTGGCCATTAGCGCCGACATCCTGCTGCTAGAGCGCGAACAGGCAAATGTATTTCTATATAAACATTTTCATGGCCAGTGTTTTCGAGGCATATGGACTTTTGTCGAAGCTACTTAACAATATAATCTTGCATTCACGGATGCGGCTTTCAACACGAGATACTCCGAATAGTGTACGGAACAGTCATACCGACAGAGGATTGGAGGTTGAGCCATTCTTCACTCGTATCGAAAAGCTTGTGGGAAAATACCATCAAACCCTTCCAGCCACCAGCAGTTCCGACTGTTACCAAGTGGGACAAATAAAAATATCTTGATTAAAAACACAGACTACCAAAATTGTGCATAATACGTCTGCTGTATACCCGCTAAGATGAACTTGTCCATTTTCTTGGGAAGACTTACGGTTTGGGGGGGGGGAACCTCTAGGTACTTGAATCTTTCTGATTTAGGGATCATTTTTGAAGTATTTTTTTGTGCTGAGTTAAATGCGACCAATACCAATTCGATAGAAAATTGGGCGTAGAACAAATAAATTTAAGTTTCACACGAGATAGTAGATGGACTTCACTGTTAATGTTCATTTTCATGGTAGGCGGAAGGCCAAATAATAAAAACTTCACGATACAGTATCACCAACTTTATTACCTCCCTACATGTTTCACACCTTTTTTGGTGCCTTATATATGTACCTTTTCCCCTGAAGAGGCACCAAAAAAGGTGTGAAACATGTAGGGAGGTAATAAAGTTGGTGATAATGTATCGTGAAGTTTTTATTATTTGGCCTTCTGCCACCACGAAAATAAGGCAATAATATGTCGGGCAAAAGATAGCAAATAAAGTAGTCAATGTGAATGAATGGTTCATCTACTCCTTGCCATAAAAAGTGATATATATATATATATATGGTTTATTAAGTGTTCCATATTAACCCCACGATGAGGCAATAGTAATACTATAAGCCAGTGCCTATATTAGCAGGTAAAAGTGAGGTCATCGCCAGCCCTGACCGAATTTCGCCGGCAAATAAAAGAATAAAACACGTACACATTAATAAAACCAAGAGAATGAATAGAATAAAACACGTACACATTAATAAAACCAAGAGAATGAATAGAATAAAACACGTACACATTAATAAAACCAAGAGAATGAATAGAATAAAACATGTACACATTAATAAAACCAAGAGAATGAATAGAATAAAACATGTACACATTAATAAAACCAAGAGAATGAATAGAATAAAACATGTACACATTAATAAAACCAAGAGAATGAATAGAATAAAACATGTACACATTAATAAAACCAAGAGAATGAATAGAATAAAACATGTACACATTAATAAAACCAAGAGAATGAATAGAATAAAACATGTACACATTAATAAAACCAAGAGAATGAATAGAATAAAACATGTACACATTAATAAAACCAAGAGAATGAATAGAATAAAACATGTACACATTAATAAAACCAAGAGAATGAATAGAATAAAACACGTACACATTAATAAAACCAAGAGAATGAATAGAATAAAACACGTACACATTAATAAAACCAAGAGAATGAATAGAATAAAACACGTACACATTAATAAAACCAAGAGAATGAATAGAATAAAACACGTACACATTAATAAAACCAAGAGAATGAATAGAATAAAACACGTACACATTAATAAAACCAAGAGAATGAATAGAATAAAACACGTACACATTAATAAAACCAAGAGAATGAATAGAATAAAACATGTACACATTAATAAAACCAAGAGAATGAATAGAATAAAACATGTACACATTAATAAAACCAAGAGAATGAATAGAATAAAACACGTACACATTAATAAAACCAAGAGAATGAATAGAATAAAACACGTACACATTAATAAAACCAAGAGAATGAATAGAATAAAACACGTACACATTAATAAAACCAAGAGAATGAATAGAATAAAACACGTACACATTAATAAAACCAAGAGAATGAATAGAATAAAACACGTACACATTAATAAAACCAAGAGAATGAATAGAATAAAACACGTACACATTAATAAAACCAAGAGAATGAATAGAATAAAACACGTACACATTAATAAAACCAAGAGAATGAATAGAATAAAACATGTACACATTAATAAAACCAAGAGAATGAATGGAATAAAACATGTACACATTAATAAAACCAAGAGAATGAATAGAATAAAACACGTACACATTAATAAAACCAAGAGAATAAATAGAATAAAACACGTACACATTAATAAAACCAAGAGAATGAATAGAATAAAACACGTACACATTAATAAAACCAAGAGAATGAATAGAATAAAACACGTACACATTAATAAAACCAAGAGAATGAATAGAATAAAACACGTACACATTAATAAAACCAAGAGAATGAATAGAATAAAACACGTACACATTAATAAAACCAAGAGAATGAATAGAATAAAACACGTACACATTAATAAAACCAAGAGAATGAATAGAATAAAACATGTACACATTAATAAAACCAAGAGAATGAATAGAATAAAACATGTACACATTAATAAAACCAAGAGAATGAATAGAATAAAACATGTACACATTAATAAAACCAAGAGAATGAATAGAATAAAACATGTACACATTAATAAAACCAAGAGAATGAATAGAATAAAACATGTACACATTAATAAAACCAAGAGAATGAATAGAATAAAACATGTACACATTAATAAAACCAAGAGAATGAATAGAATAAAACATGTACACATTAATAAAACCAAGAGAATGAATAGAATAAAACACGTACACATTAATAAAACCAAGAGAATGAATAGAATAAAACACGTACACATTAATAAAACCAAGAGAATGAATAGAATAAAACATGTACACATTAATAAAACCAAGAGAATGAATAGAATAAAACACGTACACATTAATAAAACCAAGAGAATGAATAGAATAAAACACGTACACATTAATAAAACCAAGAGAATGAATAGAATAAAACACGTACACATTAATAAAACCAAGAGAATGAATAGAATAAAACACGTACACATTAATAAAACCAAGAGAATGAATAGAATAAAACATGTACACATTAATAAAACCAAGAGAATGAATAGAATAAAACACGTACACATTAATAAAACCAAGAGAATGAATAGAATAAAACATGTACACATTAATAAAACCAAGAGAATGAATAGAATAAAACACGTACACATTAATAAAACCAAGAGAATGAATAGAATAAAACATGTACACATTAATAAAACCAAGAGAATGAATAGAATAAAACATGTACACATTAATAAAACCAAGAGAATGAATAGAATAAAACACGTACACATTAATAAAACCAAGAGAATGAATAGAATAAAACACGTACACATTAATAAAACCAAGAGAATGAATAGAATAAAACACGTACACATTAATAAAACCAAGAGAATGAATAGAATAAAACATGTACACATTAATAAAACCAAGAGAATGAATAGAATAAAACATGTACACATTAATAAAACCAAGAGAATGAATAGAATAAAACACGTACACATTAATAAAACCAAGAGAATGAATAGAATAAAACATGTACACATTAATAAAACCAAGAGAATGAATAGAATAAAACACGTACACATTAATAAAACCAAGAGAATGAATAGAATAAAACATGTACACATTAATAAAACCAAGAGAATGAATAGAATAAAACACGTACACATTAATAAAACCAAGAGAATGAATAGAATAAAACATGTACACATTAATAAAACCAAGAGAATGAATAGAATAAAACACGTACACATTAATAAAACCAAGAGAATGAATAGAATAAAACATGTACACATTAATAAAACCAAGAGAATAAAACATGTACACATTAATAAAACCAAGAGAATGAATAGAATAAAACATGTACACATTAATAAAACCAAGAGAATGAATAGAATAAAACATGTACACATTAATAAAACCAAGAGAATGAATAGAATAAAACATGTACACATTAATAAAACCAAGAGAATAAAACATGTACACATTAATAAAACCAAGAGAATGAATAGAATAAAACATGTACACATTAATAAAACCAAGAGAATGAATAGAATAAAAAAGTCCGTCACGCAGGAGCTGCATAACTAAGCACTTTCCTCAGAATTTGGGTAGTGTAGACTGCTTTCCAGAACAATTTGCTTAAAATATCCTACATAAATAAAATAAAAACGTGAATAGTTCTCATTTTGTAATGAGTAACTGATCAACTACGTAATAAATACAAAAATCCTCATATTATCGTATTTTGATCTAACGCAGGAACAGGATACAGTCACTCTAGTGGTAGAAAGCGCTCCTTGCGGCGGCTTTGTGAACCTACGTCTGCCGGCTTTTCTATTCAAATAAATTACAAATTAAACCCCCGCTTTCCGATTGACCGATTCAGCTCATTTTTACAACACTTCTTTCTCATGAGTAACCCACGACGTATACCGCGTTTCGTTACAATACAGCAGAAATTACGACCGGTATGAGTATATTAGGAATTTGGGTCCGGAGTAAACCCCCCCCTTCTAATGAACCGATTTAGTTTATTTTTACAACACATATTTACCTGTAGATTAGCACTACGAATACCGAGTTTCGTCGAAATATACCAAAAATCACGGCTGGTAGTGGCGAATTGGTATTGTGGGTCCGGAGTAAACCCCCCCTTCTAATGAACCGATTTAGTTCATTTTTATATCTCACTTTTCTCTCTATATTACCACCACGAATACCAAGTTTCGTTGAAATATAACAAATATTACGGCTGACATAGTCAAATAAGTGTTTTGGGTTCGGGGTAAACCCCCCCTTCCGGTGGACCGACTTTAGTGGTTAACGAACTCGTTCAATCGTTTGCTAATTGAATGCTATATACCAAGTTTCGTGACGAAAAAACAAAAACTCTGGCCGCTATCGTGTTAACAGACACATATATATATATATATGCATATATATATATATATATATAGATATATATAAATTTTAACGGGGGTCATTTTCGGTGTCTACTAGGTAGGATCGATAAAGATTTGAAGAAATTTTTCAAAAATTCCGTCATGAGTCCAACCTCAATAGCTACTTTCCTTCGGAGGAAAGTGCTAACATGTACACATTAATAAAACCAAGAGAATGAATAGAATAAAACATGTACACATTAATAAAACCAAGAGAATGAATAGAATAAAACATGTACACATTAATAAAACCAAGAGATTAAAACATGTACACATTAATAAAACCAAGAGAATGAATAGAATAAAACATGTACACATTAATAAAACCAAGAGAATGAATAGAATAAAACATGTACACATTAATAAAACCAAGAGAATGAATAGAATAAAACATGTACACATTAATAAAACCAAGAGAATAAAACATGTACACATTAATAAAACCAAGAGAATGAATAGAATAAAACATGTACACATTAATAAAACCAAGAGAATGAATAGAATAAAACACGTACACATTAATAAAACCAAGAGAATGAATAGAATAAAACATGTACACATTAATAAAACCAAGAGAATGAATAGAATAAAACACGTACACATTAATAAAACCAAGAGAATGAATAGAATAAAACATGTACACATTAATAAAACCAAGAGAATGAATAGAATAAAACATGTACACATTAATAAAACCAAGAGAATGAATAGAATAAAACATGTACACATTAATAAAACCAAGAGAATGAATAGAATAAAACATGTACACATTAATAAAACCAAGAGAATAAAACATGTACACATTAATAAAACCAAGAGAATGAATAGAATAAAACACGTACACATTAATAAAACCAAGAGAATGAATAGAATAAAACACTTACACATTAATAAAACCAAGAGAATGAATAGAATAAAACATGTACACATTAATAAAACCAAGAGAATGAATAGAATAAAACACGTACACATTAATAAAACCAAGAGAATGAATAGAATAAAACATGTACACATTAATAAAACCAAGAGAATGAATAGAATAAAACACGTACACATTAATAAAACCAAGAGAATGAATAGAATAAAACACGTACACATTAATAAAACCAAGAGAATGAATAGAATAAAACACGTACACATTAATAAAACCAAGAGAATGAATAGAATAAAACATGTACACATTAATAAAACCAAGAGAATGAATAGAATAAAACATGTACACATTAATAAAACCAAGAGAATAAAACATGTACACATTAATAAAACCAAGAGAATGAATAGAATAAAACATGTACACATTAATAAAACCAAGAGAATGAATAGAATAAAACATGTACACATTAATAAAACCAAGAGAATAAAACATGTACACATTAATAAAACCAAGAGAATGAATAGAATAAAACATGTACACATTAATAAAACCAAGAGAATAAAACATGTACACATTAATAAAACCAAGAGAATGAATAGAATAAAACATGTACACATTAATAAAACCAAGAGAATGAATAGAATAAAACATGTACACATTAATAAAACCAAGAGAATGAATAGAATAAAACATGTACACATTAATAAAACCAAGAGAATAAAACATGTACACATTAATAAAACCAAGAGAATGAATAGAATAAAACATGTACACATTAATAAAACCAAGAGAATGAATAGAATAAAACACGTACACATTAATAAAACCAAGAGAATGAATAGAATAAAACATGTACACATTAATAAAACCAAGAGAATGAATAGAATAAAACATGTACACATTAATAAAACCAAGAGAATGAATAGAATAAAACATGTACACATTAATAAAACCAAGAGAATGAATAGAATAAAACATGTACACATTAATAAAACCAAGAGAATAAAACATGTACACATTAATAAAACCAAGAGAATGAATAGAATAAAACATGTACACATTAATAAAACCAAGAGAATGAATAGAATAAAACATGTACACATTAATAAAACCAAGAGAATGAATAGTATAAAACACGTACACATTAATAAAACCAAGAGAATGAATAGAATAAAACACGTACACATTAATAAAACCAAGAGAATGAATAGAATAAAACACGTACACATTAATAAAACCAAGAGAATGAATAGAATAAAACATGTACACATTAATAAAACCAAGAGAATGAATAGAATAAAACATGTATACATTAATAAAACCAAGAGAATAAAACATGTACACATTAATAAAACCAAGAGAATGAATAGAATAAAACATGTACACATTAATAAAACCAAGAGAATGAATAGAATAAAACACGTACACATTAATAAAACCAAGAGAATGAATAGAATAAAACATGTACACATTAATAAAACCAAGAGAATGAATAGAATAAAACATGTACACATTAATAAAACCAAGAGAATGAATAGAATAAAACATGTATACATTAATAAAACCAAGAGAATGAATAGAATAAAACATGTACACATTAATAAAACCAAGAGAATGAATAGAATAAAACACGTACACATTAATAAAACCAAGAGAATAAATAGAATAAAACACGTACACATTAATAAAACCAAGAGAATGAATAGAATAAAACATGTACACATTAATAAAACCAAGAGAATGAATAGAATAAAACATGTACACATTAATAAAACCAAGAGAATGAATAGAATAAAACACGTACACATTAATAAAACCAAGAGAATGAATAGAATAAAACATGTACACATTAATAAAACCAAGAGAATGAATAGAATAAAACATGTACACATTAATAAAACCAAGAGAATGAATAGAATAAAACATGTACACATTAATAAAACCAAGAGAATGAATAGAATAAAACATGTACACATTAATAAAACCAAGAGAATGAATAGAATAAAACACGTACACATTAATAAAACCAAGAGAATGAATAGAATAAAACATGTACACATTAATAAAACCAAGAGAATGAATAGAATAAAACATGTACACATTAATAAAACCAAGAGAATAAAACATGTACACATTAATAAAACCAAGAGAATGAATAGAATAAAACACGTACACATTAATAAAACCAAGAGAATGAATAGAATAAAACATGTACACATTAATAAAACCAAGAGAATGAATATAATAAAACATGTACACATTAATAAAACCAAGAGAATGAATAGAATAAAACATGTACACATTAATAAAACCAAGAGAATGAATAGAATAAAACACGTACACATTAATAAAACCAAGAGAATGAATAGAATAAAACATGTACACATTAATAAAACCAAGAGAATGAATAGAATAAAACACGTACACATTAATAAAACCAAGAGAATGAATAGAATAAAACATGTACACATTAATAAAACCAAGAGAATGAATAGAATAAAACACGTACACATTAATAAAACCAAGAGAATGAATAGAATAAAACATGTACACATTAATAAAACCAAGAGAATGAATAGAATAAAACATGTACACATTAATAAAACCAAGAGAATGAATAGAATAAAACACGTACACATTAATAAAACCAAGAGAATGAATAGAATAAAACATGTACACATTAATAAAACCAAGAGAATGAATAGAATAAAACACGTACACATTAATAAAACCAAGAGAATGAATAGAATAAAACATGTACACATTAATAAAACCAAGAGAATGAATAGAATAAAACACGTACACATTAATAAAACCAAGAGAATGAATAGAATAAAACACGTACACATTAATAAAACCAAGAGAATGAATAGAATAAAACATGTACACATTAATAAAACCAAGAGAATGAATAGAATAAAACATGTACACATTAATAAAACCAAGAGAATGAATAGAATAAAACACGTACACATTAATAAAACCAAGAGAATGAATAGAATAAAACATGTACACATTAATAAAACCAAGAGAATGAATAGAATAAAACACGTACACATTAATAAAACCAAGAGAATGAATAGAATAAAACATGTACACATTAATAAAACCAAGAGAATGAATAGAATAAAACACGTACACATTAATAAAACCAAGAGAATGAATAGAATAAAACATGTACACATTAATAAAACCAAGAGAATGAATAGAATAAAACACGTACACATTAATAAAACCAAGAGAATGAATAGAATAAAACATGTACACATTAATAAAACCAAGAGAATGAATAGAATAAAACACGTACACATTAATAAAACCAAGAGAATGAATAGAATAAAACATGTACACATTAATAAAACCAAGAGAATGAATAGAATAAAACACGTACACATTAATAAAACCAAGAGAATGAATAGAATAAAACATGTACACATTAATAAAACCAAGAGAATGAATAGAATAAAACACGTACACATTAATAAAACCAAGAGAATGAATAGAATAAAACATGTACACATTAATAAAACCAAGAGAATGAATAGAATAAAACACGTACACATTAATAAAACCAAGAGAATGAATAGAATAAAACACGTACACATTAATAAAACCAAGAGAATGAATAGAATAAAACACGTACACATTAATAAAACCAAGAGAATGAATAGAATAAAACACGTACACATTAATAAAACCAAGAGAATGAATAGAATAAAACATGTACACATTAATAAAACCAAGAGAATGAATAGAATAAAACATGTACACATTAATAAAACCAAGAGAATGAATAGAATAAAACATGTACACATTAATAAAACCAAGAGAATGAATAGAATAAAACACGTACACATTAATAAAACCAAGAGAATGAATAGAATAAAACACGTACACATTAATAAAACCAAGAGAATGAATAGAATAAAACACGTACACATTAATAAAACCAAGAGAATGAATAGAATAAAACATGTACACATTAATAAAACCAAGAGAATGAATAGAATAAAACATGTACACATTAATAAAACCAAGAGAATGAATAGAATAAAACATGTACACATTAATAAAACCAAGAGAATGAATAGAATAAAACACGTACACATTAATAAAACCAAGAGAATGAATAGAATAAAACATGTACACATTAATAAAACCAAGAGAATGAATAGAATAAAACATGTACACATTAATAAAACCAAGAGAATGAATAGAATAAAACATGTACACATTAATAAAACCAAGAGAATGAATAGAATAAAACACGTACACATTAATAAAACCAAGAGAATGAATAGAATAAAACATGTACACATTAATAAAACCAAGAGAATGAATAGAATAAAACACGTACACATTAATAAAACCAAGAGAATGAATAGAATAAAACACTTACACATTAATAAAACCAAGAGAATGAATAGAATAAAACATGTACACATTAATAAAACCAAGAGAATGAATAGAATAAAACACGTACACATTAATAAAACCAAGAGAATGAATAGAATAAAACACGTACACATTAATAAAACCAAGAGAATGAATAGAATAAAACATGTACACATTAATAAAACCAAGAGAATGAGTAGAATAAAACATGTACACATTAATAAAACCAAGAGAATGAATAGAATAAAACATGTACACATTAATAAAACCA
Organism: Gonocerus acuteangulatus; assembly: GCA_946811695.1. NCBI lineage: Eukaryota > Metazoa > Arthropoda > Insecta > Hemiptera > Coreidae > Gonocerus > Gonocerus acuteangulatus. The sequence continues at coordinate 88,183,147 of OX328128.1, read as the reverse complement.
AGAGAATGAATAGAATAAAACATGTACACATTAATAAAACCAAGAGAATGAATAGAATAAAACACGTACACATTAATAAAACCAAGAGAATGAATAGAATAAAACATGTACACATTAATAAAACCAAGAGAATGAATAGAATAAAACATGTACACATTAATAAAACCAAGAGAATGAATAGAATAAAACATGTACACATTAATAAAACCAAGAGAATGAATAGAATAAAACACGTACACATTAATAAAACCAAGAGAATGAATAGAATAAAACATGTACACATTAATAAAACCAAGAGAATGAATAGAATAAAACACGTACACATTAATAAAACCAAGAGAATAAATAGAATAAAACACGTACACATTAATAAAACCAAGAGAATGAATAGAATAAAACATGTACACATTAATAAAACCAAGAGAATGAATAGAATAAAATACGTACACATTAATAAAACCAAGAGAATAAATAGAATAAAACACGTACACATTAATAAAACCAAGAGAATGAATAGAATAAAACACGTACACATTAATAAAACCAAGAGAATGAATAGAATAAAACACGTACACATTAATAAAACCAAGAGAATGAATAGAATAAAACACGTACACATTAATAAAACCAAGCAGATATTAGTTATGTAAAAGTTAACCAAAACGGTAAAACTAAAATAAAATCCAGACAAAATTTGGAAGAAGCCAACCATTGTTGGCTCTTCCAGTGCTGTCTCAAAGAATATTTTAATGATCCTGATAAAATCAGGCGAGTAAATTATCTCGGGGCCAATGTCTATTAAGCCGCCTGGGAGGATTGTCTGGATAAGATTGGGAAGATAAGGATAGACCTTCAGGATTAGGATGGTGAGACAATTTGGAGTGGAACATTTGGAAAAGGGCTTTAGCGAGGTCAAGGACAAATGGGATGTTAAGGTCATTGTGAAGGGTTTTGTTGGATACATAGAAAGGGGCAATTACAATTTTACGGAGGACATAAGGCTGGAATGCCTGTATTCTGTTGATGTTGGATGGTTTTGCAGATCCCCAGAGTTCAAGTCCGTATGTCCATATTGGTCGAATGATTGTTTTGTATATCGTTAGTTTGTTCTGAATCGATAATTTAGACGAAGGTCCAAGCAGACGTCTAAGTAGTCCGTATCTTTGGTTCAGTTCTTGTCTTTTCAGTCTCGTGTGACGGTTCCATGCCAGTCGGCTGTCAATCCTAGATTTCGAACCTCGCTGGATACTGGAAGTGGAGTGTTTTTGAGGTACACAGGAGGACATGATCTCCGGTTGAGGGTGAATGTTACCTGTTTACATTTTTCCGGGTTCATTTTTATTCTCCATCTTTCACTCCAACGCTGAATAGCGTTAAGATGTTCCTGCAGGCGTTGGGACGCTACTGAAGGATCAGGGGAGGTTGATAGATAGGTTGTAGGGTTTGAGGGTGTGTGGGAATATCCGCAGTGTGAAGAAGGAAAAGGAGAGGACCAATAATACTCCCTTGGGGGACTCCAGCATTTATGGAGCAGGGAATGGAAAGAGGGACAGAGTTCCAGAAGGAGGAGGCTCGGAGATGAAAGAACGGTCGAAGGAAGCTGTTTTATGAGTGGGAGGATAGAGATCGGAGGGACGGGAACGGGTACCAAGAGAATGGACAGAGGATTTAAACTGAAAAAGGTTATATAGGAAGGGGATTTTGAAGAAATGGTTTGGTAAAGGAAGGAACCTAGGACGTATTGTCGTCGATTTGATATACAAATGATGGAGTCTCTTCATCTCCACATAGTTTCTACAGCAGACATAGGACTATCAATAAAACCCACTTCCAAAAGAGTAATTTCGTCCACCTACAAGTATATAATTTGCTCCTACAATTCAAAACACCGTAAACACTAGCGCCCGCTTATCTGCTGATAACACCACTCCAGATACCTTGGCAATGCAGCCACAATCCTATTTATATCTAAAACACTAATTTAATTAACTTTTTAGGACTTGCTGTATTTCCTAACTAGCTCTTCCTTTACATGTTTTTCATTATGCCCCTCTTCCTCTCGGGTGAAAGGAAGAGATGACTCTCTGGGATCCATGGGTTTCCTTTTAGGATAAGAACCTCAGAAGTTGTGAGTTATGTTGCAAAGGTCTGGAGTGCTAAAACTGCGAATATTGTTGCTGGGTTTAACTCATAAACTTCCAGGGTCCAAGTCATCACAAACATTAAGGTCTTTATGCAACTGACCGCAAATTCAGCCAAATGGTAAAAAAAAAACAACAATATATCGCGGAAACCGGAAGATTGATATCTACAAGAACTGCGGAACATATCGTCCCTGCCATGTCGTGCTATCGAATATGCAAATCGGAGCAAACTAGCGAACGAACATATTCTATCCATTGACGAAGTAATATATTGAAAATGGTCTTATTCGATGCTTTATTTAAGGCATTAAAGGCCATTCTAAAGGGATTAGAGTTGTGACAATTTACGACAAGCCGTATCGTCCACAATCCAAGAGCAAAGTCTCGAAACTGAAAAACGAGATTCTGCTTATTCGATAGTTTTACATGGTAGGGACGATATGAAGATGAAAAAAACGACAATACTGATAAATTAGCGGTAGCCGAACATTCCTACAACACCAATCATGCTATCTAAAACGAGTAAGTTATTAGAGAAGTCATAGAAATAATGAAACAACCGGAGAATTTCAACAAAGAAGATGGGTACAAGCTCAGTAAATTGTGGTACCCAGTCATTAAACCCAGACACACAAGGAGGATGGAAGATGAACCAATTAACGATCCTGATGTAACCAACCAATGAGGATCTAACAAGTAACCGACCAATCAGAATCATGGAAGAGAAGACTACGCCCACGGAACCACCCAAAAACTTGTACTTACACCGGGTGGACTAGACAACATCAATTTAAATCTGTTAGCTTTAACCCTTTCCTTACTAAGGAAGTAAGGAAATAGAAGTCGAAGTTTTCCGTGCCCCTGGAACGAAGGACTTGTACAGCAGTCGAGAGCTGCCCTGCCCCTGGAACGAAGGACTTGTACAGCAGTCGAGAGCTGCCGTGCCCCTGGAACGAAGGACTTGTACAGCAGTCGAGAGCTGCCGTGCCCCTGGAACGAAGGACTTGTTCAGCAGTCGAGAGCTGCCGTGCCCCTGGAACGAAGGACTTGTACAGCAGTCCGACCCTTCTCTGTCGCTTACCAGCTCCTTACGGCTAACTTTCCCAAGAGTTTGCCCTTGGGGCTATAAAGCAAGGATTTAGAGAAGCTTTAGCTATTTATTTTACCACTGGTCGCGGGAAAAATTAACTACTTGTGTCGAGAGAGAGCTACGGATTATGGATACATGGGTCGGGATCGTAAAAATTAACATCGCCAGTGTTAGATCCAACTCGATTCCAATCGAAAAGGATGATCTATTAATCTTGTTTTACATGAAAAAAGAGGCTATTTATTTATTTAGCTTCTTTGATTAATACCTATATCATTAAAAAATAATATTTTTCGTACCAAAAAGTATAGACTATAAAAAATATTTATTGGAGCATCTAATTATATAATTCAACCTAAATATTTAGAGCTAAAAGTAAACGTAAATGAATAATAAATTGCAGTTTTCCTACGATTAGAAATGTTAAGGGAGAAATAATATAAAGGTTTTTACGGACGTCGAGAGGAGGGGGAGAATAGCTTCGTAACTAGGGCCCGGCCAGGTAGAGAGATCGCCGTACTACAGGGTCGGTCAGCCCGCACTACCCCTAGTAAGCTAAGGGTTAAGATACTTCATTGTATAGCCCCTCCCTATACAACTCTGTCTCCCCCTAGATTTAGGACTTTAGACTAAGTAGGCTTAAGTCCCCCAATCGTAGATACATCTCCCTTCTTCCAGCTCCAGGTTCCAATCCGTTGTGCCTGGAGCTCTCTATGCACAGAAAAACATTTTTGGGTGGGTGGAAAAAAAAACATCCTCATTCTCCTTCACTTAATCCTGAAGAAGCCAACAGTATAACTGGCTAAACGTCGGTAAAGAAAATGATTACACGGTCAAAACCCGAGGACCTTAACGTTCGTAATGTTGATGAGGGTCACAGTTCTGCAGTGCAGGAATACGCTGGAAGTTTCATAACCTAGACATGTTGATGAGGGTCACAGTTCTGCAGTGAAGGAATACGCTGGAAGTTTCATAACCTAGACATGTTGATGAGGGTCACAGTTCTGCAGTGCAGGAATACGCTGGAAGTTTCATAACCTAGACATGTTGATGAGGGTCACAGTTCTGCAGTGCAGGAATACGCTGGAAGTTTCATAACCTAGACATGTTGATGAGGGTCACAGTTCTGCAGTGCAGGAATACGCTGGAAGTTTCATAACCTAGACATGTTGATGAGGGTCACAGTTCTGCAGTGCAGGAATACGCTGGAAGTTTCATAACCTAGACATGTTGATGAGGGTCACAGTTCTGCAGTGCAGGAATACGCTGGAAGTTTCATAACCTAGGCATGTTGATGAGGGTCACAGTTCTGCAGTGCAGGAATACGCTGGAAGTTTCATAACCTAGACATGTTGATGAGGGTCACAGTTCTGCAGTGCAGGAATACGCTGGAAGTTTCATAACCTAGACATGTTGATGAGGGTCACAGTTCTGCAGTGCAGGAATACGCTGGAAGTTTCATAACCTAGACATGTTGATGAGGGTCACAGTTCTGCAGTGCAGGAATACGCTGGAAGTTTCATAACCTAGGCATGTTGATGAGGGTCACAGTTCTGCAGTGCAGGAATACGCTGGAAGTTTCATAACCTAGACATGTTGATGAGGGTCACAGTTCTGCAGTGCAGGAATACGCTGGAAGTTTCATAACCTAGACATGTTTTATAGTGTTTCTTGTAACATTTTGTTGATTAAACACATTTGGAAATGAGAACCTTTGGCCTTCCAGAAATGAGAGTGAGAAGGATAGTCGTGAATTCAAACACACGTACCCGCAAACTAGTTAATATCTATTAGGTATTTTACCGTGGAAGAAAGCCTAATATAAATAATATTTTATTATGCTTTCCTTTATATCTGGCATCCCTTCAAGAGGACTTAAAATACTACCAACAAAAAACACAGCCACAATCATAGAGAACCTTAGGGTAGTCGCATAGTGAAGAGGTAGAGGTAGAGGGAAGAGGTAGAGGTAGAGGTACCTCTCTATGTAACACAAACACATTGTTTGTAATGGTGGCTCGCATAGTGAAGAGGTAGAGGTAGAGGTGAACCGCGCGGGCCTCCAGGAGGTCTTTCCCGCCCGCTTTTAAAGTCAAAATTGTTTGTCTTTTCGATCGGTCTAAAGCGCGGTCTATGACTTTGCTTCACCGTGATTGGTTCTTTCAAGTCTTCTACTATCTCATTCCACCCTCTGCTGCACGTGTGGTCGTTTGTGTAGTATTTTCACTCTAGAAAATTTGAGATTAGTATTTTAGGATTGTGAATAACTATAACGGTAGTGAAATGAAAGAAGATTTAATTATCGCGTTGCATTAATTATCCACCATTTACGCGCTGTCGGCATGTTATCACTATCTTCACTACTGTCACTTAATATTGTAAAACAATTAACTATCCTAACAACCTCTCTTCTAGCAACACAGTTGAAGACTCACTCTTAAATCATGTGAAACTGGAAAAGCAGCGCGGTATCCCTCTTCACTATGCGACCCTCCCTCTATCAAAACCTCTACCTCTTCACCATGCGCCTACCCTTACGCAGGGAGAGTGGTTCTTATTGGATTCCTCTCTTTGTCTGATGATTTAATCGTCTCGAAATTTAAAATATGGATTATTTTTTTACCTTAATAGACAATACTTGACAAAAATTACTTATTTCGCAATATGCCAATGACTTATTTAGGTAAATCGAGACCCTAACTAACAGCTGATCAACAGCAGCCATGATTGATCTTACCAGTCTAGACGTGACCACGCTTGCAGAAGGTTCTCCAAGGTTGAGGCTAAGATTTTTATTATAAGTTCTCCTGAAGAGGCGTCAATCAGACATGAAACATTTAGAGCGAAATAAAGGATTATTGAAGCATGGCGTTTAGTTTTAGAAATTTAATCTTCTGCCACATAAAATACAAAGGGAAAGATAAGGTCGATATCTTAGAATACTAATCGTTACTGTGTTCCCCGCCTTGGAGAGGATTATGCAGCGATTCAGGGTTGAATATCTGGACTAAATGTTTTGGCAAAACTTACTAAAATACGCAAAAGTTCCAGACTCCCCAATCCATAATCTTGCTGGATCTACAATCTAGTTAAAAGTCCTCAGAATGTCTCGTCAATGTTTACAGAAGGGATTTCTAAAATAGAAGAGTTTCGCAAGAACTTCTGGCAGATTTCCTTAAAGAAATTTCTTGTGGAGAGAATTTAGATCTAAGCACTACACCTGTCTTTTTAAGGAATGGATTCTTGTTAAAACCAGACCTTAGCTATCTCTGAGCAATGTCTTATCTAAATATTTACTCGGTTAGTATTTATTTCACTCCAATCCTGTTTACAAATAGATTCATAGCTTATATATATATATATATATATATATATATATATATATACACACACACACACACAGGGTGTCCCACGTTGAGATGTCATAACTTTAGGGGTTTATTCTGCATATCATTTGTAGTTCGGGAGCGCAAAAATGAGCGTTCTATCTGAAAATGTAGAGGACCAACTAAAACTGTTGTCTTCTTTAAAAACGACTGCTTTTTTTAAAAGAAAAACTGAGGTTTCGGAATTTGTGAGCACTGTATCGTAAATGAAGACCTCATTTTTAGAATCTACATTAAATTTCCAATAAGAAACACCCATTTTCGAAATATTACTATGTAAATTATGAGCTATATTAAAAGCCATATAAATGAGAATGTTTAACATTAGTGTTTTATTAAATTATTCAATATTTTCTTAATCACCTATTTTTAGACTTAGAGGTTTGCCTCCGCCTCAAAAGTTGGGTTATTTAATAAGCTTAAAAATGGTAGCTCGAGGATTAAGAAAAAAATATATTTCAATCTATTTTTTTTCTGATTTCTAAGTCAAAACCAATAAATTTGCTTCAGCGTGAAGGAGCCATTCTGAACAAATTCTTTAACTTCACACGATGATGTCGATGACCCATCCTTCCCTAACTACATGAGGTTTATTACACAAGCCCGTCTGCAAAAAAAAAAAACTCAATCTGGTTTCAGATGGTTGGTTGCTCAGCTCATAACGGACGTGAATGCTCTGCTTTCAATTTTTGTTGATAGCTATAGATTGTGCTGGTGAAATGTTTAGTGGACTGTATGAATAAGAAAAGGCTAATTTGATAGTTGAAATAATATATAATTTACAACATAGGTTTTAAACTAATATTAAAATATTTGACATTAGGGTTCAGGATGATATGCTGCTCATGATGACAATGGTGAAGGTCGTTTTGATGGTGAAGTAGCTGAAGATCCTGGGGTGATGCTTTTATTTACCTTAAGGTGTTGTTGGCCAGGGGGTGAGGTTAGCTCAGTGGTAGAGCACTGGACTAATAAGCTGGAGGCCTGAGTTCAAATCCCGAGCAAGCACTAAAAAATTTTTCTTCTAGTGTCTTCGTTCATGGGTTGAATTCGGCCTCCCTGACCGTCCCTAGGCCAACCCAGCCTTTAATTAATTTAATAATGGGTACCTTGGTCGATGCTAATGACTCTAGCAGTCGAAGCAGCCAAGGGGAAAATCAGGCGGCCGGAGCATAGTACTGACCATACTATCTCCCTAGTGTGCCGTATGGTCGAGAATCAGATACCTCTATAGTATCTGCCCCTCAGGGCCCTCGTGGCCTGTTACGGGACTGATTTTTTTTTTTTTTTTTTTGACGTTGGCCAACATATTCTTCTTCACCCAACTCCTGTGGCCCAGCAGGCCTGTGGTGAACTTCTTTAGCCACTCATGGGATCTTCTTCTCCCAACTCCTGTGGCCCAGCAGGCCTGTGGTGAACTTCTTTAGCCACTCATGGGATCTTCTTCACCCAACTCCTGTGGCCCAGCAGGCCTGTGGTGAACTTCTTTAGCCATTCATGGGATCTTGAAAGGTCACTGAATAAACTAAATGAATTCTAGTTAACTTGTTCAAGCAGAAGAAGAAAAAACACTGCCTTTTCGCTTGTTCTAATGTCACTTGTTTCTTTTGAATTTGGAGCCTCCAAAGAGGTAAGGCATGAAGGTTATGAGGGTGAAGGTTTCTGGATTCTGACGTCAGAGAGTTCTCTGAACAGGACAAGTGGTTATGGAATGGCTGAAGAGTGAATTTCCTGTTTCCACACTACGTAAACACAATTTTTGCTCTGATAAGGGTAGGTGGACACTTCGGAATCGAGGGCGAAAGAATTCAGAAGAACACATTGGATATAATTACCATTATTGTAAATACAATGAATACATGTATTATATGGTTATGCCTCGAGGATCTTATTTTTTTTGCGACTTCAATTCTATTCTTTTTAATAAAATTTCTGCTTAGAAGTTAACTGGGTTATACATTACAATAATTTGAAATTGTATCCAAAAAACTCTCTCCTGCAGATAAAAAGCGAAAAAATAAATTCAAATTAAAGGCACCATCAAAAGTTTCTTTAAAATGCTACCTCGTTTTAAAAAAACGAGGAAAAATCTGTATAAATCTATGGTTGAGAGAAAAATGGTTATTACTGTGGACTAATAACTATTTCTACAGTACATTTTAAAAATGTCTACAAATATAACGTCTAACTGAAGCTATGGCATTACGGAGGACATTTTGTCTTTGAGTTCTCATGAGCTGGAAGTGCTCCTGGATTCTGTTGAGTTCCTCCTTCGACGACGCGGCTCGGAGTACACTCTGCTTTTTAATGTTATCCGTTCATGGAAATCTTCAGGTTCAGATCAGGAAGCAAACGAACCTCCATAATGGCCTATACAACGGTTAGGGAATTCAGTGTTCAGCCATTCCGTCACCACTCGTCCATTATGAGCTGAGCAACCAACCATCTGAAACCAGATTGAGTTTTTTTTTTTTTTTTTTTTTTGGTAGATGGGCTTGTGTAATAAACGTCATGTAGTTTGGGAAGGATGGTACATCGACATCATCGTGTGAAATTAATGATTTTTTTCAGAATGGCTCCCTCACGCTAAAGCACATTTATCGGTTTTGACTTAGAAATCAGAAAAAATAGATTGAAATAGATTTTTTTCATAAACTACGAGGTACCATTTTGAAGCTTATTAAATAACCCCTAAGGTTATGGCATCTCAACGTGGGGCACCCTGCAGATTTTAGGAGGCTTGGACGGGGTCTTAAAAGCAGCAATCCTTCCTTCAAACTACTTTATTTATTAGGCCCGACATGTTTCGTGCACATTTTCGCACCTCTTCAGGGGCACTTCTACAACAAAACATTATTTTTTGTACATCCAAACGAAACAATTTTTAGAAACTAGATATAAAAAATTATGTAATGCTTTATTAAATGCATTAAAATAGTACTAACCTAAATGAAATGTAAGACCTACCCTAAATGTTAAAATAATGATATCTACATTAAATGTTGTATAACCTATAGGGCTGAAAACCTCTTTTATACAACACTTTATTTTTGGGCCAAAGGTTCTAGCCAGCACTTCTGAATTAGGTCATGCAGTCTGTTTCATAAGCGGGTTTCGTCCTCTATGGAGAGAAAGAGGAACCGCGCCAGAAATGAACTAGCGAGTCTAGGATTTCAACGTTGTTAAGGTTAATATTAAATATTCAACGTTTCTTTCGACTTCATATGGTGTAGGTATTTGTTAACATTTTAACGTACACCTATAAATAAAATTTTAAAAAATCAGTCCTGTAACAGGCCGCGGGGGCCCTAAGGGGCAGATACTATAGAGTTATCTGATTCATGACCATACGGCACACTAGGGAGATAGTGTGGTCAGTACAATGCTCAAGGCCGCCTGATTATCCCCTTTGCTGCTTCGACTGCTAGAGTCATTAGCACCAAGGTACCCATTAATAAAAGGCTGGGTTGGCCTAGGGACGGTCAGAGAGGCCGAATCCAACCCATGAACGAAGACACTTGAAGATAAAAATCTTTAGTGCTTTCAAGGGATTTGAACTCAGGTCCTCCACCTTATTAGCCCAGTGCTTTATCACTGAGCAAACCATTGAGTTAGAGGGGAGGGGAGGGAGTCTAAACGAAAAAAGTTGAAGCATAAAATCGGCCATGCCAGTGTGACAAAAATCGCGCGAAAAGGTGAATTTTTGAATATTATTGTGAACAAAAAATGAAATTAAACGAATTTATATATCTTATTCGTATAAATTGACATTTATATACATGTATAAATATAAATCAATAAGAATTTGATATATATATTCGTTCAAATTCATTTTTTGTTTACGATCATATTCAGATTCAAATGTTCGCGCGTCACTACTGGTACTATAGTCACACTAACATGGCCGATTTCAGACCTGCACTTTTATAGCATTGGGAGATAGATAACACTCCCTCCACTATCTACTAACTCAATGGAGCTAACCACGTCCCTGTACACTTATAAATAACTCGGATTTTCGGGCGGGTTATGTACAGGTTACCAAGGCGGGAATGGGATATTAAACCATGATTGTTAAGATGCGGGAGTCCACGCAGATTTTCTTGTAGAAGAATACAAGGATTCATTGTTTGTTATTCTCCCTTGAAACAATGTCCATTTCCCAACCTTGACTTCAAATAATACACAGCTACTTCACATCCTTCAAGATAGAAACTCATTCTTCAAGGGGCAGTCAACTCTTGTGGCGATTAGCAACCTCTACATCCACATCCATCTTCAGGATCGCTTGTATTTACTTGTAAATATAAATATATATATAAATAAATATATATATATACATATATATATATATATATATATATATATATATGTATATATATATATATATATAACGAACTTATGTTTTTATCAATGAATCAAAGTTTTTTCGGGAATTTTTTCCTCAGCCCCCTAACGGACTGCAGATTGAATACTTACACGAAAACGTCTACATTTAATAAGCTTTAAATCTATGAAAATGAAGTTGAGGTTTATTGAGAGATAAATTGAACGATAAGCTCCCTTTTGTAAAAAAAAAAAAAAAAAAAAAAAAAAAAAAAAAAAAATGTGGAATGGAACCCTGTATATGTATATTTATATATATATATATATATATATATATATATATATATATATATGTATATTTGTCAGTTCGCTATCCTACCTAGGATCTACTCTCTCCGTAGTATATTTCGGCGGATTCCTGCGAAGCTGTTCTGCTGAGACTACCATCCATGCAAGGTGGTGGTTGACAAGAGAAAACCATGAGGCATGCATGATATCCTGAAGAAGCAAGAGAGGACTCGGAAGATAAGCAGCACTTCTGGTATATCACTGGATAAGGAAGAGTTAATTGATACATGTTCTACCGATCTGTGTACAGAATGACATATATATGTGAGAGGATATGCCAGTATCGGGTTGCATATAGCACTCCAGTCGACAGGAAAGGTAGTCTTGGATTTCATACTACAGGCGAGGGATTGTAGAAGTCTGAACATGACAGATCCCATATCTTGTTTAGGGTAAGCATTTCATTCCACGCTAATATAGGCTGCTTTTAGCGGCTTCAGAGGCTATGTCTGATTATCACGTCCGTCTGTGCAATCCGAAAGTCGAGAATAGAAAAGTTCCGTTTCACAGAGATTCAATTATATACAGGGTGGCCCGTAAATGTCTAGTCATATTGTGAGGGGTGATAGAGGACCTTTAGGGGAACAAAAAATGTTCTATGACGATTTTCCGAATTCTCGCCCATAAGGGAGAAAACGTCGTTTTGTCGATTTTTCGAGACAAACGTGGTTTTTAAGAGAATAATCTTTGTAGCTCCGTCCCAGGTGGTACAACTAGAAAGGGGATGAAACCTATGGAAAGCTGAGTAAATTTACTATAAGACTAGTTGGGAGTAAACGTAAAAATGAATGAATGTAAGTATTCCAGAGGGTGAAACAAAATTCAGTCTTCCCACAAATTTTCTTTATTTTGCACTAGGCCTTTCAACACAAATGTGCCATCATCAGGTGCTAACAACAAATAAAAACATGCATTAATATTGTTTGACTCCTTAATAACAATTAATATTGTTTGACTGTTGTTGGACAGTAATTAGTCTAATTAGTCTAATTAATAGTTATAATTTATAAAGCAAACGGTGAAAGTATAGATTAGAACATAATGTTATAATTAATAGTTAGAATATATGAAGCAAACGGGAATAGTAAAAATTGGAACATAATGTTATAAATTACAGTTATTTAGTAAATTATTACAAATTCATAAACTAAGGTGTCTAAATGAAGTTTTTAAAATAATGTAACTTTATATTGTATTATTACTATAGCTAAAATACCATATATGTGCATATATATCCACATATACACAAACATACACACACACAAACATATATATATACATATATACATATATATATATATATATATATATATATATATATATACACACACACACACACACATATATACATGCATATACACACAAACGCACAAGGATACATATACAATTATATACATACGACTACACACACACAGACACACACATACTCACATATACATACAAACATCCATATGCACAAAAGGGACATCATATTTATATTATTGGAGGTTGAAAAAGAGAATTGCTTAAACTATTTAGATCTAACCATCACTAGGGATGGGAATAAACATACATTTGGGATATATCGAAAACCGTCATCAACAGATATAGTCATACCCAATTCTTCGTTCCACCATTACTCACACAAATTGTCAGCTATTCATAGCTACATAAATAGACTTTTAAATATCCCGTTACCGCAAAATAATTACGATAAGGAATTGCAAGAAATTTATCACATAGCAGTGACAAATGGCTATACAACCAGGGAGGTCGATAAAATTATAACACGGAAAAAAACAAATAAACTCAAAGCCCAGTTAGATAACAAATTAATTAATCATAGTATTGATAGGTGGTGCTCCATACCGTACCTTGGAGCATTGTCGGAATAAATAGCTAATATTTTAAAGAAAACTGGTTTGCATGTGGCTTTCAAGAGCAATGATAACCTAAAAAATTACATTGTTAGTGTAAAGGACCCTGTAGACTTAAGAGACCGCTCAGGGGTTTATAAAATATGCTGTGGAGAGTGTGGCGCATCTTATGTGGGAAGGACATCTCGGAAGCTAAGGGTACGGTGCAAAGAGCATTTACGAAAAGGGGAGTCCGTTTTCTATGAACACCTTATACAGGAGAACCACCTTAAGGCCCCTCATACGATGACCCTATTAGCCAGAGAACACGACTACAAAAAAGTAAAAATATTAGAAAACATTTTTATTAAATTAGAAACCAGCAAAAAGGATAATTTAAACATCCAACGGGAAGTAGTGTGCCCCTTTTTGTCAAGTGAACCTCTCCCGTCGTTTATGACTAGTCCCACCCTCACCAGTCCTAGCCCCAACACAGCCCTGGTAACAACTATCACTGCACGGAGGTAGATATAAGTTCACAATTGTAATTATACATATATTATATAGTTAGCACAAATATGATGTCCCTTTTGTGCATATGGATGTTTGTATGTATATGTGAGTATGTGTGTGTAGTCGTATGTATATAATTGTATATGTATCCTTGTGCGTTTGTGTATATATGTGTGTATATGCATGTATATATGTGTGTGTGTGTGTGTGTGTATATATGTGTATATATATATATATATATATATATATATATATATATATATATATATATATATATATGTATATATGTATATATATGTGTGTGTGTGTGTATGTGTGTGTATATGTGGATATATATGCACATATATGGTATTTTAGCTATAGTAATAATACAATATAAAGTTACATTATTTTAAAAACTTCATTTAGACACCTTAGTTTATGAATTTGTAATAATTTACTAAAAAACTGTAATTTATAACATTATGTTCCAATTTTTACTATTACCGTTTGCTTCATATATTCTAACTATTAATTATAACATTATGTTCTAATCTATACTTTCACCGTTTGCTTTATAAATTCTAACTATTAATTAGACTAATTAGACTAATAACTGTTCAACAACAGTCAAACAATATTAATTGTTATTAAGGAGTCAAACAATATTAATGCATGTTTTTATTTGTTGTTAGCACCTGATGATGGCACATTTGTGTTGAAAGGCCTAGTGCAAAATAAAGAAAATTTGTGGGAAGACTGAATTTTGTTTCACCCTCTGGAATTAAGCAACCCCACTACCGGAAAACATCAATAAAAAGAATGTAAGTATGTATATCTTACCAAAAGAAAGCTATTCTAAATTTCCTGATATTATATTGATATTTCTTTCCATCGTTACTCCTCAATGGGCAGGATCTGAGACTTCCGGGTTTCAGAAAAACTTCTTCATTTAACCAGCTTTCCATTCATGTATCACAACCCTGTGTTATTGAAGTATTTGAACGGTTTAAGAACCAAAGTTTAAAAAAAAAACATGGATCTGTGAAAAGAAAATTATATTTTTTTCTTCAGTTTATTCAAAAAGCTGAAGAGAAATATTTATTTTTATAAATGTTTACATAAATATTAAGTAAATATTTACTTAAAACAATAAAAAAATTACTTCCACGTATATCAAAAAAATTCCTAAAACAGTAAATGAATAAAATACACATTTATTTTGAATTTATTAATTCAGGTAACTAATACTGGGTCCAGGTGGCGGCCATTAAGGAACACCAACCATACATTAACCTCAAAAATTATTATTTTTACCTAGATCACGCATTTGAACACATTTTTACTGGACTGTGTACATCTTATTTATGAGGGATAGATTTCTTCAGCTTTTTGAATAAACTGAAGAAAAAAATATAATTTTCTTTTCACAGATCCATGTTTTTTTTAAAACTTTTGTTCTTAAATCGTTCAAATACTTCAATAACACAGGGTTGTGATACATGAATGGAAAGCTGGTTAAATGAATAAGTTTTTCTGAAACTCGGAAATCTCAGATCCTGCCCATTGAGGAGTAACGATGGAAAGAAAAATCAATAAAATATCAGGAAATTTAGAATAGCTTTCTTTTGGTAAGATATACATACTTACATTCATTCATTTTTACGTTTACTTTCAACTAGTCTTATAGTAAATTTACTCAGCTTTCGATAGGTTTCATCCCCTTTCTAGTAGTACCACCTGGGACGGAGCTACAAAGATTATTCTCTTAAAAACCACGTTTGTCTCGAAAAATCGACAAAACGACGTTTTCTCCCTTATGGGCGAGAATTCGGGAAATCGTCATGGAACATTTTTTGTTTCCCTAAGGGTCCTCTATCACCTCTCACAATATGACTAGACATTTACGGGACACCCTGTATACACACACACACAATATATATACCGTCATTTGGGGTGAGTTCGGACAGGTAGTACGAGTTCGGACAGTACTGCATGGCTCAGGAAATCACGTGACCTTGAACAAACTTTTTCATTAGGGTCATAATTGGGTTGACTAATACGATCGATATTCCATTTTTCCCATGTAGTTAAGCCGAAATCGCCGTGAGAACACTTTGAAGTGAGCAACGAATATTTTAATGTGAGTTGTAATTTCCATGATTTTCGAAATGCTAGAAACAAACATCTGTGTAGAAGCTGTATAAGTAATTAAATCCTAATTTTTCATATTTTATAGTAGGTTTATATGTTTTCTAATGATACAAAAAAAATATATTTATTTTCTTGGTTCAAAAGCTTTTTTTTCTCGTTTAAGTTAAAAAGTCCGACTCGCAGGAACTGCATCATCTTTGCGCGGTTCCGTTCTTATATCTAGACTCATTTAAAATGATTAAAATAGAAGCTGTTATTATTTTGGGTCCACATTTCTAGAAAGCATGAAGATTAGATAGTTAGCCGTCGAGGTGATAAGTAAAGATGGAATGGTTGGGATTCGGCTAAAGAAACCTCAATACGATTTTTGTTAAAAAATCTATATTTAGGACGTTTTGGCTACTCATTGGTAGCCTTCGTCAGCAATGAAAGTGCCGGGAGGCAGAGGAGGACCAAAGTTGACAGTTCCATCTTTACTTTCAAGAAAGGTCTTATTTACGATCTTACCTGCATGGGTTCCCGCCCTAGGAAGGACCCCGCTAGGCATTTGAAAAACTATATCTTGGAAATCCATATCTCTAAGATTAAATTGTTTTTATTATTTTTCTTAACCTGATTTATTATCAAATACATTATCCAACTGTAAGCAGTCAAAAAATAACAAGGAATAAAAACAGACAAAAAGAACAGTTCGAATCAGCGAAATCAATTACTTTAAAGTTTTAAGCACTTATTTCTCCGATTGACATCGTCTAATCAAAACTTTCATCAGAACCTTTTTTGTAGAGCATTTAGTAAGCTTTCTAATGGTATTCTTTCGTTTACCAAGATTCTCAACCTTTTTCGAGATATTAAGGAAAGTATACAAAGTTCCCAAAACTTTTCATGTCTGTTCATAAAATATTTTATTCTAACCCTTCCTTAACTCCAAACGTAACATAACTTTCAACATATTAGTTTTAATGAAAGTAGAACATGCAGATAATGTTTCAACTGAATCCCGTGATTCTAAGTACCCAAACCAAAAACGGTATTCAAAAACTA
This sequence comes from Gonocerus acuteangulatus, assembly GCA_946811695.1. NCBI lineage: Eukaryota > Metazoa > Arthropoda > Insecta > Hemiptera > Coreidae > Gonocerus > Gonocerus acuteangulatus. The sequence continues at coordinate 88,166,328 of OX328128.1, read as the reverse complement.
TTGTTCCAATTTTCTCGAAAACGGTTAAAGCTATCGACTTGAAAATGGTTTCATTCGTTTTCCTAGCCCAAGAAGCCTATAAAAAGAGTACTTACAAGCGTATGAACTCAAAAACGTAAGCGTTACGATTTTTTCTGCGCGAATTTCGCCCCAAACGCCATCTTCCAGTGGGCGGATTTTGCTGGTTAACGAACTTGACCTTTCAAATTGGACGACTGATTTTTGTACCAAATTTCATCAAAATCGGACCATCAGGGAAGCCAGAAATGAGCGAACAGACAAATATATATATATATATATATATATATATATATATATATATATATATATATATAAATATATACATATATATATATATATATATATATATATACAAATTTGAACCACCATTATTTTCGGTCTCTAGGGGTTTTGAAACGCGAAATTTTCTTGTCGGCACTTCCGGATTGTTTCATTGTATCAACCTTATAAGCGGGGTTGCTCCCTATGGGGGAGGGAGGAACCGCGCTAAAAGTCGCATACCGTGGGGTGAGTTCGGACATGCATCAATTATACCTTCGTCTTCTTGGCTTAAAGGAAAACAGTATTTATTCCAAAGAGGCTTTGAAAAATGTGATTGACCATGTCAAAACCAAGAAGAAGACTCTGAGAGAGGCAGCGGATCGATTTAGGTATTTCGTTGTACAACAAAACACCTAAATCGACGATAAATGATAAAGTTAGAGGAATGCACACCAAAACAAGTGGTGGCCAAACAAAATTGAGACAAGTAGAAAAAAAAAAAAAAAAAAAAATCTAAGGGAATTTTAACTGCAGCTGAATGGGACTTTCCATTAACTCGGTTAAGATATTCGCCAAATCGTAAAACATATTTGGATTGGTCAGGAAAAAAATCGCAGGATTTTAAGACAAGCCTAGGCTGGAATGGTTTGAGGGCTTTATGTAAAGGTATCAGCCATTAATGGAACGCCTTACACAAAACATCAAAAGGTGTAGAGCAGAAGTTGATAAGGGGAAAGTAAAAGAATATTTTGTAAAAAATATTATAGAAAATATTCCTCTTTAGAATATCGTTAATTATGACCGAGCTCACTCCAACTATAGTTTAAGTTTAGATTTTTACAGAAATTAAAGGCTGTCCGAACTCACCCCACACGTAGGGGTGAGTTCGGACACATTTTAGCAATAAAAAAAAATGAAAATTCTTGAGATATTCAAAAAACAAAATACACTATTCGATAGAGGAATGTTAAGGGCTCATACATTAATTTTTCCAGATTTCTACAAAAATTCTGTCTTTTGTAATTACGAGAAAACCTCGAAAATGTGTCCGAACTCACCCCAAATGACGGTATCCGGAGTTAAGAAAATCCGGGTTTTCCAGAGAATGAAGGGGAAAGAAATAAAAACAACAAATAAACCTCCGAAATATTTGTAATAGATTTTAGAAATTATTGTCGTTGCAAATCGCCATCGCTACGGTCTTTCAATAGAAATAAATACATTATTATCGACACACTTTCATAGCCTATGTATTTGCACTGAACTTAATTTAGCGGTAATACTGAAGGAGAGTGTCCTCAGCACCGATTTTCTTCAAAATTTGCACTATAACGTATTTTGATGCACTAAACACGAATCCGTTGAAAAAAAAAGTTGCTCGCAACTAGGAAAGAAGTTATTAAGCACTAAAGTTCACTGTTATGGAGGTTATAAAAGACAGGGTAAACAGCTTATATGTAAACACGCGCCTGCGCAATAGTCCTTAATGACGAAGTGTAATTGAAATTTAGACTCACCTGTGGTAGCTGACTTGGTCTTAAACTGTCGCTTTTGGGCATACGTGCTATGCGTTTCCGCTCGCTCAAGAAAACATCAAAACCCCTAGTCAATCCAACTCGCAGAAATGAAAAGAATTCTATGGCCCAAAAGTCGTCCAAGGCAGTCTTCCCTAACCTTCATAACAGTGAACTTTTTTTTTAAATAACTTCTTTCCTAGTTGCGAGCAACTTTTTTTTTCAACGGATTCGTGTTTAGTGCATCAAAATACGTTATAGTGCAAACTTTGAAGAAAATCGGTGCTGAGGACACTCTCCTTCAGTTTTACCAATTTAGCTCCAACTAGTCTGTAGTAAAGAAGGCAGTTAGCTTCTGCTGTTTCAGTTTAGTGTATCGCTTACTAGCAGCGCCATCTCGCATCCGCTTTAACATTAGAAGTACATTTGGTAAAGTTTCGGCTTGAATCTCGAAATACACCATCAATTTATAAATGTTTGCTACTGCTTCTGCGTGGCTCATATCCACCATAAACTGTCCTTAGAAATCATCTTGAAACAATAGTTTCCGATGCATTTTCTGTCCATTTTTCAATCAGATACGGTCGATGTTCGTGCTCCAAACTCTGCAGCAATGTTCTTTAACCATTCTCCCTTATCAATTCTTGTCAACCCTTCCATCCTTTTTCCATAGTTAGTACAATATGTTTTTGCGTTTCGCCTAAATCGAAACGAGCAAACGGATACTGTACCTCATCCGTGACGCTAGGAAAACTCGCGTAATTTACCTACTCATAATAGCTAATTTCGCGTCTGTAAAACAACTCTTCATTTACTAATCTAAAACACATAATATCGTTTTCTGAACTCGTCCGGGTTAAAGAGGTTTTAATATACATCATGCTCAACAAAAGAGGTTGTTAAAAAAAATTTCCATTGACTTTTGCTTCTAATCAAAAGTAATAAAAAAACTAATAATTGAGCCAGCTGTCCATGATAAATATAAAATAGTAGAACTATTCAACTTCATTGTTTCTTATTACATATTATTTATTTATTTTTATAATTGTTACTACATTTTTTATTTCGTATATTGGGTCTTTTTGCGAAGACCACATCCAGTTACTTTTGAAGTAGCAGTAGTGATTTATAACAGTTACTCGTACTCGCTGATAAGCTTACTGATTAGCTTATAGGTTCTTTGCTGGTTATCTATCACTACTTGACTCGTTATCTACGGTTATAATTCATTTTAGATAATGACAAACAATATTTATTAATAAAAAGGTTAATATGATCAAAATCAATTCTCTCAACTATGAAAAAGGTTATTAAGCATTAAAGTTGACTGTTTTACAGGTTATGAAGGATAACAAACAACGATATTTGTAAACAAACATATTTCATTCCTTTTCTCTCTTTTTTGGATATTTTACATTTATTAGGCATTACATGCTATGCGTTTCCGCTCGCTACGCTACGCTCCGCTCGCTACGCTACGCTCCGCTCGCTACGCTACGCTCCGCTCGCTCAAGAAGATATCAAAACCCTAGTCAATTCAACTCACAATTAATAGAATTATATTAATTTTAGCGACTCTTGTCTATCCAACTCACTAAAATTAATAGGATTCCATTCATTTTTCGATTAAGAAACCAATCCCTTTTTCTTTGTCAGGAACATCGCGAACTAATTGTAAAAGACTCATTTTTTCTCACTACCATAAGCAGAGCTTTTTCGTAAATAAACTAATTCACTGTTGAAGGTTACTTTACTCCCAGCAAGAGCCAATACAATTGGTCAGCAGAATCCTCCAATAGGAAGGCAAAGGAGTTAGGCGCATGCGCCGAATCACTGATACAATCACTACTGCTACTTCAAAAGTAACTGGATGTGGTCTTCCCAAAAAGACCCCGTATATTTTTTGTTATTTGTTTTTCCAAGAATGCTACATTTCATCAAATACTTTTGCTGTCGTTATCCATCCCCATGTCAATTGCCTTCATTGATTCTCTGTAACTGTTTATATTTTTCCAATCTTACTTTTGCAACATTACAACTATTACAATTAAATTTTAGTATAAAAATATTTATTGAGACATTCTTATAGATTACTTTTATTTGTAAATAAGCTTAAAAAATATGTTTTTTGTAACCAATTCGTTAAGTTGGACATAGATCCATTGAGGTGTTTTTATTTATTTATTTAGTAAATAAAGTGAAAAAATTATTTCCATTTAAAAGTAATTTTCATTTTATCATTGTAAAATGTGTGTCGACACTAATCAGCTGTCTACAAAAAAGGTATAAATATATGTTGTTTTTTACTGCACATCGACATCCAGGCCATTGGTACCGAGCTATCTACAGGTTGCCACCTCCTTCTCTAACATCCACAGTGGAACAAGGAATTATTCCAGCAGCAAATAGATGACAGAACTCGACCTCATGACAATCAAAGGTTTGTGTGTGTGTGTGTGTGTGTATGTATGTATGTATGTATGTGTATATATGTATATATATATATATATATATATATATATATATATATATATATATATATATATATATATTATAATGGGTGTCATATTCATGATTTTTTATTTAAATTTTTATGTCCATTATTATTAACTAACAATTTTAGGACAGGTTATCTATAGGTTACCACCCTTTTCATGATTAGCGTCATATTACAAATTTGTGACCAGTGTAAAACAAATTTTGTGGCAAAAAAAATGTAGGTCTCTATACTGTAAACATAAATATACATATTTATATTTTGAAGAGGGGATTTGGGAGTAATTCTTGGTATGCAGTTGGTAGGAACAATGACAATTTTAAGACATTTTTCAAATATTATTTCACAAATGCAACCTTAAGAACTACATTACTCCGAAATAACTGGAAAATCATAAAATTAATATAAATCACTTCACTCGTCCTAAGAGGTTATATATTAAGAAAAGATAATTAAATATGCCCAAAAATGGTTCACATTAAAAAAATTATCAAGTTATTTTTTTAAAAGTGATTAAAAAAATAAGAAAAAGCAACATCCTAAACATAATTATAATTAAATGGTCCATTTAACATTTTAATTATTCGTCCGGATTAAACAAAACTACATTTCATGACAGATTAACATAATATTAAAAAGAAATACTAAAAATGTTTTTAACACATCACTATTATTTGCATTTTTTTTCTTGAAGAACACTGAGAAAATTCGAATTGAAACATTAATTTAAAAAATTCGAATTAAAAAACAGGACTTTTGTTTTTTGGAATAGAAAAAAAAGGCTTACAATAGAATATTTTAGCTTAGATTTTTTATATATTTTGAAAGTTTGACACTTTATATAAATAATTATTTACATAAATGCTGTAGTTCTCTAATGATTTCCAAGTGACAAATGATATAGTGTCAGGAATTCTCAAAACAAGTCAAAAATCACTAGAAAGCATTAAATTCCCTGAGAAACAAAATGGTATTTCTAAATTTAATATGACGATTTGTTTTAAAAAAAAGGACTTATCTCAGTTTCTAAAAGGGCAATGATGTTTACACTGTGGAATGTCACAGAAATTATGTCATCCATGTAAATCGTAAGAAAGTAATTGTGAACTTACCTTGAAAACTGATGAAATCCACTGGTCTAAAAATAAGAAACTCAGATAACAGCCGAGCTGAGCGAAAATAGTAATTGTCTCACAAATTATAAACGAACGGCTAAATATATGTGACACATATCGGCGTTTGATGACAAACACTGTTCAAAACTCCCCGTCGCTGGCGTTCATGCTGTTTTAACGGGTGGAGAGCAACCGAAAGGTGTTCCAAAAAACACGACGAAAAATAGTTTTAGAAGAAGAAGCGCGAATCGGTCGTTTGAAAGAGAAAAAAATACGCACACACACCCACAGCCAAGAGTAGCACAATAACAAGTAATGGGATGGGCAAAAATGGCGTCTTTAGTTCGAATTATTTCCACAGCAGCGCTATCTAATATATTCTATACAACCGATTCAAGTGTGACTTTTAACCAAAAAAAATATGAACTTGACTTTGTTCCAAGCTAATTATTGTAGCATTTATTGGAGACTCTTCATTAAGTTATTATTTTAACAAGAAAACAATCACACCGAAACACTTAAGTGATATTTAGAAGTACTAAATTTAATCGTTTATCCATTATTGCAGCGCTACCTACACCTACACTTCAAACTTTCTGTCCTTTTCCAACCTCTATGGGATCCAATTTTTATTAAAATATATGACGTCATTAATTGAAAATTATAATAACTCAATTTATGGAGGACGGGAATTTAAATGGATCTACCTGTTGAATTTTACGGACGGGAATTTCCGTCATTTATAGTTAAAACTAATATAATTTATTTTATAAATCTTATTAACGATTGTTTGAATAAGCTTTCTAAATACAATTAATTCTTATTTATTTAATTTTAACGGCCATTATAATTAACTAAGAATTTTAGGACGGGTTATCTATAGGTTACCAACCTTTTCTAGCCAGGATAGGGCTGATGTATTTTCTTTTTTCTAAAGAAAAGCCACCACCCCTAGTGGGAATCGAACCCTCGACCCTTGGGACAGAGGGTTCACACTCACCACCACAAGGCCTCCAATTAATTCTTAGGAGGAAGCTGATCTCATAATATATTGTAGTATTATAAAAGTTTTTCAATAATAATAATATAATAGCAATCATGTCTAACTGAAAGTTGACCATGTCTGGAAATATGTTTGTAACAATTTCAAAGAAAATAGTTTTGAATTAATAGGCTAGAATTATTTTCCTTGCAAATATAATATACATAGGTAAGGGTTTTCTTGTTGAAACTATCAGCTGGTTTTATTTATTTAGTCATTTTTTAAAAATAAATTAAAACATATTTATTTAACAGCTGATTCAATAATAATAAATTAATTGTAAGTTTTACATCCACTAATATACAATTCAGATTTTTGGTAAGAGTTTTCTGCAGGTTACCCATCTAATAACTTGTGTTCTGTAAATTTGATGCCTGATTCAATAATTCAAATAGTAATAAATAAATACTTACTTTAACTGATTTTCGGAAAAATGTTGCTCATGAGTATATAGCTTAAATGGATATTTGAAAATAAAAGGATAAGGGATACATAAATAATCTGTAATATTTTGCAGTATTTTATTTAGGATATGTACAGTCATTAAATAACTAGATTACAGTATGGATGATAATATATAATTAATTAAATTATAAATAACTTTACCTGCTAAAATAAATACTGATTGAGGAAAAAGGTAAGCACAAGAATGGAAGAAGATTCGGTGAGATTTGGAGCTTAAGTCTAACAATTTATACATTAGATACAATAATCATTTTGTACAACTGAGATTTCTTGTAAAGAGTATATTTAGGTGAAATATCTTTGTAATGGACGGCCTAGTGTAGAGGGAGTGAAAAAACAACAAAAGAAAACAACAGTGTTGACATTTAGTATTTCATAGATGGAGATTCGGGGTGGCAACACTGAAAATCCACATGTCAGTGTTGGCAATAAACGATTTCTGTGGGAAGACTCACAAACGTTTTAGGTTATAATGGATTATTTTCTATAAGTATTGCCTGTCAGAAACAATTAATTAAATTGAATAACTATGTTGCCACAAAGGTATGATGTCTCTTACGTAATTCTTCATTTACTTATACTGTGAAATATATCTAAATAATACCCGTTATGTATTATGAATTATTTGTAAAATAAATTAACAATTTCCATTATGTATAAAATCAGAGTAATAGCAAATAGAAAGAATAAAACTCAATGTGCGTAACTATAATGAGTATCATAAATTACACAAAATGTATTGTGCTTTGTGTGTCACAGCAGAATGTACTGTGCATAATTTGTAATATGGAAGTATAATTCCTGTTATGCGAGTCATCAATGAGAACCATTCATAATGTGCGAAGGCAAATTTATGTGCTATAATAATTATCCCCATTATACAATATTGCTTAAAAATTCCTGTTACCTGCGAAAAAAAGATTAATTACATGACATTATGCGAGGCACTTTAGAAATTGTGCACGGCCAAGAAGTATTACCCAGCCTTTATTGTAAAAAATAATCCCAAAATTTTATATTTATAACAGGAAAGAGTTATGCCCATTGTAAGCAACTAGGAAGAGTATCATCCGTTTATAGTGTCAGCAATATTGCGTAGAATCACGCAGCGTGTGACAACAAAGTCTATGTAATATTTCTTAAAGAAAAATGAATAAATGACACATTATACCTGACATGTAGGAATGTTGTTTATTCAATATCTTCCATCAAGTATAACAATGCAAGATTTTGGCTATCCAAAAATTACTGTCCACTGAATGAAACAGTTGACAAACCTGGGTATTGATTAACCAGTAATAAAAACTGGCTTTGAGTATAACAATAAAGAAAGTTGTCTACTGACAACAATGTATACTAGAGTTACGAGTACTGTCTAATGAGTTTTCAGTAAAAAATATTTTCTATTGCTTGTAACACTTGAAAAAACTCTCCATTGAGTATAAAAGTAATATACACTGTTTATCAAGTGTAAGAATAAGGGGTTTTGCATGTTACAGCGAAGAATACATCCTATTGAGCGGAGCAGTCAGGAATACTGTCTATTTATTGCACCAGTAAAGAATACTGCCTAAAGAGTCTAACAGTATAACAGTATATACTGTCTACTGAGCGTAACAGTTAAGAATACTGCCTACTGTTTGTAACATTATATACTGTCTATTGTTTGAACAATGTATACTGCCTACTGAGTGTAACAGTCAAGAATATAGTCTATTGTTTGTAACGGTATATACTGTCGACTGAGTGTAACAGTCAAGAATACTGTCTTTTTATTGCAACAGTAAATACTGTCTACTGAGTGTAACAGTCAAAAATAATGTATTGTTTGAACAGTATATACTGCCTACTGAATGAAACAGTCAAGAATACTGTCTATTGTTTGTAACAATAAATACAGTCTAGTGAGTGTAATAGTAAAGAGTACTGTCTATAACAGACGTCGGAGGACCATAAAAGAAATACTGTCTACTGTTTGTAACAGTATATACTGCCTACTAAGCACAACAGTAAAAACACTGTCTATTGATTTAACAGAAATAATTACAATTTATCAAGTGTAATAGTAAAGCATACTCTGGAATGTAAAAACCTATTGCTTTTCCGTAATATGTATTTGTAATAGTGTTTTGTAAACTAATAATAATTTGTTTAGAATTTTTTTTAAAGCAATGTTTCATTTTAATAAGTAGAGTTACATATAATGTGTCAACATTCGAGGGTTTTTCATATCACACTGATAAGGGAACCAGATCAAAACTAGTATTTTATTTGCTAATGTTTCTGCTCGAATTGTAAGCCTCCAATGAGGCTATGTGGAGAAGAAGAATCTGTTTGTAAGTTTTTACATCACGATGGTACTCAGTGATGCAGCTACTTACTTGAAAATCAAGCTGAAACGATGGCAATAAAAAACTTCATTCTTTAAACGAAATGTGTTTTTACGAATCAAATTTGTCCCTAATTAAAAAAATCAGTCAACTAATTTCCTTAAAGATTAAAGATTTTTACATAACAATAGTTAATCATTACACAAAAAGATTATAAACAATTAGAAAAATAAAAAAATTGAATTGGGAATTGTCTGTTTCCCATAGCAATAGATAATTGAATGAGTATGTACTCGAGTCGCAAGACTTAACACAATAAAGCTAGATTCTTATTAAATTCACATACAAAAAAAAAAAACACTTTCTCTCTCCCCACGAGGCTGTCCAATTACAGAGTTTTTACCTTAAAATACAAACAAAATCACAATTCATGCTTAATATTTCATCGATAAATCACTATGTGCCTTTATGAGTTACTGCAAATTATTTTAAAATCACTAATATCTACAAGAACTAATTGAAAGACACAATCTGGCCTCAACAGCCGAGAAAAAAACTTAATCTACAGCTAATAACAAACTGCTAAGAAATTTTGGCAGCTTTTATAATACGAAAAAAAAAATCATTTTTGCTGTACCAAAGAATAGACCAATCATTTTCCGTGTATTTTTATATCTTCGATACAAATGCAAAGTATCAAATGTGAAAAAACGCAGTTTTTATTTTTTATTACTGTTGTACATTAAACTCGAATCTAAGTTCACTCAGTGAAAGAGGAAAGTAACCATTGTCAAAAGGTCGAATCTGCCGACTATTTGACTGTCCAAAAGCAAATTAATGAATAAAAGTTTTTTCACTCTGGAAAGTGGTGATTTTCACATGGAATATTCTGCATTTGTATCGACGATATGTCCAATTCGAGTGTACACTTCACATCTTGTTTTTTTTTTTTGTTCTGTTTTTTAAATGGCCAAAAAACACTCTTTTGAGCAAAAAAATGCTTGAAAAATTAAAGGATAACTAAATTTTGAACCCAAAACCAGAATATACATTTACTAAGGTTTTCAATGTGCCTTCTGAATTGCTTTATCACCCCTGGTTTTTAAAATATCCTAAACTAAAAGTGTGAAAAACACATATTTGAGATATATGTCAGGTTATGGAAGAAAACAAAAGATACCTGACAAAATTATTATAAAGACAACAAAGGCCCAAAAAAGTGCACAATGAATAACCTAAGAATTCAACATTTTAAAGGGGAAGATAAGTTCTTTAAATTACTACATTCCGTATTTAAACTATCTTCTGTTTCTTAACCTAAAATGTGATTTACATGTTTTTAGATTAGAATATCCCACAAACCTGATGTGATCACGTAATTCTTAGTCCATATTTGTGTTCGGCTCATCAAAAGCCTTCAGAACGGTACATTCGGATTACAGGTTAAAACTTAAAGTCCGCTGGTGTTACCTATAAAGTGATTTTTTATTTCATCAAGCATTCGTTATTTTTAAGATAGGGTTTTAGCTATTAACAAAAACATTATGTGGTTCATGTTTATCCAAAATACACAACAAATTATAGGTTTAGTGTTTGGTACGGATTTTTATTTATTTATTTATTTTTTTTTTTTTTGTGCCTTCGTAATTGATGGATTTTGAGCCAACAATTTCATTGGAGGATCCTAACAGCAATTTCCGGGGTCTCCCCGTGGTCTAGTGGGTAGCACCTTAGATTCGTGAAAGAACTGTCTCCAGCGCTGCCTTGCTTCAGAAGGAAGTTATTTTGAGATTAAAAATATACAATTGTAATTCTATTTGAATAAAAAAAATCAGTCCATTACTCAATTTACAGACCTCATATGTTTTTTTGGCTTCATTACTCAAGAGTGTTGCTGTTCTGTATGCGATATTTCAGTGTTATCAAATCACAATAGAAGAAATGTTGATCATATTTCTAAGAGAAAACATGGATAATGATAAGAAGCTGGAGAAATGCCGAGAGAAATATCACCTACTGAACAGCAACACCTCAGGGAAAAGAAGCCTAACCTCTCAAAACTAAAACAATGGATCCCAGAGCAAAGCAGTTTAAGAAATATATATTAATTATTCCTGTTACTGCTTAATGCTTTCACAAACGATGACTTTGAAAAAAATTCTATTGGGCCCAAGTCTTCCTTTTGCTTAGTTATTTTGGCAAACAAAAATATATATGTATGTGAAGACACTTTTGAAATTATGTACTTTTAGTAGATTAATTTCAATTTAGTTAAGTGTCAAATATGCCACGAAAGCGGCCCGCTGAAGGAATTTTACTGGCGGATTAAGTATCATACGATACCAGACCTGCAGAACTAACCGGAAATAACGTAATCAGGTCCCAAATCAAATACGAATGGGGACAAGGCCCGGAGTAGAGGGGATAGAAAGAAAGCCAAGCTATCTGCTGATGCACATGCCATGATGCTGGGCCCGCAGAACACATCTCTCTGACGCATATGCCACGACGCCAAGCCCGAACGTGTTAATATATGTATAGACCCTATATATTTGTATGCATCAATTACATTTCTTGTGTAATGTAAGAGCTAGTTGAGTATAAAAAGGTGGTATCATTGCTCCTGAAAATGTTCGATTTTTTTTTTTAATGATTTCCTTAACTAAAAATATGTATATTTTCTTTAAAAGGAACTTCGACAGAAACTCTTAAACATCTGAAAGTTTTGTCTCGTTTCTAAAGTCATCATTTGAAGCAGATGTATGAACAGACAGAATATATCCGGTCCTAAGTGTAAACAAAGAAGTTTAACAAAATCATAAATATCACTCTTTGAAAATAATCTCTTGAAAGATTTAGCAACAATCACCCGACTACATGAAGCCTATAAGTGAACTAAAGCCTATATTAGGTTCAACAATAGATATGATATCCTCGATATGTATTCTATAACCAGCAGTAACTCATCTTGGCTTATAATTACTATATCCTTCACAATATATATATAATATAAATATCGCTTATATACATTCAGCAAACAGGTTTTTACCTATTCGACCATCTTAACTGGTCCCAATCAGTGTCACTCCCTCTCCTAGGCATCTGTAACAAAACATCTAGTTGTAAAGATCTAGATTTTCAAATTTATAATTATTTCTATTTGTAAGTAAATCTGACTTATAGAGTAAATGTTCCAATATTGGACTATATACAGGGTGTCCCGAATTTAAATGGCAAAACTCAGGAAAGTGTAGGGGATTGAAAAATTAAGAAAAAAGTCCGACTCACAGGAACTGCGTCATCTTAGCGTGGTTCCCTACATCTCGAAGAAATGGAATAGATTAGGCATCACAAATCACAGGAAACTGACAGTAGCCAACTTACACTGAATAATACGGATAATTCTTAATCCTCATTCTTGAGGAAGTTTGAATAAGTCAATACAATTATGTACTGAAAACATACTCACTCTTCGACTACTGCACAGAAGGCTCTATTTTGAACCAAAAATTCGTTGTCATTTTAAGTTTCTTTTGTTTTACTAACAAATTCATTTTACTGTTATAATCAACTGTAAATATGTGCTTCATGGCAAATAATATTCCATTCTCTCAAGGGTAAAATCTTTATATAAAATAAGAAATAATGATATCTTCAGTTGTAGGCTATGAGGAAGATTATATAGATAGGAGAATTCAAAACAAACCTTTGTATACGCCATCATGATTAGCCACAGCCATCTTGATTACCACGGCCACTCCAAACTTATTACCAATACCTTTCACTGTTTCTTGGCTTATTTTACTAAAATACTAATTTCACTGATAAATTCAATTTAAAACAAAAGACAACCAAATAAAAAGTGAGATAAACAAGGACAAAAACCCGTTCAAAACAAACACTTTTTAAGTTTTAAGCGCTTATATCTCTGATTGACGTTGCCCAATCGAATATTGCTTCAGAATCTTTTTTGTAGAGAATTTAGTAAGCATTCGAATGGTCACCTTCCACTTAGCAAGATTTTCCAACCGTTATCGAGATATTTACGAAAAATGTATGAAGATCCGAAAACTTTTCATGTCTATTAATAAAATATTTTTTTTCGCATACTTCCTTAACTCCAAATAAAACCAAATTTTAAACATCTTAGTTGGGATTAATTTCCAAGATGTAGAAAATATTTCAATTGAATCCCGTGATTCTAAGTACCCACAAAAAAATAATGACTTACAAAAACATTGATTCCACTTTTCTCAAAAACAGTTACAGATATCGCCTTAAAAATGGTTTCATTCGTTTTTCTATCTTAAGAAACCTATAAAACAAGTACCTGCAAGAAAATGAACTCAAAAACGTTAGCATTACGATTTTTTTTGCGCGAATTTCGCCCCAAACACTATCTTCCAGTGGGCGGATTCTGCTGGTTAACAAACTTGACCTTTCAAATTAGACAGATTTTTGTACCAAATTTCATCAAAATCGGACCATTTTTGAACTTGCTAGAGAGCGAACAGACAAGCATATATATAAATATATACATATATATATATATATATATATATATATATATATATATATATATATATGTTGTTCATTCGGCATCTGTCTCCAGCGGTCTTGCTCCTCCTATCATCGCAATATTTCGCCGGATTCCTCTCCAGCTTCTTCTGGCCGTCACTCATCCTTGCTGGTTGGTAAGGGAATGAGTCCGTCCTTGGTCTGGGCTCCCTTTATACGCCTTGGTCGGAGTAGCAGTAGTGATTGTATCAGTGATTCAGCGCATGCGCATAACTCCTTTGCCTTCCTATTGGAGGATTCCGATGACCAATTGCATTGGTTCTTGCTGGGAGTAAAGTAACCTTCAACAGTGAATTGGCTTTTGTTTATGAAAAAGCTCTGCTTATGTTAGTGAGAAAAATGTTTCTTTTACAATTAGTTCGCAATGTTACTGACAAAGAAAAAGGGTTTGGTTTCTTACTCAGAAAAATTAATGGAATCTTATTAATTTTAGCGAGTTGGATAGACTAGAGTCGCTTAATCGCTGGGGTCTGAGTCGCATCTGGATTGTGTCGTGAGGTCAACCTCATAAGCGGGTTCTCCCTATGGAGGTAGGAAGAAACCACGCTAAAAAGACCCTTAGAGATTTGCTCGTTTTCGAGAAAATCGCAAAACAAGAAACGAACAAGTTTTCATTTTTGTATTTACTTATTTACATTTTCAATGGAAAAAAATTGTCATTGCGAATTATTTCAAGAAACCAATTACTGAAATTCAATTTCCTGATGCTGATATAGTTTTCGTGTATGGTTTCAGCAACGGTAATACTTTAGAAGCGGTGCGAGAGTATGGGCGCCGATTTACAAATAGAAGAGTGCTTAATCGACGAGACTTTTTGTTAACTTTTAATAGACTATGAGAGACTGGCTAATTTTATTTATTTACATTTTTTAGTTAGCATCTATTTAATTTAGTTATTGCTAAAAAGGTTGCCCTCTTGCAGGAATGCGAGCATTTCATCTAGCACTGACTCTGTGCCAAGGGTCGTGGGTTCGATTCCCACTAGGGGTGATGGCTTTTCTTTACAAAAAAGAAAAAGGCATCAGCCCTATTTTGTTTTGCTGTTCTTGAGCAAATGAGCGTTTGTTAGGAAAAAAATTGATTTTTATTATCATTCAAAATATATTGAAGTTTTACACAATTATGTATATTAATTTCATTTACTCATACCTTTGCAAATTGTTTTGTTTTAAAAAAAATACTGAAGAGTCCTTGATTTTGTATAATGGAAAATTTATAAAGGAATAGCTGGTGGATCAGAAAATAAAAACCCACCCATCGCAGCCCAGTATAGTGATTTTTCAGTATAGCTGCGATTTCAGCATTACTCTTTATTTGCCATTTATCTTTACAGTACAGTAAATCCTTCTAATATTTTGTCTTTCAAAAATCCTTAGTTTTTGGCAGGCTGTTGATGGAAGGCACCAGGTTTTCGACCCATAGGTAACAACCGGCTGAGAATATATATCTTAGTTTGGATAAATGTCAAACATCTTGAAATATTTTCAAATCAATACGTCATCCGTTAATTTGTTTGGAGTAACTAAAATGCAAATTCTAGTTTTATCCACTTTTCTTAAAAAACGGTTATAGATATCACCTTGAAAATTGTCTCATTTAATTCGGTATTTATAATAGCTATAATAAGAATGGGAAGGAATTAAGAGAGAAACGATTATGTGACTGTGTCGCACTCACAAGACAACATAGATGGATTCTGTAATGAATCTATTCTTTCCTTCGATCCTAGGCCTCTTCTTCTTCCTTGTCTCATCTATACTATACTACTAGCTCTTGTAATATGTAATAAGGGTTTTTAAAAGTTTTTAAGCCCACTGCCTTTGCAATAATAGAACATAAACCTACACCCACAATAAATGTGTGAATATTATAAAAACATAAACAAAATAAACAATAATAATAATACATACCGAATGACTATTAATTCCCATATCATCTTTAACTTGGCAATCGTCTTTCTGAAAAATCAGATTCACTGAATTATTACGTGAGCAGTTTAACACCATTTACCCAGACTGACACTTATTTTTATGAGAATTATGAAGTTTATAGAACAGAAATTAGCTTTCATGAAGACAGATTACTCAAGGGAGATAGTGTTTAATATTTATCAATACTTAGCCAAAGCCAATGGCCATAGCTATGTTGAATGCACCGGTACCCTTTGATCACCGAAGTTAAGCAACATTGGGCCAGTACCTGAATGGAATAGGTGAGCTGTTGGCAACATAAAAAAGGGGGTAACCTGTAAATAGCCAAATTGGTGATACTCTGTTAAACACACAGCCAAAGCTAAAGGCTGAAAACGATTTAAACTTCCTACGGAAAGAATTTATTACTTTATTACGGAGAGAATTTTCCCCTCCAATTTTCTGCACCAGGAATATAGACCAAGCCCTTTTCCCTCCATCTAACCATCTATTTGAACAGGCAACATTATAGTCTAAATTACTTTCAGCCTTAGCTTTGGCTAAGTATTGATAAACATTAAACACTATCTCCCTTGTCTGACCTCTCATAGCCTTCCCTGGTCCTTAACGAGTTATAATAAGTTTTTATTGAGTTTAACGTTGTTTGTTATTCATTGAAAAGCGAATTTGCAAATGGCTGAACGGTCAGAGATATTTTCCTTAGAATTTCACGCAAACAGAGTTAAACTTATCCATATAACTAAACAGGCTATACCAGAATTCACCCACTGACATTCTCCTTTTTTTTTTTAAACATTTCACAGAAAAAAATCACTCCGTTTAGAGTTTTGTGTTAATAGGCTTTTAGATAAACTTTTTATAAGTACTTTGATGTGCGAAATAAAAAGTAAAACCAAACAAACATGTCAAATATCTAATCCATTTTCAACAAAAATGGGAAATATTTTTGTTTTGTGTATTCAAAAATGATGGATTGTTGAACATTTTTTAAACATTTGTCTTCATCAAAACTAAGTCATATAAATTTTGGTAACGTTTGGATTATAGGAGTAAAAAAAAACAATAAAAACAAGCATGAGCAGTTTTGGTCTCTTCACATCCTTTCTTACAATGGTTGCAAAATTATGGTGAGCGGAAGGTGGTCATTCGAAAGCTTAATAAATTTTCTTTGGAGTAAGTTCAAGCATAAACTTCGGAGAAAACGGAGCTTCAACTGAAGATGAGTTTTTATTTTAATCGTTCTAAATGACACTACGTTTAAGCATTATATGCACTAAAAGATGAAGCAGTTCGTATGAGTCAAAATTACTTAATATAAAATAGATTTTTTGAATATATTATTCTTTATAAAGCTACCTGGCCATTGTATGGAGAGCCGTCCTTCCAGTCGAGGTCTCCTCCTCCGTCATAACCTGGAAAACATATTAATTTAGAAATAAAAGTTATGAACATGGTGGAAGGCATTATTATTTTATTAAACAAATTTTAAGTAATATTAGTTATAAATTATCATACATATTGCATGGAAACATTAGATAGTCTTAGTATCAAGTAATATCTTATAGCAATTATAAGTAAATTTAGGCGTCTGATAGAATAGCCCGTTGAGTTAGATGGAATAGTTCAAATCCCACATGCACAAAATTCTGCGGGAATTATTCCCGACGGGTCTGCCATTTGCATTAATATTTCAATGAACAATGTGCTCCGTGAATCTCAATAAAAACGGATTATGTCTTGTTTAGGACTAGAGAAGGCTTTGAGAGGTCAAGCAAGGGAGATGGAGTTTAATATTTATCAATGTTTAGCCAAAGATAAGGCTGAAAACAAGTTAGACTAGAACGTTGCCAGTTCAAATAGATAGTTAGATGGAGGGAAAAGGGCATGGCCAATATTTCTGGTAGAAATTAGGCGGTAAAAATTCTCTCAGTCCTTTCTTACCTTATCTCTATGAAATTTAAAACGTTTTCAGCCTTAGCTTTGGCTAAGTATTGATAAATATACCTACCTCTCTTATCTAACCTCTCAAAGCGTTCCCTAGTCTTAAACGAGACATAATCAGTTTTTATAGTGATTCACGTTAAGTGTTTGATCACTATAAGGCTTTGCAAATGGCGGAACACAAGGGAGAGTGCTGGGAGAAATTCCCGCTGACGTTTGCGCAATTAAACTCCTCGGTTTATAAGAACAGGCTATAGTCAGGATAAGGGTGAAATCACAGATATTGGAACGTAATTAAATAACAGATTAAAAAGTTAGTAAAAATTCAATTTTGACTCAGGCTAAAAATACATTCTCACCTATAGTCTTCTGGAACCTGTCGTCAGTAGGCGTGTCATCAGGATCGGACCCTGTTCAAAAATAACATTAATAGTAATAAAAGAAGAAGTCGTAGAAGGTAGAAAAATAATGTCTCTCCACTGTTTTTCAAAGTATTTATTAGCAAAAGCTTTTCGAGAACATGGTTCTCATCGTCAGTGCATCTACAATTTTCACAAAAACACGCATATATTAATTACAGAAATATTTATAAGTATTCTTATTACTAAAGCTATGACAAATATTAATTACAGAAATATTTATAAGTATTCTTATTACTAAAGCTATGACAAATAATGTTACCTATTACTCCACCGGTAGTACTGCTAACAGCCTCTCCGAACCATATTTAGGACCAATTTCCGAAAAATTAAAAAACATTTTGAAATACACAGCCAAAGTTTCCTTTAAGAATACATTTAATACCAAAAAGTCATTATCACACACTAAAGATGAAATAAAAGAATTTGATAAAAGTGGAATTTACCAATTAGAATGCTCGTGCAAAAAAATTTACATTGGGAGAACATATCGCAAGTTCTCACAAAGAATAGACGAACACGTTAAAGCTATACACAACCACAACATTCACTCAAATTTTGCAGAACACATCAAAAATACAGCACACCAATTTAACACACAAACGGGAATCAAAATTTTAAAAAACATAAATTATTCTAAGAAATCCAATTATCATGAAATGTTAGAAATAGAAAAGGCCATTCACCGTAATAAAGATTTATTACTAAACGAACAAATAAACTTCCCAACATCAGACCTTAGGAAAATTTTCATATCCCAACAAAAGACACCATCCCTCGGACCCACCACCTGACAGACCCGTCATCCCTTACTCTGACACTTTCAGACTGACTACCCCTTCACACACATGACATCAAATAACCCGACATAATCCTTCCCCATACACTGTCTCCAACAGAAAGTTCAGTGGTCTCTGGTTCAACAACCTTGATTCTTGTGATCTCCAATAGCCAACGTCAATATATATACTCTGCTCACCCGGAATAGTCTCATTACCTCACAC
This sequence comes from Gonocerus acuteangulatus, assembly GCA_946811695.1. Taxonomy (NCBI): domain Eukaryota; kingdom Metazoa; phylum Arthropoda; class Insecta; order Hemiptera; family Coreidae; genus Gonocerus; species Gonocerus acuteangulatus. The sequence goes on along the minus strand of OX328128.1, from coordinate 88,147,210 downwards.
CTGTTCGGAGAGGCTGTTAGCAGTACTACCGGTGGAGTAATAGGTAACATTATTTGTCATAGCTTTAGTAATAAGAATACTTATAAATATTTCTGTAATTAATATTTGTCATAGCTTTAGTAATAAGAATACTTATAAATATTTCTGTAATTAATATTTGTCATAGCTTTAGTAATAAGAATACTTATAAATATTTCTGTAATTAATATATGCGTGTTTTTGTGAAAATTGTAGATGCACTGACGATGAGAACCATGTTCTCGAAAAGCTTTTGCTAATAAATACTTTGAAAAACAGTGGAGAGACATTATTTTTCTACCTTCTACGAAATCGAGAACTCCACAAATAACGCTGCATACATCACAGAAAAGAAGAAGTGCTCATCATTTTCATAACAACCTAGATTGCGACAATTTTATCTGCCAAAATGTCAGCTCAAATTATATTGGGTTGGCAATAAGTCCTTTCGGTCTTTCTGTTTATTTTTATGTCAGAATGATACACTTCTTATCTGATGAACTAATCCCTAAGAAGAATTGTTTAACTTGTTTCTAATATGTCAAAACTATATCTGTTAACTCTTGTTGAAACTACCTAACAAGGAACATCCCTGAGTGTCGGGATTTTAATGAAAATTTGTATATTTATTAAAAACGTTAAAATATACAAATCTTCACTTAACTAAATTATTTTCTTTCCTAGAAAGAACTAAGTTAATTGGACATATTTAATTTATAAATATTTGTGTGTATGTATGTGTGTGCATATATATATATATATATATATATATATATATATATATATATATATATATATATATATATATAGATATGTTTCAATCTCCTCCTATCTATCTTCAATCTATATCGATCTTCTCAATCTATCTTCAAGTAGCACTTTTGGTCAATATCACTTTCTTTCCTAAATAGTCATATCATATCAATATATATATATATATATATATATATATATATATATATATATATATATATATATATATATCAATAGTCATATTGAAATTATATGCCAATTGAAATATATAAGATCAAACGAGTCTTCTAACTGAGACATCCATGACCCATGTGGTTGACATATGTCTAAAAACACAAAATTAAAAAAAATGTTAAAATAATCTATATGTATTTTTTTATATCGGCCCAATAGAAGGTTTAAGGTTTGAAACCACCCTTCCAAATAAAACTTCAAATATTCTAACCTTTAACCTGTAACAATAGAAAAAAATGTTATAAGGAAAACTGTATGGTATTTTACATACAAAACTAATATGTCAACAGATTGTTTAAAGAATAATTTATTTATAACAAAACATTCTTTTCACATTGTTTCTTACTCGATTTCAACATTTTTGTTATGAAACAAAAGAATAAGAATACCTTGCTGAATTAAAAAATGTATGATATGTTTAATTTACACCTCATAATTTGGCCTATATCAGTATAATAGGTGCACAATCAGCGGTGTGGTGCGGTACATGACGAGCAACCCAGCTATCTTACTTTTATAAAAAACAAATACACCAAACTTGATTGCTAAACATATCGTTGAATTCAGCAATGTATTTCTATTCTTTAAGGGAAACAAAATTCTCAATGGCAACTTTAACCATGGCTGAGCCTATATCCATGAAACGGAAAGATATCGTTAAATGGGTTGAGCCTAAGCAACATACAGGAAAAACCTCTATTTTATTTATATATTATAACTTGCTGTAAAACTGAAGTTTTTCATCCTCGATGATGGCTAAGCACGGATTAGAGCACTTCCTTAACAATTTCCTTACTGTAGACAGCTGTAGAAGTCGAGTCGCGCCATGCCTCTAGAACGAAGGACTAGACTAGCAGTCGAGAACTGCCGGGCCCTCAGCACGAAGGACTTGTACAGCAGTCCAACCCTCCTCTCTTGTTTACCACCTCCCTACAGCTGCCTTTTCCTGGGGTTCGACCTTGGGGCTATTAAGGAAAGACTTAGGCAAGCTTTAGCTATTTCTTTGATCACTAGTCGTAGGGGGAATTAACTCTTTAAGGCGAGAAAGCAAAGGATTAGGGATACCTGGGACCAGCGTGTTAGATCTAAAGCCCTAAATCGAAAAGGATGTTGTTGTTTTGTTTTTAAATAAAAAAGAGGTTATTTATTTATTTAGTTTCATTGATTAGTACCTATACCATACAAAAAAAATTCATATTAAGAAATATTGTCTATAAAAATTTATTGGAGCATATAATTACATAATTCAACCTACATGTTTAGAGCTAAAAGAAAAAGTAAATAAATAATAAAATAAAGTTTTCCTACAATTTGAAATTTCAAGGGAGGATATTGTATGAAAGTGTTCACGCGCATAGAGAGGAAGGCGGGGCCCAGCCAAGTAGAGAGATGGCCGAAGTGCAGGGTCTGTCAGCCCCCACTACCCGCCGTAAAGTAAGGGTTAAGCATCCAGTCGGCTAAGTCTACTGCATCCATTGTTTTTACAATTTACTTGTACTCCCTACAAGTATTATAGAATTTATGAATGTCTGTGGGAGACAAGAAACAGAGAAAGTGTGTTTTTTCAAGTACAGACAAGTCAAGCTAACGAATAATCCTTTTAATCATGAAGTTAGTTGGAATTTATACACCTTTCAATAACAGAAAAATCAGTAAGTCCTTCATAATAAAAAAATTATTAAAAATTGAGGAAAAATTACAAATAATAAACAACTTTCCTTACCCGAATTCAACTCCCTCACAAGCGAGGACATTGCATTGGTGACTGAGTCTGCAGCTTCTAGCAGATCGTTGCAAAGACTTCTCCCACCAAGAGAATTATTAGACACTGAAAACCAAAAATAAGGAATTATTTATTTATTTATATATATATATATATATATATATATATATATATATATATATATATATATTGTTATGATTAATTTTTTCAAAAAAGAAATAAACATATTTTAATTATTTTAATAAGATTTATTATGAGTTTGACTTAACCTCAGGGGGTAAAGTTCCGAGTGAATGAAATTATATAACATTTATCTCCAGACAATTCTGAGATACAAACAATATTAAATTACATGCAAACAATAATAAAATAATTGAAAACTACAACAAAAACAATTCTTACCTCTAAATCAATCCGCTTCCAACGAAATCTCAATACATTCGGTATTCCTTGGAGGAGAGCTCTGACTTCGGCCAACGCTGAGAACCAAAAGACTTCTTCTTCAATACAAGGCTGCTATAATTAAATGAGGACAGACCCCAACTCCTCCTTCCATGAATGCAGGGAATCGACGGACGCCTTCTCTCTATCGCTGTTGGGACTAGACTGCCGCCATTCGAGAGAGAAACCTTGGCTTCCCTCCTTTTAACTTCCGCAGTTTGCCGGATTTTATATATAAAGATAACAATTGTTTTTTGCAGTACTAAATAATTAATTTATTGTTATCTGGATGTACATTTAATATGGATATATTGTACATCAGTATTGTCCAAAAATATTATTAATTTTGATCGTATATAATACAATGTTATTTGTACATATGGTTTGTGATTTGCGCGGGCTTTTCAAAATATCGATGGTTATTTGAATTTAAAAAGATTTTCAAGAATGTAATATATCATTACATTTGCACTCCTGTCTAAAAAAAAATTTAAAAAAAAAATGTTTTTAGTCCGGTATAAAAAATAAATTTAAAATTGAATTTTTTAATTTGGAGTTTCGGGATACAGAACTATTAATTAGATTGGTAAGCCTGTTTTTTATTCAAATTTTTCAATAACTTATTTCGTTACATAATTTTTATTCATTTTGATTATATGAATATAGTATTTTATTAATATACTTATTTTAAATTATTTTTATAATTATCAAATTTATTTTAGGCTAAACTAATGATCTTTATTGAAATAAGTTTATTTTAATATACAAAAAACATTATTATTAAATTTATTAATTTTACATAATATCAAAATTTTCTTATCCTAAACTAATGTGATTTCAACATTTATATTAATTTTTAATTATTATTATTATCAATTAAATCTTATACTAAACTAATTTTTGTAACAGATAAAAATTCTAAACTAGTACTACATTTAAAAATTGTCCTGGATCCACTATTTATCATTAAAATCTTTTTTGCATCTGTCCGAATTATTCCTAAGGATTTGTTTTATTCTCTTTCGTGGTGGCCGATTTAATTTTGCAATTTTTTCAATCCCATTTTGATATTGATACTCAAAAAGTATTTTTACTTTATTACCAAATTTGGTGTCCATATTTTTCAGATGATTATTTTTGTTAACATTTTTATTCATTATATTATTTTGATTATTACCATTATTATTATTATAACTCATTATTTTTAAACTAATTATATGATCATCAACTAATTTTTTACTATTATTTTGTTCCAAATTCTCATCCATAACGTATGTACTTATTTTATTTTTTAAATTATCATTAGTTATATTATTTTTAATTATTTGATTTATTTTTTCATTATTATTATTCAAATTACTCAATAATATTTCTTTAATTTTATCATCTTCATTCACTAAACAAACATACTCACTTTCATCTTTAGTTTCAACAAATATTTTATTTTCTTCACATTTTTGATCAATAATACTGCAATCATAATTTAAATTATCTTTTCTTAATTCACTTAAATCGTCATTATTGATTTGTGTATCGTCATTTTCGGTATTTTTAATTAAATTTTCATTAATTTCAATAATTTCTTTACAACTTCTATTATTTTTATTAAAAAGGTTATTATTCGATTTTTCCAATTCTATCGTCTCTTTATTTTGACTTTCACCCATATTATTTAAATACGCACATAAATCGTCCAATTTTTTATTTTGTTCTATTCTCTTTGCATCTATTTTATTTTCCAATATTTTATTATTTTTACTTAATTCGAACTTTATTTCTTGATTTATTTCATGCTTAATATTGCAAATACTCTTACTTAAATCGAATTTCAGTTGTCCTAATAATAACCTCATCATTTCTTCTAAGCCTTGAGGATGCACCTCATTATCCCTTTCGGAAGTACGGTCATTGGATAGAATTGCCGTTCCTAAGGAACCCACCGGTTCTCTGAATGCTATTGCATCATCCTCCTGCAATTCATTTTCACGTGTTTCGACTATATTTATTTCTCCTGGCGTAAAAAATACGTATTCCGGTGATTCTACATTATTTTCTTCACCCTTATTTTGAAATTGTTCAATATTTACGTCAGACATTTTTATCATATATATAAAAAAAATTATTTTTAAAATTTTATTTTTAATATTTATTTACCGTTTTTAATTTTAATTCACTCGGCCCCACGTTGGGCGCCATTAAATGTTATGATTAATTTTTTCAAAAAAGAAATAAACATATTTTAATTATTTTAATAAGATTTATTATGAGTTTGACTTAACCTCAGGGGGTAAAGTTCCGAGTGAATGAAATTATATAACATTTATCTCCAGACAATTCTGAGATACAAACAATATTAAATTACATGCAAACAATAATAAAATAATTGAAAACTACAACAAAAACAATTCTTACCTCTAAATCAATCCGCTTCCAACGAAATCTCAATACATTCGGTATTCCTTGGAGGAGAGCTCTGACTTCGGCCAACGCTGAGAACCAAAAGACTTCTTCTTCAATACAAGGCTGCTATAATTAAATGAGGACAGACCCCAACTCCTCCTTCCATGAATGCAGGGAATCGACGGACGCCTTCTCTCTATCGCTGTTGGGACTAGACTGCCGCCATTCGAGAGAGAAACCTTGGCTTCCCTCCTTTTAACTTCCGCAGTTTGCCGGATTTTATATATAAAGATAACAATTGTTTTTTGCAGTACTAAATAATTAATTTATTGTTATCTGGATGTACATTTAATATGGATATATTGTACATCAGTATTGTCCAAAAATATTATTAATTTTGATCGTATATAATACAATGTTATTTGTACATATGGTTTGTGATTTGCGCGGGCTTTTCAAAATATCGATGGTTATTTGAATTTAAAAATATTTTCAAGAATGTAATATATCATTACAATATATATATATATATATATATATATATATATATATATATATATGTGTGTGTGTATTGTAGTGATATCCCAACTATCATAAAAAAATATCTTACTACTTCGTAGTAATATGAAATGATAACATAACAAAAATTTCCTTCCTCCTAAAATCAAGAAGGCATCTGCATGCCGTGAGAACGGGCGATCATCAGTTGTTTTTCAGAAAGAAGAGTTTGCTCATGTGTTGTTGGCTAAGAGTCTTTGACTAGATTATTGGAATTTCATGAAGAAGTTTTTTGAAGAACAATATTGGGATCTTTTCTGTGACCTGTAGACGTTAGTGAATTTTTGTTAAATTGTATACATTTGATATTATTTCGTTTGTAGTAAGGTTCGTATTGCTACCCATGTTTGATATTTGGAGATAACTCTAATTTGTATATAAAGAACCCAACACGACCCATTTTAAATAAATTTCATTTCATTTTATCATTTTTCAATTAATTAAAATTAAAATATCATAACAATATATATATATATATATATATATATATATATATATATATATATATATATATATATATATATATATACGATACAAAAGTCTCTCCAGGAAGGCAAAGATTTTGTTATATAAAACTGTAATAAGGCCAGTTGTTGTGTACGGCAGCGAAACGTGGACTCTGACCAAAGAAATGAAGAGAGGTCTGCTGGTCTGGGAAAGAAGAGTCCTGAGGAAGATTTTTGGAGCTGTGAGAGAGCAGCACAGGTGGAGGATCAGAAGCAATGCCAAACTTACAGAAATGTATGGCGAGCCTGACATCCTCTATGTCATCAAGAAAGGTAGGCTATGGTGGTTAGGGCACATGGAGAGAATGGAACCCTGTAGGCTGCCTAAATTGATGCTGAATGGTGCACCTGGGGGCAAAAGAAAGAGAGGCCGACCAAGACGGAGGTGGCTTGATGACCTGGAGGAGGACTTGCGGACACTAGGTATCCGAAATTGGAGGAACCTGGCAGCAAACCGCATGGAATGGAGCAGGATGGTGGCAGAGGCCCACGTCCTACAAGGACTGTAGCGCCCAACAGTGAGTGAGTGATATATATATATATATATATTATATATATATATATATATATATATATGTATATATATATATATATATATATATATATATATATAAAATATTAGGCCATGAGGCACCAGAGGAGCAGATACTTTAAAGGTATCTGATTCTTGACCTTTCAGCACAATAGGGAGATAGTGTGGTCAGTACTATGATCTGGCCAACTGAAGTTTCCTTTTGTAGGTACCCATTGAAAGCAAAGGGGTCTATGGGCAGTCTGGGACCACAACTCTGACCATTCAATGACAACATTAGAGTATAAAAGTTTTCAGTGACACTTGATTTTCGAACTCAGGACATCCATAACATTAGCCGCGTATTATACTTCTCAGCTTAATCTTCAAAGATAAGAGTACTTTATCCTCAAAGATATCAAGTCCTTTATTAAAATCACAAGTTTTTCTTTACAAAAAAAGTGTTGTGAATCAGGTTCCATTTCTTCATTTTTTTCTTGTCATCGAATGATAGATCATTCCTTTTTTGAAGAAAGTAGACATATTTTAACCTGGGTCGGCCCCCATTGAAAACAAATAAAAAAATTGCATACCTAGATGAGAAGATGATCCTCCAAAAGGCGAACGGAGATCAGGCCCATCCATCGCTGAATTTGGCGTTGGGGTGGGTGGTGCAGACCTGTAAAAATAACAATTTTATTCTTTATATGTTCGGGTGCTCAAAAATTGTATTTCTTCAAAACAATAATTTTGAAAAAAAAAAAAAAAAAAAAAGAAAAGAAAATCACCTTGAACTCGGAGGAGGAGACTTGCTTGATCTCGGTGAAGTATTAGGCGTGGATTTGGGCGAGTTCTGGTGATTCTGAAAACAATGATCAACATACTAGAAATATTTGTAAAATTCACAAATGGCATGTATACAGTCTGTAATGAAAGAGCTGGAACTAAACACATTCTTAATCAAGATGGCTAGATAAGCCACAGTAATGAGGAATTTTCTTAACCAATTAAATAAATAAAAAAAACATTATCTCTTTTATATTTTTCTAATCCAGTTGACTGAAAAACATTTTATGGCAAATATCTACTTTTATTTTTTAGTTTCAAATATTATATATATATATATATATATATATATATATACATATATATATATATATATATATATATATATATATATATATATATATATATATAGCTTGATTCGTTGAAAGGGACAAAACTGTAACAGCTGACTGAGTTATTAAAAAATAATAATTTTATTCCCAAGTAAACCCACGGAGTTTCATTCCAAGGAAGCAAAATTTACTGCCAGTATGGGCACGATTTATACAGAGTTTTGTTGAAAGGGAGCAAAATTTGGAAACAAAATAACTACATTCAGTTTGAAACAGGTTTCAGGTGAATAACACGTGCGTTTCACCAACTCAAAATTGAATAGACGCACACAGAGGGCAGTAGTAACCCAAACAAGATATATCCAATTGAATATATACAAAATGATCAATAAAAACAAGTTATAATTTGAAGAACCGAGACTTGGAAGTTCACAAGAAACATTGACCGAGAAACGACTTACACATACCGAAGAGAATTAGACTACAGAAAAAAGACTGACTGACTTCTAGTAATACTACAAGGTTGACTAATACTAGGTTGACTTTATGTAACCCAGCCCTTAAGGTCAAACTAGAGATGCATTGAAGAGTTATCATGCACAGGCAGCCAATCGGAAAGCCAAAAATACTTGAAAATACATGCATTGTTGCATAAGACAACAACAATATTTATGTAACATATATATTATATTACCGATTTATTTAATTTTAACGTCCTTTATAATTAACGGGGGGCGAGGTTAGCTCAGAGGTAGAGCACTCGACTAATGAACTGGAGGACCCAGGCGAGCGTGTACTAAAGATGTTTTCTTCTAGTGTCATCGTTCGAGGGTTGGATTTGGGGTCCCAGACTGTCCCTAGGCTCAGGCAGCCGGAGCATAGTACTGACCACACTATCTCCCTAGAGTGCCGTATGGTCGAGAATCAGATACCTCCACATTGCCCCTCTGGGCCCTTAGTGGCCTGTTTTTTTTTTTTTAATAATTAACTCAGAATTTTAGGACGGGTTATCTATATGTCACCACCTTTTTCTAGCCAGGATAGGGCTGATGCCTTTTGTTTTTTCCAAAGAAAAGCCTAGTGGAATCGAACCCACGACCTTTGGCACGGAGTGTTAAGTGCTCATGCCTTAACACTCATGGCTACCAGGCCTCTGAAAATATACAATTTATAATAACCAGGGCATCCTAGAGTCAAAGTATTGTAAAATAAGAAATAATCTTCATCAATAATGTTCACAGTCAACATTCTCGTCTGAGTAATCAACAATAGTATTCTAACTATGAGCTTATAGCTCGTAACTATGAGGCACAAGCTCATAACTAGCATAGTTAGCATTCATAACAACAAGTCCCTAATTACCTTGAGTAGCTTCATGAGTCCTTCGAGCTGGAGCATGAGATGTCGTCGAGAATCTTGCAGAGATGTGAGGTGCGATTCGAGCTCCTCCTTGCGTTTCCTCAATGCCCTCAGTTCTGACATTAGCGCTGGATTTTCTTCGAGCCCGAGGGCAGACTCCTGCTGGCGTCTAAGAAGTTTTACCAATATACATATTTACATAAACAATTTAATCCTCATATCATAAAAACAAATTGTTGAAAATCACTATATTTACCTTAACCTTGTGATTTCTCGCATGATCTCCCTGTTCTTTGCTTCAAGCTGGAGGATAAGTTCACGCTGCGCCCTGGAGTTGTCGAGTCCAACGTTACCTTCGATTGGGCTTCGACCCTGTGAAAATAACGTAAAATATCTACAAATAATTTACATTATAATTTTAATTTCAAGATAGCAGATAGTGTTCAATGTCTGGTGTAGGAAATATGTGGAAATGAAGAGACTGGAGCAGGACTCGTGGGTATAGTTATGGAGGGAAGGGAGGAATGGGAGAGGAAGGCCAAGATTAGAGTACACTAAGCAGATAGTGTCCGATGTCTGGTGTAGGAAATATGTGTGGAGATGAAGAGACTGGAGCAGGACTTGTGGGTATAGTTATGGAGGGAAGGGAGGAATGGGAGAGGAAGGCCAAGATTAGATTACACTAAGCAGATAGTGTTCAATGTCTGCTGTAGGAAATATGTGGAGATGAAGAGACTGGAGCAGGACTCATGGGTATAGTTATGGAGCGATGAGGAATGGGAATTGAGACCAAGATTAGAGTACATTCTAATAAAAATGTTTAATCTACTATATATTTGTCAAATACCACTCACTGAACTATCAAACCAAACCACTTGACAGAAAAATTTGATATTTTGCATGGAAGCTCCCTTTATAATGTAAACTCTCGCTAAGAAGAATTTTTTTTATATTCAAATTTTTAAGTATTTTTAGAAGGGTTGAATTTTTATTCGATATTTTTAGAGGGGTTGAATTTTTATGTTGGGGCCAAACGTGTTAAAGAGAGCTTGAACGCCTAGGCACCGTGCATTGCTAGGACGATACCAGGTCAGCTTGTACTGTACTGTATCTATTTCATAATATTATTTTTATTTGCGATTCATTTCAACTATGATGGCAAACCTTGAATTACTAGAAATAAACTCATGATGATTAGATAGTGAGCCGTCGAGGTGATAAGTACAGATGGAATGGTTGGGATTCGGCTAAATAAACCTCAATATGATTTTGTTTTAAAAAAATCTATATTTCGGACGTTTCGGCTACTCATTGGTAGCCTTCGTCAGCTAAAATGACAAAAAAAGAAATTAATACAGAAACAAACAAGAAAAATTTATAATTGTGATAGGCAACAGAACTATAGATACAGTTTAACTTATAACAGAACATAACGTCTTAAAATTCTTAGAATGAGTAGAATGAAAAAGAAAATAGGTACAGTAATTGATTTTAATAGTAATTAGTAACATTAATTGATTTTACAAAGAAATAAGAGAACTATATACCAATGACAAATATAGTAGCTAATAGTAACATTAATTAATTTTACAAAGAAATAAGATACTACATACCAATGGAAATGCCGAGCGGCAGAGGAAGACCAGGGTTGGCAATTAAGTAACCATTGTGAAAGTGTCTAAGGAAAAAAGGAATCTGCAAGGGGTATATGTAACTGGAAACAGCAAGAGGTGGGGGAAACGGGCGGTAGGATCAAACAGATGTTTATGACATTTTATGACAGGAAAGGAGAAAAAGGTGTTAATGGAAGGATACCCAAGGGGCAAGGTAAAAATCTAGGTAGGTGGTCGGGCGAGTATTTGGAAAATACCAACCATTTGGTTTGAAAACTACCAACAAACTCAAAACCCTCTACACCAAACTCAAAGATCCCATCCCTTTTGAACATACCACCCGATGTGTGTACCAAGTCCCTTGCCAAACCCCTTCCTGTAATGTTGTATACATAGGAGAAACCATAAATGACATTCACTCACGTCTTACACAACATAAACGAACCATCACTAATAAAGAAATAGATAAATCTGCACTTGCAAAACACGCCATTACACAAAAACACACTTTTAACTTCGACGACACGAAAATTCTTTCTACACAACGTAACAAAAAAAGACTACAGATCTCGGAATGTGTACACATAAACTTAAACAAAAACAATATAAATTACAAAACTGACCAACAAGGCATTTCTCCTATGTACGCTAATATTTTCCAAATACTCGCCCGACCACCTACCTAGATTTTTACCTTGCCCCTTGGGTATCCTTCCATTAACACCTTTTTCTCCTTTCCTGTCATAAAATGTCATAAACATCTGTTTGATCCTACCGCCCGTTTCCCCCACCTCTTGCTGTTTCCAGTTACATATACCCCTTGCAGATTCCTTTTTTCCTTAGACACTTTCACAATGGTTACTTAATTGCCAACCCTGGTCTTCCTCTGCCGCTCGGCATTTCCATTGGTATGTAGTATCTTATTTCTTTGTAAAATTAATTAATGTTACTATTAGCTACTATATTTGTCATTGGTATATAGTTCTCTTATTTCTTTGTAAAATCAATTAATGTTACTAATTACTATTAAAATCAATTACTGTACCTATTTTCTTTTTCATTCTACTCATTCTAAGAATTTTAAGACGTTATGTTCTGTTATAAGTTAAACTGTATCTATAGTTCTGTTGCCTATCACAATTATAAATTTTTCTTGTTTGTTTCTGTATTAATTTCTTTTTTTGTCATTTTAGCTGACGAAGGCTACCAATGAGTAGCCGAAACGTCCGAAATATAGATTTTTTTAAAACAAAATCATATTGAGGTTTATTTAGCCGAATCCCAACCATTCCATCTGTACCTAGAAATAAACTGTGATTTTGTCCCTCATAGACTTTACACTATACTCGGTGATGTCCATCTGAGGTAATAATATCCCGAACCCTTGCATAGCCTCCTCACCCATCAGCATCCCCAGTCAGAACACTTCTTGGTGTTGCTCACAAATATAATGGGTGTTTCCAAATGACATCTTAGAAACAAAAATTTTTAACTTCCATTTATTGTTGACAATGAATTTTAACCTGCACTGGTTAAGCTCCTATAGATAAAGGGTTATCTCTAGGTTATCTGTTTCTGGACATTGGCCTCAGAGTCAAGAAACATTATACTTTGATTACTTATCAATTGATGAATAACTGATAGTATGACGGGAACCGTGCTATAATAAACCACAAAATTATGTAGTAGCATTAATTTTGATGATACACTATTTAACGCAATAAAATAACTACTTATTTGCCATGAGAAAGCACGGGTTGTCAGCTAGTCATAAATAAAAGCTCAAAATAATAGCTTTATCACATCCAAAAATTACCTTAACAGACATATAATAAAAAAATAACCGAACAATAAGGCAAAAAGTCATAAAATGAGAAGTTGGTTAGAATCCTGAGTACCATGATAGGTCTATGGTTAATATTCTTGACTAACAAGCACCAATAGAAATAAGCAATGAATACAACAGAACTATTTGGATAGGAGAAATTTGGAAATAAATGGAAACACAAAATACCAAAAAGAAGTAACTATAAAATACTGCTTCTGGACTTACCGCCTGGACTTCTTGAGCTAGCCTCGCTGCATACCTCGCAATCAACCTGTGCTCGTCATCGATACGGAGGCTCTGCATACCTTTCCCAGGGCTGCCAAAATAACAAAATAAACTTTTAATATCTATTTACTTGAGCCAAGAAACAATCCTTTAAGAATTAAAATCTTATAAGACATAATAAATTAAAATAATTTCAAAAGAAATACATCTTTTATAAAGAGTTCATGCAACTTTTTATTATACAGGGTGTCCCGCATTGAGATGTCATAACTTTAGGGGTTTATTCTGCACGTCATTTGTAGTTCAGTGACGCAGAAATGGGCCTCCTATCTCAACATAAAGCACAGCTACTCAACCTTTTGTCAGTTTTTAAAACTATTGTTTTATTTAGCATAAATATGCTTTAGCAATGACTAAACTGAAAAAAAAAATGTTACAAAAAAGTGTATGCTGGCGTTCGTGCTGGCGGGATGGCCATGTACGAAAAAGAAGGCTGTATGTTATACAATACATTACATAGGTTTGTCGGGTGGAGCTAAAGCATATTTATGTTCCTGAATTTGAGCAGAAGGCTCTAAACGAAATTGTTTTTTTAAAATAAAAACTGTGTTTTAGGGATCTTGGATTAATGTAGGTACATTAAATTTCCAATAAGAAACACCCGTTATTGAGGGTCTGATTTCACATCGCTCGCTTCTTCTAGGGCACTAAGACTAGTTCAATTCTAATTCTATGGCGAACCTTCTGCTGCGAGGGCCTTGTCAAGACTGAGATCATCTACATGGCTGAGCAGCCACAATTTAGTCTCAACTGTTAAAATTTGAGATAATAAATAGTCAATTTCTTGTTTTTCAATGAAAGTTATTACCTTCTTGCAGTAGATCTTGAATCAAGCGAGCCCATATCGTACGGAGGGTAGTCAGGGAAGCCATTGTGGGGCGGAAGAGGAGACGGCGGCCTGAAAACAAATACTCAAATTACTAATATCACAAAATAGAACTTATTAGGTGGAGAAATGTTTTTTGTCTTTATCCTTTCTTAATGTCCCTTTATAAATATTATTATTATTTATTTAAATGTTAACGTCCATTTATTATTTAGGATGGGTTATCTATAGGTTACCACCCTTCTCTAGCCAGGATAGGGCTGATGCCTTATCTTTTTTCGAAAGAAAAGCCACCACCCCTAGCGGGAATCGAATCCATGACTTTAGACACGGAGTGTTAAGTCTTCACCGAGGAAGAAACAACAATGACCTGGCTAACAAAGCTGGAGAGGATTCCAGCAAAATATTCTGGAAAGAAGTGAGGATGAGTACCAACGCTGGAGAAAAATGCCGATCTATCCAAATATATATATATATATATATATATATATATATATATATATATATATATATATACACACATACAAATTTGAACCAACGTTATTTTTAAGATCTAAGGGTTCTGAAGCATGAATGTTTAGGCCACAGCTTTTGGATAAGGCCATCGGATCGGCATCATGAGTGAGAATCCCCCCTATGGATGGAGGGAAGAAATGCTTTAAAAGCAATATTTTATTATAAGTAATCATGTATAATTCTCTTTTAAATGGAAAAAATAAACAGAATTGATAGATTTAATATTACACTTCCAGCAATTTTGAGGCTAAACACCTCATGTACTGTTTCTTTCGTTATATCCTCAGGAACACCCAGAGACACCCATATGTTGCATTTCTAACATGAGTTAAATTGGCTATTCCCTGATTATGGTCGCCAGAACTTCCTTGGCTCAGTCCTTTATTCAATCCAGAAGAGCTTTTTTATATCTTTGAACTCTTTACTTTTCCATCCACCATGCTACCAACCGAGAAACCTTTAACCTTTATGCTGCTACGGACTGATATATCAGTCTGGTGGTTACAATGCCCGGAGTGCTACTGACGGATGTATCAGTTCGGCTTGTTTTTCGCTTGGCTGCTACGAGCTATTATATCAGTCCTTCTATTATTGCCATCTGTAGGCTGTTTATAGAAGCTCCAGTGTCCATGGGGCATAGGATTTCACTTTTGTCATTTTCCAACTAATCAGCCTACCTGTACGTGTATCAGCTTCCTCCCTTTTTTTACTGCCAAAAACCGTTGATAATCTTAACCTCAAATTTACCCTGCATATTTCTCCAGTATATTTTGGGTTTTTATTTATGCACAAGTGAACAATTGTGCATAAATATTTCTAAGAAAATTTATTCTGGACAAGAATTGTTAGAACTTTTGATGGGTGTGAGGGAAAGTGAAGTGGAGTTTTCTTTGGATGAGGATGAGGGTTGTGATAATGTATCCCAAAATGTTCCTGTTGGAGAAACACCTGGAATGCAAAGTACAATAGAATTATCTACCGCAGAAACATTGTGTGAGGAAAGTATTCAGCACATGGGGCACTCCAAGTGCTAGGCTATCCTGCACCACTGTGCCATCTAGTCCTACAAGTATTACGCAGCCTAAAGGTTAAATCCCGACTTTTCCACCCTGCAAGTTTCATCCAACCCTTAGTCATGCTTCTATTCAACCATAGTAATTTAATTTCATACTTCAAATTGTTTTATCCTGATTCTGCAAATTCAAAACTACTTTTTCATTTCATTAAAACATTAAGTGAGTTAAACTTACACGATATGCGAGAGATTGAGAGTTTTCTCAGGTTGGTCTGGATATCTCGGGAGAGAAGATCGCGGTTTGTCTGGAACACATCGGAAAGATTTCCTCAAGCTGTGTCCGATCTGCTTGCTAGGCGATTTCTGAAACAGATTCCAATTTTGCTAACTATAAATTACACATAATTTATTCTAGATTATCAGTATTTGGCGAAAAAAACTATTTCTTTCTCTTTATCCACTAATACCTAGAAATTAAATTAAAAGCTATCTTGTCCATTAAGTCATATATATTAGTGTCAATTTTTTTTTTTTTTTTTTTTTTGTAGCACTTCCCTAAGGAATTTAACTTATTGAGGTTGCACTCATGAAAGAATTTTTGAAAAAGTTGTTCAAATCTTCATCAGTCTTACATAACCGTGTTAGGATGTTCCCTGTTAAAATTTATCTATGTACATGTACGTATATATAAATATATATGTATATGTATTTTTATATATGTACATGTATGCATGTATAGGCCCCTCCACTTCATTTTACTTCCTTAAAATGAAGCTCGGTAGACATTGTGCACAACTAATGAAAAACGAATTGTATAGAAATCATTCTGTCTATTAGAAGTGTGAGTTTACTCCGGAATAGATTTTGTTTATTTAATTAATTCAGCAGGTTATAATAAATTTTTAAAAAAATCAAAAATATTTATGTTTATTTTGTATTGACATAAAAACATTTAATTAGATTTCTCAGGAATGTGGTTTAAGCTGCCTATCGTGCTGAGTATTGTGTTTAGTTATGCAGTTCCTGCGTGATGGAGGTTTTTGAACAACTCACACCATTCAGATCAATCACATAGGCAGTATTTATCCTAATACAAAGAGAAGAATCGCCCATAAACTTGTAGTTAACACCCACACATAGCTTCTTCAAAATAAAAATAATGTATAAGAAAGACTTACGTATGTGCTGTACTCCCGTACTGCGTGGTCGACGCTGTGCCCTCCGGACGCACGTCCAGTCCAGAAGCAGTCCTGACACATCGTGTACGAACTGCACTTCACGCACTTATACCTTTAAACACAGTTCATTTGATTGGGAATAGTACAGCCATGTTATCTGTCCAGCCAAACACTATTAACAGTGCGACACATACACAGAAAGCCTTAATTAATCTAAACAAAATATTGACAAGAACCATAATTTTGAAGTCTCGAGTAATTTGAAAGGAAAAACATTCTGTACCGTAGTTGCTAGGAAAGTGGTAGAAAAAACACAGCCTAGCCTTAAGTGTCAACCTAGTTCATGATATCTTTCATATCTTACTACTGACTTGTGTAATAGTCGAGGAGCGTAATGCCTCTAGAATGGTTGACTTCACTAGCAAGGGAGAGTTGCAATATCCCTAGACCGGTTGACTGGACAAGAAGTCGAGAGGCACTGGGCCTCCAGTACGGTTGTCTTGTTTTTGCACCACTTTCAGGTGTCAGGGACTCTTTTTGCAACAAGGGAGCTACGGATATTTGGGTTCCTACTGCTTTGAGGACGGTTTTTAGTATCCCCTTAATTTTGAGTTTTCTATAAATCTAAATTAATAGCATAAAAAGAGAGCTTATTTATTTATTTTGTGTCATTGATTAGTAAAATATATCTATAGCATTAATAAATGTTATTCTTCATATTAAAAAATATATAAATAACTTCATTGGAACATATAACATAATTCAAACCGAATATTCAGAGCTGAAAAGAAAAACTAATATAAATAATAACATAAAGCTTTTGTACAATTTGAAAATGTAATGGAGGAAATTATAGGAAAGGGTTCACAAAGGTAGAGAGAAGAGTGAGAAATGTGTCATGACAGGGGCTTTCAGTATATTTCAGAAAAAGGAATTTGGAATGAGCATTTCTGAGGCATTTTACTTTTTCAGTTTATGAACTAGTTTCTAATTCTCTGTATTTTTTTTTTTTTTTTTTTTACATCACATCGACAACTAGGCCATTAGCGCCGACATCCAGGGTGCAGCGACGAATTTTTCCGAGTCGTCGGGGACCAAACCCACCATTTGCCGCTTAAGGCCCTAGCCACTAGACCACGGGAGACTCCCATTCTCTGTATTCTCACCATTTCCATCTTTTGCACTCTCTTCCTAACTACATTCAGGGAGAAGTGTTTCCTGATGAAGCTTCTCTTGAATAATGGCTAACAGATTTCTTCAGTCAAAACTAACACGGTTCTACAGACGAGGCATCGAACTGCTACCTCAATGTTGGAAGATGGCCATAGATGGTGAAAGTGAATACGTCACTTAGTGATAGTGACTTATAGAGGCATGGCAGTAAGAGGAAAATAGAATAAAAGAACCGCATGAACTTATGCATCAGCCCAATATAAGTATTTTGTGTTTTTGTAAATAGGTTATGTTTCAAAAACAAGTAAACTAAATATGCCATCAATATGTTTCTAAAATTATATTTTATAGAAGTTAAATTATTAAAATATTACAAACCTGAAGCCAGTATATTCTTTTCGCAAGCACGAATCACACTGGGTAGAATGGACAACTAAAACACAAAATTACAAAAATAAAAGCACAAAGACACACCTGCATTATTTCTACTGAATTCAAGGACAAAAAAATATGGAGTGCGTATATATTTTAACAAGATTTTAATTAAATAATTTTAAAAAATGTACCATTTTCAACAGAAGCGAGCCTATGCAGAAGTGGCAACCATACCATGACTGGTGGGCCTGGGTCAGACATCATCGTATCTAGGAAGTCGTTAACAGTAACTTTTCCGTTCTGTAAAAAAGAAGGTGCTTTTAAAAAAATATTAACATAATTGTTTGTTATTTAATTGAATTCATATGGGATATAAAAAAAATGTAATCATATCTTTGTAGATTAAGGGTTTAATTCCCACCAGGGGTGATTGATTTTCTTTCAGAGGAAATAATATGTATCATTCCTATCCTGGCTAGAATAGGGCGATAATCTGTACATAACATGCCCCAAAAATTCATATTATTTATAAGTGGACATTAAAATTTAAATAAATAAATATGTAGGATATAATAAAATGCTGAGGTACATATGATCAAATATACATCATAGATTACCATAATGTAG
Organism: Gonocerus acuteangulatus; assembly: GCA_946811695.1. NCBI lineage: Eukaryota > Metazoa > Arthropoda > Insecta > Hemiptera > Coreidae > Gonocerus > Gonocerus acuteangulatus. Next base: position 88,128,153 of record OX328128.1, on the reverse strand, counting down.
TTTAGCATAGTACTGACCACACTATCTCCCTAGTGGGTAGTATGGTTATTAATCAGATACCTCTATAGTATCTGCCCCCCAGGGCCCTCGTGGTCTGTTAGGGGACTGATTTTTTCTGAAACATGAAATTTTTTAGTCGGCATCACGAGGTCATCCTCATAAGCGGGTTGCCTTCCTGTGAAGGGAGGGAGAAACCGCATTAAAACGAACAGATAGAGAGGGGAAACATGAGAACGTGTATCAAAGTGCTTCTTTAGAGATGTACGGCAAAAATTATGTTTTGTATGAAACAAAGAAACGGAAATATTTGTCCTCGCACAAGAGGGCAGAATCAAGTTCATACTTACTCCTGAAAACATGGTGGAAGAAAGCTCTTCTGTGTAGGGAAACGATGGAGATTCATAGACACAAGCTGGGAGCGACAGCACAGTGCGTAGGTACAGGTTAAACTTAGATACCACAAGATAGCCGTTGTCATCGCAGATCTGAGAAAATACATCTGAAAACAATATAATACAATATTAATCTAAAATTTAATTCTTTAAGATAGAATGGAGTTCATTCTATAATATAAATATATATTCTTGAAGTAACTGGCAGGAGTTGCTCCCCAAAATTGTTTAAAACATTAACTTATACATGCAATGTTTTGAAACTGTTTAGTTTTATCATCAGGTAAATAGTGAGGTCACTGCAGTGTAGGGTCGACTGGCCACCACCACCTGCCTTAAAGAATGGGTTAAATGTTTAACTCAATTCTCCTGTTTCAAATCAAAATTTGTTCTCACAAAGTTTATCAAAAATGGGTAAAGATATTGGCTTGGAATCGGTTTGATTTCATTACACATTGAAGCAAATTGATTCAAAACTGTAAGCACTACAATTTATTTGGAATGAATTTTGCCAAAAGAAAAATGGAAAGATCCTGCTCATAACTAACTTTATCTTTCATTTTATCAACTGTTCGGACAGATAGTTCTGTTCAAAGGGAAAAGGGGCGTGGCTAGATAGTTCTGTTCAAAGGGAAAAGGGGCGTGGCTAGATAGTTCTGTTCAAAGGGGAAAAGGGGTGTGGCTAGATAGTTCTGTTCAAAGGGAAAAGGGGCGTGGCTAAATTTCCATGGAGAAATTCTGCAGGTAAATTTTACATTTTATGGCCTTATCACTGGGATGGTTTCAATCCAGTTTAAATTGTTTTCATTCATAGCTTTAGCCAAGTATTAATAAATATTAAACACTATCTCCCAAAGCCTTCCCTGGTCCTAAAGAAGACATAAGTAGTTTTTTGTGTTTCACTGAGTGTTATTTGTTGAAATGGCTATTTGCGAATGGCGGAACCATTGCGAATATTTCCCTCCACGAAGTTGGTACAAGTGAAGTTGAACTGAATGATTTACCTGAACAGGCTATAGACAAAGTATTATTATTATATATTAAAGTAATATTATCATATATCGTCAAAATTGGACCATTTTTGAACCTTGCAGAAGGCGAACAGCCAATAAAAATATATTTATATTCAAATTTGAGCATACAGAGGGAAATTAATGATGGAGATGGAGAACCTGCCACATAAAGAACCTAACAAGAAGTTATTAAATAAAAAATAAATATTTGTTGAGCAAAATTTGTTTGGAGATCTGAGTAATGTAAAGCAGATTGTTAAGGAATTATAACAAACTCACATCGTAATTTGTCCATCAGCTTCCCTGCACACATCGTCGCTAGAGCCACCTTGATAGAAAATACACGAATTCTACCAGTGTTCTCTCTGAAAAAAAAAACATTAAACAATTAAAATAACAAAAAATACTTCTCTCTGAAAAAACAGAATTAACATTAATTTTTATTACATTAATAAAATCTTGACAGACAATTATAGCTCAAGAACTTCTGCCACGACTAAACACATTTCTTACCAAGGTGAATAAAGTAACGCACATTCCTGAAGAATTTGTTTAAAATAATATCTGTATACAGGGTGTACTGCAAGTAGATGACAATACTCCAGCGGGTGAAGCCATTCCAACTCGCTAAAATTAATAGAATTCTATTAATTTTAGCGAGTTGGATTGACTAGAGTTTAGATATCTTCTTGAGCGAGTGAAGCGAGCGGAAACGCTTAGCACGTATCCCCATAATGCGACAGGTTACGACGGGTGAGCAGGCCGTAAATTGTAATAATTTACAATTATTCTTCAATAAATAATTTATCAACATTTCAAATGAGAGTTCTTTATTTCCCAATTTTACAGTATGTATGCCTAAAATGCGGCAGGTTGCGAATTATACATAGAAACAAACATTGTAGATAATTTTACAAATTAATCTAATAAGCGAAAAGAAAGATTATTTCTATTTTATTCCAATTTCTCGCTGAATTTTCCACAATCTATGGAATTGGTTAGAAGCTTAGAGTCGACTAAAAAATGTAGGATTTCTTCTTTATAATAAATAATTGCTATAAACTCGTGCAACTTCATTATTATTATTATTATTATTAATTTAAGGCAATAGCTATTAAGGGATTTCTTTCATAAAATACTTTTCAACAGCAAAACAAAAAATGTAGAAAATGTTTCATTATTTAAAAAAAAAATGTTTCTGAATAAATAATTTATGGTAAATTTAAATTAGACTCTTTTACATCGCTGCCCATATGCATGTTTACAAATATTGTTGTTTATGCTTGCTTTCTAAGCTGCATAACTGTGAGCTTTAGTGCTTAAAAAGTTTTTCCTTAGTTGAGAGAGAAGAAAAAGCATCAGCCATATCCTGGCTAGAAAAGGGTGGTAACCTATAGATAACCCGTCCTAAAATTTGTCTTATTTATAAATGGAGATTAAAATTCAAATAAAATAATTTGTAGGCTTGTTATAAAAAATATAAATGAGGTAAAATTTTCTGTATTTATTGTAGTAATCTTACTGAAAAATGTGCTCAGTTTGTGTAACTCATGCGAAATGGAAATTTTTTTAATAGGATTATGATTATATTAAAAATAACCTAAAATAGCAGATTCGATGCAAATATTAATGTAATCTTACAGTGAATAAGCTGATATAAGCCAGTTAAGGAGAGCAGACGAGTTCTGATCGATGACAATTTGGTGAGACGGTGGCAGACGTTTGTTAAGATTCTCATAAAGCGAAGAAACAAGACTCTCACATCTCGAGATACTCAGTTCCGTCTCTATCTGGAGAGTGTTGAGGGAGTGTTCACGAAACGCCTCGATTACGTTCCATATGTCAACGAGGTGCACTGGAACAGAAGACAACAAAATGTTTCAAATCTCTAAATGATATAGTTTATTGAAATAAAAAAATCTGAAACTTTGCAAATAAATGGACTTCATAGCCTAGAATAAGTGAACAAAATTTCATATATTTCTGAAAAGGTTGTGTTGTGAGCTGTGCTGATCTGATATGGACTGACCCCATTGTGTAAAGAGCCCACAAACGTGTGAAAGATTGCTTGTAACTTGTCACAAAGCCAGCTTAGTGAGAGTGAGAAGCACTTAGCTTGTGTCAACTATCCATTCCTCAGGAAGGTACTTAACACGTTAGGGTCCAGTGTCGTGGCATATGCATCAGAGAGATGTGTTTTGTGGAGCCCAGTGTCCTGGCATGTGCGTCAGCAGATAGCTTGGCCTTTCTTTCTATCTCCACTACCCTGGGCCTTGTCCTATACCCTTCGTATTTGGTTTGGGACATCATTACGTTATTCACCATTAGGTTTGCGGGTCTGGTATCGTATGATACTGAATCTGCCAGAAAAATTCCTTCAGCATGCCCGCTTATCACGTATTTGACACTTAACTAAATTGTAATTAATCCACTAAAAGTACATCATTTCAAAAGTTTCTTCACTTATTTATTTATTTTTTTTAAGCATTTGCCTAAATAACTATACAAAAAGAAAACTTGGGCCCTTTTTTTCGAAGCCATTGGTCCTAAAAGCGTTAAATAAACTAAATAAAATTCCTGAAGATTGCACTTGAAATAAACTCTATACACATAAAATAAACATAAATACTGTTGCTCTTTTATACTTCTATTAAACAGCTGACTTTTTCCTGTTCCGGAGTAAAACCCTGCTTTCAGTGGACTAATTTTGCTTTTTATTTACAAGAGATGTTCCTCATAGGTTGGGGACAATATCTACCAAGTATGGTTTCAAGGAAGTAAAAATAACAGCCAGTCTGGTCAAATTAATAATTTTACCATGGAGTAAACCCCCATTCCTGAAGGATTCCTTAATTCTAGGTACACGGTAGTTCCGGCCTACGCACACTGTGTCTTTATGACACCAAGTATTAGAGCCGATTGTTACCCTCTCGTAACATTGAACCAGTTTAAGATAAACTTATGAAATTTAACACAAGTATTATATTAGTGGATGTGAGTAAAATTAAAAAGTTTCATAATTCTATATTGAAGCGGTTCTGATGATGGAAAATAGGAATTTATGTAACTAACTCCCTCATCAAATTTTTTTTTTTTTCAACTTTTTATTTATTTACAGAAGTATTACATTCTACAATTATGTGTATTTTGTAATTTGATATAGGTAGCTTGACCACGCCTCAGGTGCCACCAGTTGTCAGCCGAATACCTTCCTTAGGAAGGATTCTAGGATGACCTGGGGTCACCGTACATCATCCAACCACACCCTGCGACTAGCAGGGAGGATTGGAGACGGGTAAGACGTGGCCTGTGATTTCACGAGGAGAGAAAATATCCATCGATAACACTCTCATAATTACATTAGTTCTGATTGTTGGTCACTGCACGACACTTCACTACCTAAGCAGATCCCGGGCCACTTCCTATTAAGACGTCTTGGTGGAGAGGAAGGATGATTGATGCTGGATAAGGATTGGGCTATAGGATTAGGATGATTGATCAATTTACTATGGAATGATGAGAAGCGGCTAGGGATTATATCTTGGACAAAAGGAATATTTAGGTCATTATGGAGGGTGTGATTCGAAACGTAATAAGGAGCATTAACTATGGTACGTAGGATTTTGGATTGAAATGTTTGGATTCGGTGGATGTTGGAATGCTTGGCTGTCCCCCAGAGTTCTACTCCGTAAGTCCATATAGGTTTTAATAATGAGTTGTAGACAGTTAGTTTGTTCTGTACGGTTAAGTGGGATGTTCGATTTAGTAGTCTGTATAGTTGTCCGAATCGTCGATTGAGTTCTTGTCGTTTTTGTTTAATGTGTGCGTTCCAAGTTAGTCGTGAGTCAAGATAAAACCCAAGGTATCGGATGGTGTTGGTTATGGGTAACGGATTGTCGTTAAAGGAAACGGAAGGACAGGTTTTACGTCGAAGAGTAAAGGTTATTTGGTGACATTTTTTGACGTTTATTTTGATGCGCCACTTTTTGCACCACTGTTCAATTTCGGTTAGATGGGTTTTTAGGTTCTGGGAGGCTGTGTCTGGATTTATGTGGGGTGAGAGGATGGCCGTATCATCTACGTACGTTGCCAGGAGGGTGTCGGGGTGTGTTGGAATATCAGCTGTATAAAGGGTGTAAAGGATGGGACCGAGGACACTACCCTGAGGAACTCCCGCTTCTACAGGGCAATAATCTGAGTAGGCTGTTCCATGCCGGACTTGGAAGAACCTGTCTGAGAGATAGGAGCGAAGGATTAGGTAAAGGGTGCTAGGAAGGAAAGTTTTGAGCTTAAAGAGTAAGCCTGCATGCCAGACTCGGTCGAATGCTTGAGCTACATCCAAGAAGGCAGACGTGCAATACTCTTTTCGCTCGAGGGATGAGGAGATAAGATCAACAACCCGAAGCCCTTGCTGCTCATCAAAATTAGGGACTTTTAGAAAATCTAGAGACTTGAAATTTTGCATCTTGTATAATTGTCAATCTTGTATGATTGGCATTAGGGTATAGCGTAGGGAAAGTGGTGTCCCCATCGCCCAGCCTTCTGGTTCCACTAGCCACTGGTCCTCCAGGTTGAGGGAACACATGCACTAACACTCACACAGTACTCTACATACACTCCCACACTACACTTACAATACACACCCTAAGGTCACCTCCCCTAAATAGCCGTCCCGGATGGGGGAGCCTGTCAGGAGACTCTGAGGAGGCAGCCCCTCCACTAAACTCGGGGGCTTTGGGCTAATAATCCACTCCCCCTAAATCCTTTTATTACGAAACCTCAAAGAGTAGAAGCCGGATTGAATTATATAGGACTCTCTATTTGCCGACCTCGACATTGTCACCTTCATCAAACTTGGAAGGCTAAGATGGGCAGGGTATGCAGCCAGAATGGATGACACTCAAATGCCTAAATAGGTTATGACCGAGGAACTGCACTCCACAAGACAAGTAGGAAGGCCAAGGATCAGATGGCTGGACAGCGTAGCCAGAACTCTGCTTGGCGTTAGAAACTGGCGAGCTGCAGCAGAAGACAGAGCCAACTGGCAGAGGCTCAGTCTCTGTGATGGGACGTCGTGCCACATATGATGATGATTGATATTAGGGTTTTATTACAGGCAAAAATCAAAAATCCTGAAAAGTTATGTTTGATTCCACTCCTGGGAGGAAAAATTGAAAAAAGAGGCAAAGTTCCAGGCACCTCCCAAAAACAGTTTGCCTATGAAAGTTACGATATCATAGCACTGGGCCAAGTTTTAGGCCCTTAATACCCTCTCACTTATTTGTGCATTTCCAACTTGGTCAATTTTTGTTAAATAATAGCAACTATAAAGGATTTATTATAAAATTTCTGGCATTTAAAGATTCAGGTCCTTAGGGTAACCATTCAGGGTTATAATAAACTCTCTGCTGACTTAAAATTATCAGATTTGTATGAAATCTATGTAGGTTCAAACGGCCATAATTTAACAAAAACTAGTCAAGTAGGAAATGCACAAATAAGTGAGAGGGTATTATTAGGTTCTTGAGAAGGTATTAAGAGCCTGAAACTTGGCCCAATACTATGACATCATAACTTTCATTGGCAAACTGTTTTTGTCAGGTGCATGGTACTTGGCCTTTTTTTCAGAGGAAAATTAACCATGCACGGCTCAATTGGGAGTTGTGCTCGCCCCTCCCCCGGGAGGGCGTCCACATTCTCCAGAGCCCAGGACACAGCAATCTTCCTTGAAGACCTTGGACTAACCACAGACCACCCGGCAGCATTAGGTAGGTCTACATTAGTGAACACACTAGGCATTATACCCAATCACATATATAGCCACTGAGTGCTTATCATCCATTCACACTGTTTCCTTATATACTTTAAACTATATTTTCAATTCAATTCTGTCAATCCGTTTCTTCTATCACTATGATTGTCTTTATTTTTTGTCCTCGTTTCGAACTCCTTTCATCTTGGCCGTTTCTTCTTAAACTTTTTCTCTCGTCTCTCTGCAAACGTTTTAAGGCAGTTACCCATTTTCAAGCAGTGCGAAATGTGCTTGACGGGAAATTTTGGCCTCTTATTTTTCATTGTGATCATCAATTTTCTCTCATTCAGCAACATATTACAATAAATGGAAATCATCAAAGTGTAGCTGGAATAACATCATGGCACAAGTTTTCACTCCTTAAAAATGGGAAAAAAGTCTCAGAAACGATTTGCTGATAACCAAAAAGTAGTGGAAATATTGTCCTCTTAGTACTCATTTGGAAATAATATGAGTAAAAGTTATAAATTAATACATATAACATTGAATAGAATTGAGAAGGATACTGTCTGATAGAAATGAGCTAGTATCTAAGTAAATAAAATTTAATTTTTAACACCCCGGCAGATTGTAGCAAATATAATACTCCCTGCAAAAATAAATGTTATTTTTTATATAATCATTGCCTACCTGAGAGAATTGCAAACTTTTTTTTATATGCTATTGGTAAATACTGATTATGACATAAACAGTCTGAGATGAGTCAATTCTTCCTCCTTTCTTAACAAGTCAGAAGAATGTTTTAAAGAATTTTGTTACAACAATGACAATAGACCATTAATCTTTAAAATAAGACAAATTAATGGCCAAAATGTCTTCACAATTGATAGAAAGTTCTGCAGAATCAATATTGCAGTGACTGTCAAAGTGATCTCTAATCAGACCGTGACTTCAGTTGACAGTATTACATAAACTCTACTGGGGACTAGTAAAACGAATAGATATTGAATAAAATAATAGTTATTTAAGAATGAATACACTTAGATAAGGAGAGTGTCATAAAACGAAATGGGAGAAAGTAAATAATTGGAATACTCACAGTTCAGCTTTTTCTGTACGAATCTAAGCTTTGAGGCCGTCCTGTAACTGGCAAACCTTATCATATCGAAGTTATTTGCTCGCATTTCGTGCAATAGCTGTAACCGCTGGTCCCTGCTTTCTTCCATCTTCAAACCTGGTGGAAAATCAATATTAGAAGGTGTCAACATGACGGCTAGCCCTGGCCCGCCCAACAGAGCGGACCGATCTTAGCAGCCTAGATGGGAGTAAATAAACCGACTGAAGAGACTGGCTAACTAACTCCTACTGGTCTTTTCCTACCTCTATGCTGTAAGTGGGGTAGTGTGGAAGCACTGATTTCATTAGTCCATTGTTAGTGACGTCATAAAAACCAAGTTTCATTAATATGGAAGAGTTGAAGATGGCAGCTATTTGTTTTTAACGCGTTTCTTCCACTTTACCATCTACAAAAAATATCAGATTTTGTTGCAATTGGGAAAAAATCGCTTTTAATGTGTATTTTGATTCAAGTAACAGGTGGAAGTAATCTACAATGTAGATTTATGATAAGCTGCACTTTCACGTAGTTTCGATGCAGATTTTGTTCGTTTTTTTTTTTTTTTTTTTTTTTTTTTTTGCACAAATGGCTTCTCTCTTATTCTTTCAGCTGCATTTGAAGGTACAGGCATGGAAGTAAGATCACCTTTATTACTTACATTCGTATAAACAGGTTCAGAACTGAAGGATATCACCAGTCTGTAGTTCAGGCACAACTGAATGTACAATTTAGTTAATGGACATCATATAATCTATTCTTTTGGTCAAATCTATTCCATATGGGGGAGGCCCGGTGACCATGCGTATTAAGGCGTGCCTACGTTCGTGGGTTCGATTCTCACTAGGAGTTGTGGCTTTTCTCTCAAAAAAGAGAAAAGGCATCAGCCCTATCCTCGCTAGAAAAGCCAGATAACCTATAAATAACCCGCCCAAAAATCTGTGTTATGTATAAGTGGGCAATGAAATTTAAATAAATAAATATTTCACATGATGAGAAGAACAACTCATTTTGAGATGAGCTATGACTACACATAGATGACATGTTATTCTCAAACGTTTTGTTAGTTTGCCCTGAAAAATAAAAGCCTCTTCCCTCGCTAAAAAATACGGTGTCCGGTGAAGAACTGAATGTTCTATAACCAATAGGATCTGTGCTACGGAACACTTTTTTTCTGGAAATTCGCACGAAGAAAGATTTGGAGGGGTGCTGAGAGCATTTGAGGGGTATGGAATACTAAAAATCTAGAACTTGGAATAGTTAGCCAATTAAAACGCTATTACGCCTTTAAAAAAAATATTTTTTCTGAACTAAGTGATCTTATTTAATTTATTTTTAGGTTTTTATGACACATTTTTACCGATTTCAGGGGGGGGGGACTGAATCATATATATATGTATAGATGTGCATACATATGTATTGTTATGATATTAAAATATAATTGGTAATAAAAATGAAATAACAATCTCGCGTTTAGGCGGGAAAACTTTAACGAACATCAACAATTTGAACTAGTCGTATTTAGGTTTTTAGAATTATAATTATTAGTTACTTTAGTTAAATCTCAGGGTTGGTCCAAAAGAAAAATTTTACATGTAACATTTAAATAATATCTATAGATTTGGCAACAAAAACTCACTATAATGAAAAAACATATGCGTGCAAATGATAATCACAACTTTTACCTTTTTTATGCAGTTCGATCCTGTGTTCTCATTTGCTTTGTTGAGCAATAATTTGTTCTCAGAATTATTCAACTCTGTCAATTTTTGGTTTAACGACGTATTTTAACTTGCGCTAAAACTTGCGGCCTGTTCAATGCTACTGCCAAGACCATCGAGGTGTTATATGGAGAGTAAAATTTGTTAATCTCACATCATATATTTCTACAAAAGAGTGAGATTTTTTATGACTGTGCCAAATGTTTTATTTATATCGGAATGTATATGAAATATATTACTTATTTATAGAAAAAACATTTATCCCCCCTCCCCCCCCGTCATTTAACTTTTCACCGGATTATTTATGTTTCTTTTTATTTAGTGATTGTTATGTTTGATTATGTCAGAACAATATATATATATATATATATATATATATATATATATATTTTGTTTTAAATTGCATCGCTGGGTATCACATGTATGTTTGGAACGGCTTCTTTCTCCAGCGGTGTCGCTCCTCTCTCCATCGCAATATTTCGTCGGGTTCATCTCCGACTTCTTCAGGCTGCCACCAGGGTGTCTACCTTCTACCGTGCGACTGTGGGAAGGTGTATGTAGGTCAAACAGGTAAGAAGGTGCCACCCGGATCGGACAACACGCTGCTGACTACAGGCTGGGGCGCACCAAAACTTCTGTGGTGGCAACACACGGAGAAGAGTGCCCCAAGCAAGTATTATTCGACCGAGCCAAGACCCTAGCCAAGGAAACCAGCTTGACAAGGAGACTAATTACAGAAGCCATCGAAATACATAAGCATCCGGTAAACTTCAATAGGGAAAATGGCCTCATCCTCCCGGACATTTGGCGGCCCATCCTTAAGAAGATAGAGGAGAAAACAGGGACTCAAGACGACCAGCGCCCCACACGGACCACCGACGAACTACAGACGACGGACAAATGACGAAGACAGCCCTCGAGCCCTATTGGCCCACGGACCCCCTACACCATTGGCCCGCACAGTCTACGAAGCAGGGCTATAAAGGAGGGAAAATCCGGGAAAAATTCATTCCCTTGATAACCACCGAGGACGACACATAGCAGCCTAAAGAAGTCTGAGATGAACCCGACGAAATATTGCGATGGAGAGAGGAGCGACACCGCTGGAGAAAGAAGCCGTTCCAAACATACATATATATGTGTGTGTGTGTGTGTATATATATATAAGTAGCACAACAGCTATAATTTTGATAGGATGACCAGACAAGTGTAATTGCATAACATCCTTATATCTAGAGTATATACAAGAAGTATTTAAACAAAAAAAAATGAATAAACATACTCAAAGCACCAATTTTATTAAAAATAAAAAATCTTTACATGCATTGCATTTAAATTAACATATTTTAGTCATATATAAAGTATGTGATAATTGTAGAATACATTATTGATTTGCTAAAAAGAAGCATTGCACATAGATCATTATTTCTAATAACATTTATAGTTAGATCCGAGAAATTATGGGGAACAAACATGTATACAATAAGACTATAAAACTATAAAAGTACAAGAAAAACATATGTCGCCCCTATTCAAAAACCAGCATAGCACAGCCATCTCAAGGGCCGCTTAATAATTCAATTTTCCCATATTGTATTAGAGAATTAGAATTTGATAATTTAGTGTAATATAACTAAAAATAATGATAAATTGTATCATTTATTTAATACAAAATTTTAAAATTTACATACAGTGTCACACATATAGTATAAAAAAGAGACGGCAACACTGTTTATCGGGTCACAGAGTTGCCTGGTAAATAAAAACATAATAAAAGTAATGGCAACACTGTTATCAGTTTTCCAACTGTTACCTTTTCAACTAGATGAGTGTAAAGGTTTAACACTATTATCAGATTTACAAAAAAGAAGCAATAATGCTAGCGGAAAATGTTTAATTAAAACAATTGAAATTTTTTGTTATCAAAATTGTTACACAATGCAGAGAACTTAATTTTTACACAATGCAGAGAATAACTGATGTCAGTGTTGGGATGTAGAGTGCAGAAATGGTTGACTTGCCAGAGGCTTTTAGATCTAATGGTAACACTGCAGATAACAATATAAATGACCACTTGGAAATTGAGAACATGTAATTTCATCAGGAAATGTACATTTTTGTCCCAAAATTAATGGTACACGAGAATTATTAATAATAAAGTGTTTCAATAATGACAATGTTCAAACTGTAGACAACCTTTACTGCTATTGTCTTTGCTAAGCTAGAACAATAGCAAAAATTATTTATTTATTTAAATATGTGTTTATCATATCATTTGTTTATGAATAATAAACAGAATTTCAAATTGGACTACATCACATTGTCAGTGATTTCCGCTAATAAAACGCACCGGAAAAAACAACATTTTTAAAAAGAAACGTCCTGAGATTGCTGTCCTGTTGCAAATTACTTGTTCCATATAACTCGGAACGTCTAGACTAATAACACTTCGAAATGTGTACAAATGTAATTTCGCTAGTGCTTGAAAGTATGAAATTAGTTATTAAAAAATTCAATAAATAAATTGTTTTTGTCTAAAAAAAATAAAATAAAATGTAATATAACTGACTATATACAAACAAACTTTTTCTACGTTGACATTTTCATTAAAAATTTGAAAGAATACATCGATGCCAAAGACCCGAACAATAGAATTTACAATAAAAAGTCATATTTTTTTAAACTACTAGTTACAGTGCAGGTCATTTAGTCATAAAGTTTAAAACAGAAAAATAAGAAAGAGTAATGAATTATAAACATGTAGATATGACAACAAATAAGTATTGGTGAAAAATCGTGGAGCGATTGGTTTCTGATTTCCATATATATATATATATATATATATATATATATATATATATCATACAACTATAATTATTTTCATTAATTAATAAAAAAAACTATCAATTTTGTACTAGGTCAACAATTTTGTTTTCTCATCGAGTTATTTGTTTCACAATTTCTAAAATAATTGCTGGAGAGCGGGAAATTTATCTCAGAAATAATGAGGAATAATAGTCCAAGTTTTTACTGTTCTTTTATTTTAAGCTAAATTTTATCGAGGACTTTGTCCCATTATCAATGCCCATGGGGTAGTCCTTTCTCAGCCGAGTCTTCCTCATAGACTGCTAAAATAATTCACCCTGATTGTGACGGAAACACGACACTACCAATCGCTCCAATGCCGTTTCCTAGAGACTCCAATTGTATTAGTGGTAAAAAAATACAAACAATAAAAAAAAACTAGTCTTAAAAGCTAAACAAACAAAACATGTTAAGTACAAACTAATTAAAAAAATAAAAGATCTCTCTAATAAGACATTCAACTAGAATTGTACAATTCATTTTTTTTGACTATATCGATATTCATAAACGATAAAAAAAAATTAGTCCATGGTACATAAAAACGTTTTAAAAATACACAAAGTAAGTGAACACAATTATTTGTATAATACACCAAACTATAAAACAAAAAAAAAATTACACATATGTTTTGCTAAATGCCACTGGGTCGTACCGACTGTCCCTTATCTCTAATTCAGACTTAAAGTCTTGGAATAATGTAGGTAGCACTGGGGAATTTTAATACAGACTCACAATCGAGGAATAATGTTGTTTGCAGTGTGGAATTTAAATACATACTCAAAGCCGTGTATTAAAATTGTGCGGTTTAAATATTTTGATTAATTTTATCTAAAGAATTATTTTAAAAATCTCAATCCCAAATTTATGAATTTTAACAACCTATTTCATTAATAAGTATATCAGCCTGTAACCATCCTATGCATTATAAGTCATATTATAACATTAAATTGCACAGTCTATGGAAATTTAGTAATTTTTGTCACTAGTTATTATGTAAATAAAACAAAAAGGCATAAATCAAGCTTTGACACTCCGTTAGTTCAACGCATTCTTTAGGTTGCGCTTTTTGGTTGGAGATGATATCAGTCGAGCACAACTGTTTTGGTAACTTTTGGTGAATAGCCTCCTACTATTATATATATATATATCCACACACACATATATAATAAGAACAAGGAAGCAAAATTTGCACAGAAATTAAATTTAAAAAAAAAGGAAAAAAAAAAAAGGTCATCAATATATTTGATATGCAAATATACATAGAAGAGTACGCACATACACATTTTTTTGTCCCTGGTTCAACATTCATTTTATTTATAAGTTATATTTACAACTATTGTATGTTAAAATTCTCTCTTAAACAGGTTAAAATTGATTTTATATCAATGGAACGTTAATTGAAGGTTATCCGAAAAATTTAAGCAGCTCTCTTAGCTGAAACTATATGCATTTGTCTTTGAAATAAAAAACTGCTGACTATTGTTTTTAACCCCCACAACAAAATAAAATTGTACAGTTTGAAATTTGAAGATGCCCATTTTCGGCGAATTTTCTTCTTTTTATTTTTACTAATAAATAAGCTGACTGACTTTTTTGGTACAATTTATTTGTTGTATAATACCATGTTGTTTCACTTCCCCGTCCTCCATATATCAATATATATATATATATATATATATATATATATATATATATTGATATTTATATATATTTATATATATATATGATTGATTTGTGAGACGGCTTCTCTCTCCAGCGGTGTTCTTCCTCTCCTTTGCGCAATATTTCGTCGGGTTCATCTCCGACTTCTTCGGGCTGCTATCTGTCGTCCTCGGTGGTTGTCAAGGGAATGATTTTTTCCCGGAATTTCCCTCCTTTATAGCCCTACTTCGTAGACTATGCGGGCCAATGGTGTAGGGGGTCCGTGGGCCAATAGGGCTCGAGGGCTGTCTTTGTCCGTCCGTCGTCTGTAGTTCATCAGTGGTCCGTGTGGGGCGCTGGTCTTCAGTCCTTGTTTTCACCTCTCTCTTCTTAAGGATGGGCCGCCAGATGTCCGGGAGGATGAGGCCATCTTCCCTATTGAAGTTCACCGGATGCTTATATATTTCTATGGCTTCTATAATAAGTCTTCTTGTCAAATTGGTCTCCTTGGCTAGGGTCTTGGCTTGGTCGAATAATACTTGCTTGGGGCACTCTTCTCCGTGTGTTGCCACCGCAGAAGTTTTGGTGCGCCCTAGCCTGTAGTCAGCAGCGTGTTGTCCGATCCGGGTGGCCACCTTCTTACCTGTTTGACCTACATACACCTTCCCGTAGGTCAAACAGGTAAGAAGGTGGCCACCCGGATCGGACAACACGCTGCTGACTACAGGCTAGGGCGCACCAAAACTTCTGCGGTGGCAACACACGGAGAAGAGTGCCCCAAGCAAGTATTATTCGACCAAGCCAAGACCCTAGCCAAGGAGACCAATTTGACAAGAAGACTTATTAGAGAAGCCATAGAAATATATAAGCATCCGGTGAACTTCAATAGGGAAGATGGCCTCATCCTCCCGGACATCTGGCGGCCCATCCTTAAGAAGAGAGAGGTGAAAACAAGGACTGAAGACCAGCGCCCCACACGGACCACTGATGAACTACAGACGACGGACGGACAAAGACAGCCCTCGAGCCCTATTGGCCCACGGACCCCCTACACCATTGGCCCGCATAGTCTACGAAGTAGGGCTATAAAGGAGGGAAATTCCGAGAAAAAATCATTCCCTTGACAACCACCGAGGACGACAGATAGCAGCCCGAAGAAGTCGGAGATGAACCCGACGAAATATTGCGCAAAGGAGAGGAAGAACACCGCTGGAGAGAGAAGCCGTCTCACAAATCAATCATATCAACCCCAGCGAAGAAACTTAAAACAAAACATATATATATATATATATATATATATATATATATATATATATATATATATAGATATATATACAAGTAGTTAAATACATTAATATATATATACAACACAGATTGATTGATGCCCTTTCGACAAAACAAAAAAAAAAAAATTATTTAACAGATACTGAGGACTGCTGTGTCAATGGCAAGGTCGGAATAAATTTCAAATGGTGAACCGTCCTTAAAACATAATTGGGTGCTTTTATTACAAGGTTTCTCAATTAAATATTAAGCCAAAATCGGCATGTAGGTTAAATGATGCCATTTTCAACACCAGAACAGAAATTTATTTTTTACGGTGCATCAACAACTAGGCCATTATCGCTGACATCCAGGGTGCAGCGAGGATGAATAAACCATGGGATCAGAAAATTCCTAACACCGGTGGGGATCGAACCCACGATCTCCCGCTTATGAATCTAAGGCGCTAGCCACTAGACCACGGGAGACCCCCGTGAAGTGTTTTGTTGAATAAAAACACATTTTGTTTTTATTTTGCTAATGGCTCGGCTCAATTTTCATGATTTTCTCAGGGATAAAGTACAAAATCTACCAGCCCCTGCCTACCTGCTACTATCAAGACGTCGATGAAGCTCTAACGGATTTGGGCGAAATACAACGCTAGAAACCAGGACATTGCTGGAGAGAAATGTGAGAGGAACAGGATCCCAGTAAAGAATTTTAAAGGAGAAAAATTAACCAGGTAAGCATAAATATATAGAAATTTAGTAATAAGAAACTATAGATATTAAGTTAACAAAAGTTTACTCAATAATTAAAATGAAAAACTGAACAAAATCAGTATTCACAGAAATAATATAAATGAAGACGTTTTAATTGTAAAGGCTAAGGAAAAATTTAATTGTAATAATTAATTTAATTGCAATTAACAATTAAATGGTTAAGTACAATTAAATTAATCATGATTAAATCAATTGTAATCATGATTAAATTAATTTCAAATGGCAATTAACAGAGTCAATCGTGATTAAATTTAATAACATCAATATGAAATTTAAAAAATCCATAGTGATTGATTTAATCATGATTAAAAAGTTAATTGTTTGATCACATTGAAAAACTTAATGAAGTGGTTTAATTGAAAACTTAGTTGAGTGGTTTAATTTAATATCTTTAAAAACTTTAAATGGACACAATACTCATTTCTGAATAATATTTCTTCAACATAAATAAAGCAATTTAATTTTTTTTTTTTGTTTCTTTTACCCAGTTTGTAATTAACACATTTACAGCAGTTTTATTTGTATCATACATTTCGAATTATTTTTACTAAATTTATATTTATCTGGTTAATTTTATCTTTATATACCTGATGATGGTTTGAAAATGAATGATATTGACAAATAACAAAAACAAAACTTTCCTTTTTTTTTTTTACAACTAGTGTGACTATGACCCTGTCCTGTCCATCTCCATTCTTTTTGTGTGTGTGTGTGTGTGTTTAACAACGTATCAACAAGTGGGCTATTAACGCCAGGCTATCTACAGACGGCCACCCTTTTATAATGCCAACAGCTTGTGGTCGGTCTCCCATTCAGGTACTGGCCACACCTGACGTTGCTTAACTTCCGTGATCAACAGGAATCAGTGCATTTAACATGGCTATGCTCGTTGGCATCTTTATTCTTGTAAGTAGAAGACATTTTTTGATAGTTGAATAAACAAATACAGAATTTTTGTGGAATTATTCTATGAGCAAAGTATTTAAGTTGGAAAATGTAGTGGTTCAATCCTCATAGCTGGGACTTCATTTTTTTCTCTGATCTTTGGCTTATTTCTTCACCAAAAGTAGCATATTTAGACCGATATCTAAGTGTATTTATGTAAATACTACATCATGTAACTGAGAAGCCAAACAATAACAACACAAATAATTTGTAGCCGGGGCATTGTAAAATTTATTCCAACCTCGCCATCCGAAGGTTCTATTAGCAAACATTTTGACGACCATCAATACTCGGATTCAAGAAAATCCTTTAATTTCTAATTGGGGGAATCTGGGACTAGAGACTGGATAACAGGTGATTTGCATTCAGCAGTGTTTTGAATTTAATGACAGTGGAGCACTTTTAATGGACAGAATTTGTCTTCATCAGAAAAACTATCAATAACAGAAATCATTCAATTTTTAAGTACTTTTCTTTGCATCTTAACTAAAAATGGCAAAAGGTCTGTAATTCATAAAACTGCACTAAAATGTTCCATGCCCCCCTATCTAGGCATTTCATGAGGAGCTTCCACAGGACTAACCTCCCCCTCGGATACAACATGGCAGCCGAGTCTACCAGCTCTATACCTATCATTACCAATAAACAAAACACACGATTTCTAGAACTCAACGAGTAATAATTTGACGCTTTTTAGTATAAATTATTATAAACCTTCCGACCATATTGGATTTGTAAGTATTGATGCAGCTGAGCTTGGAGGAAGGTTAGTCCCTTGGGCAGGTTACAATTTTTAAAAATGTGCCAAATAAGCTCTAAATAAGGCGCGAGATATAGATTGAAATACACAGAAACTATAAAAAACATTGTAGATAAGATTGAATTATTTTTTATTACATACAGACCTTTACTATTTCAAGGTAACACAACTTTTATTTTTATTATATTCAGTAAGGGGTTTGAAAAGTTATTTAAAATAAAAAAACACCAACTGTACTTTTTTTAAAAAAATAAAACTTTTATATCAAAGTAAAATCCACTTTTGAGATCTTAATATTATTTTCAGATAAAAAAAAAAAAAATATTCAATCTATCTGCAATAGTTCATAACCAGAGACAGTGAAATTAGGTAATTACAGAATATAATTAAGATATTTTCATTGAAATTCATATTTCATTTCTTTCAATGTATATCTTCATTTTATTCTTTAATAGTTACAAATATAAAATGTTTCTTTTAACAATCAAAATTTATATTTTTATATATATATATATATATATATATATATATATATATATATATATATATATATATATATTAAACCTAATAATCCTAATTGCCCTTTTATTAATGACGATTTTTCCTCCAAAAACCACAAACCAATTAATAATAATACAGATTTCTTGAGAAAATGTCCATATTATTATTAAAAGGATGTTAAAATTAAATTATTTAAAAACTAATATTATTCGTTTGAATAATATATATATATATATATATATATATATATATATATATATATATATATATATATATATATATATATTCTATTTGAGGATTCTTCACTTGTGAGTATTATTGGTGTTATACAGCATTCTTCAGTGGCTGATCGGTTTGAACATAATATCACATTCACGTTATCAGACTGTTGTCTTTTTTTTTTTTTTAATATTTATAATTTATAGTTTTATAAATTGTTTTAAAATTATAAATTAAAAAAGTGTAATTAAAAAAAATGGACAACAGTCTAATGAAACAGGATGTGATTCCTGCAAAATATTACGTTAAAAAACTGAGGACAGGTGAGTGCTGTATTAACACAAATATAAATATATATATATATATATATATATATATATATATATTCAATATCAAAGTAAACATTTTATAAGTTTAAGAAATAAATTATATATTACTTTGGAATGCTGTGGAACAAGGTAATTGTGAATAATTCCACAAAGAAAGAAATTATAAATGAAGGTGATATTGTTAAATTTCTGCTAGGAGAGTCCAAGATTTCCAAGTTCTCTGTATTAAAAACGTAACTTCTTTTGACATTTCTTATTCTTTTGAAGATTAGTCCACTTTTTTTGAAAAGTTATTTTTTAGTTAAAATTGGTAATAACCAAAAATCATACATCATTTTTAAATACGTAAACTTGGTGAAGTTACAATAGAATTGAATAATTTCTGTTAGCATAAAACTTTCGACATTCATGCCAAAATTATTATTTGGATTTAGAGATTATTTGGCAAAATTGTCTACAAACCTGACATTAAAAGAGCTCAATAAAGTTGTTAGAAGGAAATTACCTTTTATATTTTATTACCTTTTACCTCTTTAACTGCATATAACTGTCCGAAAGTGAGGATTAAAAAAAAAAAAAAATAAGTTTAAAAATATGTTAAATATTGTGGGTTATGTGGTCGGTGCGACCCAGCTGGCGTGATCCGACTACTGGGAGTAGAAGACAGTGCTGGCTAAGCGTTTGTAAACCAACGGAAAGGTGCCTGTTGCAGACCTTCCTTCTGTAGCGGTCGGTGGAATTCTCGACCTGGTCGGGAATGGATTGTAGCCCAGCAATTTACGCAGTAATACTGTAACAGGAAATATACTGCTAACTAATAAATAAACTTCTGAACGGATTTAGATATTAAGGTTACACGTGTGAAAGAATTTTTATATATGTATGTAAAAACATTTTTTTGTATCAAATGGATGGGATCAATGAATATCTCAAGGTCATTCTAAGGTAAGCTTCTTTCATGAGAGCTACCTGAATAGCTTCATTAGGAAGGAGCAAAAAATAAAAAAAATGTATGTATAAATTAAGAAGTTGAGATTGTATAAATGATGAAGAACAAGATTAACTTTGTAGGAAGATTAATACATTAGTTACCTGAAGACAAGTAATGTTATCACAGAAGAACGAAGCAAACTTCGCACCAGATCGTTGGCCTTGGCACTCGTCGCACATCTGGTCGTCAAGAACGTAAGGTTTCACTTCGACCTGCAAATATATGGTTAAAAAAAAAAAAATGAAGTTTAGGAGCCCCCTCGCAGATTTTTTTTTTTTTTTTTTTTTTTTTTTTTTTTTTTTTTTTTTTTAACTCGTTCAATAAGGTATTTCGATGCTCTAAACACGAATCTGTAAAAAAAAAAAAAAATGTCGCTCTCAACTAGGAAAAAAGTTATTAAGCACTAAATTTTGCTGTTATGCAGCTTAAGAAATGTAGCGTAAAAAACTACATTTGTAAACATACTTTAAAATTTAAATTTACCATCAGTGATTTATTCAGAAACATTTTTTTTTTTGTAAATAATGAAATGTTCCCCATATTATTTGTTTCGCTGTTGAAAAGTATTATATAAAAGAAATCCCTTAATAATTAGCTAATTCGTTTATAATTAGTGCGCTCTGATAATTGCGAAAAAGTCAGATAAGTTTCCTTAATAATAATAATGATATTGCACGAATTTATAGCAATTATTCACAATAAATATTAAATTTTTAGTTGAAAATAAGTTTCTAACCAATTCCATCGACTGTGGAAAATTTGGGGAGATATTAGAGTTAAATAAAAATAATCTTTCATTTCGCTGCGGAAAATGAGAGATTAGAAGATGTCTAGGAGATATGCTAAAGAGTAATGAAGTATTTATACTTTTGTTTTTTGTATTTATATTTATATTTAATTTGCATTATGGACATACGGTCTATGCGTTTCCACTCACATTTTAATAATTTTAGAGTTGAATTGACTAGAGTTTAGACCTCTTCTTTAGTGAGCAAAGCAAACAGAAACGCATAGGACATATGCCTATGAGCGTCAGGTTACGATGGACGAGGAGGGGCTTAAAATTTATAATTATTTTTCAATAAATAATTTATCAACATTTTAAATACTTAATAACTTTTTTCCTAGATTTTTTTTTTTTTTTTTTTTTTTTTTTTTTAACGATAACCAACAAGAGAAATTGGTGAGGACACCCCTAAATGCCACAATTACCCCTAAAAAGTTTGTAAAATGTAAACTTATCATGTGTAGACTGCTTTTCATATACAATATAAAATACAAATATTTATTAGATGTTAAAAATTTAAAAAAAGTTCAACTCATTTGGAAAGCATGGAATAAAAACAGTAAATATTTGTTTGGATATTTTGTGGAAAAGTTAACACCTACACAAAGGGAAAAGATTTTAGATTCCATTATGCACACAAAAACAGTAGCTGAAATTACTCATTCAGCAACTTCGACTTCTGCTCAGAAAGCTGTTACAAACAATAGTTTCATATTATACTCTAATATAATGAAGATAATAGCGAGAGCTACTAAAAGCAAGTAACATAAAAAATAAAACGTATTGTGAAGGAATTTGATGTTTTTCATTTTACTCAAAATATTAAAGTTTCTGTTGTAAGCTTTTTAAACGATTACAGGAATTACCTTACATTCTCATGCGGGAAATGGTGGGTTCGAGTCCCACCGTAGCAAAGTGGGGCAAAACGACATTTTGTGTTTCAAAAAAGGCTACAACCTCTGAATCTTAACCAACTTCAATGATTTTTTTTTAATGAACGCTAACTTTGTCTAGCCAGATTCCCCCCCCCCCCTGTTTATTAAATTACGTGTCTTAAATGATTTAAGACCTTTTACAACTGAACATAAAATGATATTTTAATTTTCATCTAACTTAATATTAGCACTTAATTCTTTGAAATTAAACATTTAAATACTGATTAGATAAAAAAAAAAAAAAAAAAAAAAAAAAAAAAAAAAAAAAAAAAAAAAAAAAAATCAGACTGACATCTTAAAATGTAAATTTATTTTAATTCAACAATGAGATTAATTGAAATAATATGATTTTTGAATGATTGGAAAATAGATTTTGATTTTTTCCAAGTCTAATCCGGATTTGAATGTTTAATTTCAACGATATCAGAGCTCATATTAAGTTAGATGAAAAATGAAATATTATATTATGTTGAAATGTAAAAGTTTGTGAATTATTTTCATGTAATTTAATAAACAGGGGAAACCAAAAATAAAAAAATCTGGCTAGACAAAGTTGTTCTAAATTTTATTAGTTTTCATTTATAAAAAGAAAAATACAATGAAATCGGTTAAGATTTAGAAGCTGTAGCATTTTTTGAAACAAGAAATGTTGTTTGGCCCCACTGAGCGGCAGGAATTTTCTCAACTTACAACTCGCTGAGAAAATTCCTTGCTCTACCAGGAATGTTGGTGCTAATGGCTCAGAAGTCGATGCGCCGTAAAAAAAAAAAAAAATACAATGAAACACACAAAGACGATGCAATTCCAGCAAGTTGGATTTGTTCAATAATAACATTACTCTCTTGTCGATGTCGCCGAGCTGTAGCTGTATGAACCTAGCGCTGACTGCTGCTATATAGCTCTGCTGGTTGCTAAACGCTACACGCCCTGCTCCTTTCGGATACTTCAGCTCAGGATCAGTGTCGATTCCTGCGTATCGGACTCCACCATACAGTCGGTTCATTATCATTGCCAGCTCAACTGCAATACAAAAAACTTCATTAAGTTTTTAAAATAAAGTTTAGTAAAAAATCAGAGATATTTATCGCTTAAGGCTTACTTGAAATGTGTTAAGTAAGATAAATGCATGTCAATAAAACGGGTTGATATTAGAAACATAAGCCACTCCAGTGATACAGACATGCCTCTCTAATGATAGGCCAGAGGCAGGCCTCTCCAGTGTAGGCTATGGACAGACTCTACAAAATGCAGGCCTCTCTAGTGATAGGCTATTCACAGGCCTCTCTAGTGATAGGCTATTCACAGGCCTCTCTAGTGATAGGCTATTCACAGGCCTCTCTAGTGATAGGCTATTCACAGGCCTCTCTAGTGATAGGCTATTCACAGGCCTCTCTAGAGATAGGCTATTCACAGGCCTCTCTAGTGATAGGCTATTCACAGGCCTCTCTAGTGATAGGCTATTCACAGGCCTCTCTAGTGATAGGCTATTCACAGGCCTCTCTAGTGATAGGCTATTCACAGGCCTCTCTAGTGATAGGCTATTCACAGGCCTCTCTAGTGATAGGCTATTCACAGGCCTCTCTAGTGATAGGCAATTCACAGGCCTCTCTAGTGATAGGCTATTCACAGGCCTCTCTAGTGATAGGCCAGAGGCAGGCCTCTCTAGTGATAGGCCAGAGGCAGGCCTCTCCAGTGTAGGCTATGGACAGACTCTACAAAATGCAGGCCTCTCTAGTGATAGGCTATTTACAGGCCTCTCTAGTGATAGGCTATTCACAGGCCTCTCTAGTGATAGGCTATTCACAGGCCTCTCTAGTGATAGGCTATTCACAGGCCTCTCTAGTGATAGGCCAGAGGCAGGCCTCTCCAGTGTAGGCTATGGACAGACTCTACAAAATGCAGGCCTCTCTAGTGATAGGCTATTCACAGGCCTCTCTAGTAATAGGCTATTCACAGGCCTCTCTAGTGATAGGCCAGAGGCAGGCCTCTCCAGTGTAGGCCAGAGGCAGGCCTCTCCAGTGTAGGCTATGGACAGAATCTACAAAAGGCAGGCCTCTCTAGTGATAGGCCAGAGGAAGGCCTCTCCAGTGTAGGCCAGAGGCAGGCCTCTCCAGTGTAGGCTATGGACAGACTCTACAAAATGCAGGCCTCTCTAGTGATAGGCTATTCACAGGCCTCTATAGTGATAGGCTATTCAGCGGCCTCTATAGTGATAGGCTATTCACAGGCCTCTCCAGTGATAGGCTATTCACAGGCCTCTCTAGTGATAGGCTATTCACAGGCCTCTCTAGTGATAGGCAAAGATCAGATCCTGGATAATAAAGGCCATTTCAGTGCCCCTCAACTATGGAAAAGTTCTAAAACAGTCTTCCAGGCAGGAGCTCCATAACTATAGTCCGGCCTGAAACAAAAGAACAAAAAAAAAAAGGGGTGTGTTCGGAGGGGAGCTAGGCCTTCCCCCACATGGTGTATAGGCTGCGTGTGCGCATTACCTTGTTCTTTTGTTTGAGGGTGGACTATAAGCACACCCCACAGAAGGTGGGAAGTGTACACAGCATTCTTGAATAATTTGTTATAATTATTCTGTTTGTTTAGAACAATAGTACGAAATGAGCATGAAAAGGTTTGACTTTTTATATTTGCAATATGTAGGCCTGGCGGCCATGATTGTTAAGGCGAAAGCACTTAATACTCCGCGGGGGTTCGATTCCCACATGGGGTGGGGGCTTTTCTTTGGAAGAAAGAAAAGGCATCAGACCTATCCTGGCTAGAAAAGGGTGGTGGCCAAAAGATAACCCGTCCTAAAATTCTTAGTTAATAATAATAGACGTTATAATGTAAATAATGCAATGAGCAGCTAACTTGTAGCTGTTGTGGTTTGGTACTTACATATTAGCTTCAACACAGGTTAATATTTGGGTCTCGTTCAGAGATCTGGGTCGTGGATAACGCATTTCTATTGATCTATTCCTATGAAGAATTCAATTGTGTTTCTAGTAACTGTCTTATTCCCTTTCTATTTTGAAAGCAATTCATTTGTACATTGGTGTTTTTTATGTGATTGGGGTTTCTTTGATTGTTGTTACATGATTTCCTAGTTTCATGTTTGTTTTCTTAGTTTATTTTACCGAAACAAAGGAAGCACTGTTAAATTTCATATCGGTCCATAATCCACCAAAAAACCATCCACATCTATATTATCAATGAGTTGGACTGACTAGTTTCGATATAATCTCAAGCGAGTGGAAACATATAGCAATTGTGCTACACGTTTTCGCTCGTTCTAGGTTATATTAAAACTATAGTCAACCCAAATCGTTGATAATCCCATCGCCATAATGGTAAAAACTCGATTGACGCCTTGATCCAGATCTCTGAGAGCCGGTTCTATTACCTGCGTTGAAACTAATATGTAAGTACGCAAGGTTTTTTTTTACACTTGATCCCCTTTAGTGGGGCATCTTGCCTGCCGATTCTCATTGCAAGGAAGCACAAAAAATTCTTGATACAGTTTACTTTTACAACAAATCTTTCTCTTTAGATACTCAGAAGGTGTGTCACATAATTTTACTTCTTATTACATAAAATAAGAAATATTAAATTTTAAGATAACATTTATTTTATTTACTAAGAAAAACTAGAATATTTTTCGTTTGATTTTTTTGTATATATATATATATATATATATATATATATATATATATATATATATATGTATATATATATATATATATATATATATATATATATATATATATATATACATATTAGCTCTAAGGACAATAATCTCTTAAAGTATTTTGAAAATACATTCCCTTGACTTTACCAGCAGTAGTGTATATTTCTCTTTATATATTTTGAACATGTATGTATAAACAAATACAGCACGACTAAAATCAAATGTTTAACACAAACAACTTACAGGCCTTGAGTGGTCGAGGTACGCCTCCGACAAACACTGTCTTCCTCGGATCTATAGGCATCGCATCATGGAGTGCGAAATCGGCATCCGAAATCTTCCACGGCCTTATTTGGACCGGCTTGTCTTTTATCGTAGGAGAAGATACACAGACGTAGAGTTTATCCTCTCCTTCGATACAAGCGCTGATCAGCTGGTGGACTGAACTCTCACGCTGCAACAAAAATAACATCGAATCCAATATTTTTAATACTTAATTTTATATAACTAAATGTATTTCCACATTTTTTGGGGTATTTTTTTTCATTGTTTTAGATGTTTACATGCGACTGTACTTATTAAATTTTTCTTTTACTTTTTTCTTCTTTTCGGTACATGGCAAGTTATATTACTTTTATAAAAAACAAAGAAATCAAATGCCAAATTCCAAGATGGATATTAAAAATATCATACTTCGTTGGATTCAGCAACGTATTCCTATTCTTTTGTTTCATTACAAAAATGTTGATATCGAGTAAATAATTTTTTTTTTTTAATAAATTGTTATTTTTACAATTTGTTTTGTATGTAAAATACCACACATTTTTTTCTATTTACCATAGTTTAAAAGTTAGAATATTTGAGGTTTAATTTGGAAGGGTGGTTTCACCCATAAAACGTGTGATTGAGCTAATATAAAAAAAAAGTATAGATTATTTTTACGTGTTTAATCAATGTACAAAGTTTCATTAAAATCGGCTCCGGAAACTTGCGGATGTTCCCTTGTTAGAGAAACCTTTAGATATTTGATAAATTAAAAAACATAAATTTAAAAAAATTGATAAATGAATTAGAAAACTTAGACAATAATATTTACCTGAAATATCAAGAAGGCGTAACCTTTTGGTGGGAAATAAGACTTCCGCTCAGCCTTGTGAGGCCAATCCACTACCAACGGGCCGAACCTAATAAAGCTTGCTCGGATTTCTTCTGTAACATAAATACAACAAATAATTAACTCATTATATTATTTAGTTATAAAATATCAAGCTGATAGGCTGGGCTTTGAACCCAGTTCCTCTCCCATGGTCAATATGGCTACCAGGCTTCTTAACACAGCATGACAGTCCTTCCAAAGGGCTTCAGATAGGCACAGCTTAGTGTCATATTTTTTGGAAACTAGACAATGAATGTATCATAATTGCTAAACATTATCAGGAATTGTACAGATATACTTAAATGTTTAAATTTTTAAATATGATAATCTTCTTCTGTAAATAACGATTGATTTTTTTCATCACCTTACACTGTAAAACAATAAATAAAACCATTATGCTGCAGAAACTACATTAAAGGAATCTAACAGAGGAACAGGGAGGCAGATAGAATTGAAAACGTAAGTTAAACAGCAGATAGACATACAAAAACTACGAAAATTACAAATGCGCAAAAATCCAGGGATTACGTGAGACTCCAGTAAAACTGAAATTACGTGAAATGCTTCCAAAATTCATGACTTTTTTGTGATTTTTGTGCCCTATTTTCAACTTCATGAGATTTTCTTGCAGTAGGCACCCTGTTATGGATAACATAGGAAAAAATGTTAGGCTCTTTTCATTTTTTTAAACAGCTGGCTTGAAAATCTAAAAGTAATTCTTTGCTGGCAAATATCTACTTTTGCTTATTATTTTTTAATGCAATTTGGCTAGTTTTCTTGAACGAGGACAAAAATTATACCCCAGCACAAAAATGTTATTGTAGGGGTTTCGGTCAATGTTCTTATTTAATAGAACACATTGTATGGTTAAAATGTATATTTATTACTGCCAACGTTTCGGCTTGCTATACAAGCCATCTTCAGGGCTATCGAGAAGATTGAGATCTGTCCCGTTTCAAGTAGAGAACATTTCTGCTGAAATGTTCTCTACTTTGAGAAATGTTCTCTACTTGAAACGGGACAGATCTCAATCTTCTCGATAGCCCTGAAGATGCCATGTATAGCAAGCCGAAACGATGGCAGTAAAAAATGTTATTGTTTTTGCTTATTTTTTCAAAACATCTTTCTCATTAGTTGATCATGAGATAAACCGAGTTTTGCTGGACAGAAGCTTAACGGGAACGCTTAAAAAATCTTTCTTATTAGCCCCGAATATTATGTAGCGAGTTTTGCAACAAGAAAACAAAACTTATTCCTGCTCGGAACACATTAATATGTTGGCTTTAAGTAAAACCCATTATAATAAACTCTTTTTCCAGATTGCAACTCCTCCAATCATTCCTAGCGGGAATATTATATAATAGATTTAAAGACAAAAGAACCGAAATTGTTGCGGCTATTGTGTGAACACACACACGCATACATATGTGTATATATTTGTGTGTGTGTGTGTGTGTGTGTGTGTGTGTGTGTGTGTATGTATACATATACATATATACACTAGTTGTCCTCAAAATAAACAGCTAAACTTCGGGAATCAATGCAGGATGAAACAACAAAGAAAAAAAGTCCCTTGGCATATATCTCGTTTTTGCCTCGTTTCCAAGAAATATGCGAAAAACTAAAACACAATTGTGAAAAGACATTGATTCATAATGCCTATATAAAAATCATTAAAAGTATATGTTTTATCCCCCCCCAAAAAAAAGTTATTGTCAAAAAAATTAACTGACACCATGTAAAGCTGGAAGTTCAACATAATTTAAAAACAAAAAACGAAGCAAAGCGAGAAATATGCCAAAGTTCTTTTTTACTTTCCTTTTTCATCCTGCATCGATTCCCCATGTTTGGCCATTTATTTTGGGGACGCACTGTATGTATGTATAAACATATACATGACAATTTGAAGAAATTAAAAAAAAAAAAATATAGTCCAAAGTGCAAAATAAGTAGTTTGAATCCTTCCGAAAGTGTTCTTCAACTAAATCACTAATGGTGGATAGCATCCTTAATATTGTATAGTGATATAATGATATACTGAGATATAATAATTAATAAAAAGCTAAATAATATTATTATATAAAATTATTATTCTATTATGTTCCCAAAATTAAAACAAAAATAATAGAAAGGAATATAAACACCTTGTCAGTCAAAAAACAAAAATTACCAAAGCTAAGCAATTTTGAGATATGGCTGTTTAAAAGGTGCTGAAGATGATAACATTACCTTCGTCGATATCTGGAGGCAGACCTCCAACAAACACCTTCCGCGAATATCTCTCTCCTACTTCCGTGACTGGCTGCTGGAACCTCCCGGAAACTCCGCCTTCTGCAGTCTCTCCTAATGCTCTGCTCGTATCTTCAACAACTTCCATCTTCCTTTGACCCTTAAAACATTAGAAAGAGCAAATTTAATTCCTCAGCAAAGGAAGTGGTTAGTTCACACCATATTCCAAATGAATGTCTTATTAACTGAATGGCATCAATTAAAAATAAACAAAAGTTTAGTTTTACTCTTTTATACCAGGCTATACCATATGAAATGTCAGTTTTGGACTTGCCGATTTCCTTCAAATGTCTTGAAACTGTCGTGGCTCCTACTCCGAGTTCTTTGGCATATTCCTTAGTGCTTTTTGAGGGACAAGCTTCAACCCTTTCTTTCAGGTGGTCATTGTCAAGCTTGGTTTCTGGCCTTCCTCGCTCCTCGTTGTCAAGGTCAAAATTTCCACTTCGAAACCTGGAAAACCACCGGAAAACAGTTCGTTCATTCACAGTTCCCTCCCCGAACTCCGTGTTAATCTTCATAGCAGCGCTATGACCGAGCTTAAATTCATAACGAAAAATAATACGGATTTCCATTGAAGTCATAATTTAAGTTTTATTTTTTTCTCAGAGGATCGTTCTCACAACACAGTACGCAAGTTACTGATTAAATAATAGGAATAAAAGAGTTTTAATTCTATATGAATAACAATGATGTTTGTAAATAATGAAATAAAAAAGGGAAAGGATTAAATCGCAAAGTAAACAAAACTGACATTTCATACGGTACAGCCTGATACGAACAGCTGGCACAATAACTTACTTTTCCAATCATTATTTTTTTTTTTTTTTTTTTTTTTTTTTTATTTATTTTTTTTTTACGGCGCATCAACAAATCGTGGCTATTAGCGCCGACATCCAGGGTGCAACCAGGAATTTTCTCAGCGAGCCCTGAGATGAGAAAATTCCTGGCGCCGCTGGGGATCGAACCCACCATCTCCCGCTTATGAATCCAGCGCGCTAGCCACTAGACCACGGGAGACCCCTCCAATCATTATTTTTTACAAAAATCAACCCGTCAGACCCCACGTTTTAACCTCGAATCCCATCATAGATCATTAATTGATCAAGTTAAACCAATGCTTCAGATAGATGGCATGGCATATTAATCTGAGGCTGGATTGGTTACACAGCACAGTATCCTAAGTAAAGTGATTTTTATAAATTACCCAAAATATTTTGAATGATTTGCTACATTAAATAGGCAGAAGGTGAATAAATTCAAAATACTTTCACATACTAATGATTTATTAAAATTTCTCCACCGGTTTCACATTAATTGATACATCTTCACGGACACAGGCGAGATAAACCTAATTCTACACCCTAAAGGACGACCAATCTTCTGCTACTAGGGCCAAGTCCAAACCTAGAACCTCTACTTGGGAAGCTTCAGCTGTTAAGAATAAGTATATAAGTTAAAATCGATATCTGGAAGATGTATATTAGTCATATCAAATAAAATATCTTGTCAAATTGTAAACATTTTTTAAGCTTTGTCCAATTAATTAACACCTTCAATACGGCAAGCACCGTATGCAGCTCATCAAGTCCTTACAGCTGGACTGAGAGCACCATCCGGTGCTCTCCCCACCCCTTCCTGAATACAGTGAGCGACGTATGGAGCTCGGGCCTCAGTTTCTTGAACAAGAAACATTGCCCTCTTGACTAGTAACTACCGTGCTTGGAGTTCTCTCTCGCCTCTTATAGAGTTGAAAAGGATTGAGAAGACAAAGCTGTTTGCCGTATGGATTTCAGAGCAGCCATTCATCTTGTTCTAATGACTACAAGCACCATATGGTGGTTTTATGAGAATTATGAAGCAAATTTGTTTTGTTATTTTCCCTACAATGTCATAAACATTAAAATAAATGATTAATTGTTAAAAAAAAAAAATCAGTCAGATAGGAAATAAATTAAAATCAAACAAAGTGAGCAAAGATGAGGAACACATTGAACGTATCAAAAAATATATTATTTAATCCTCGAGTGGTCATGTGGTTGACAATAGACATCCACACCCTATTGATCTGCTCCTGTGTATATGTTTCGGAAGTGACAAGGGTGCAGAGCCAGGAGTCTTCGAGGGAGGAGTCGGGTAGAACCCTAGAACAACCAGAATACAGGTGTTTACCTTCTGAGAAGAAGGATGGATAGATGCGGTTTAAGGACGAAAAAAGTCAAAGGTTATCATCGTCCTGAGAAGAGAGGTGCTGTTTTTTTTAATGACAGTTGTCCACCACACGACTGTGTAAAAATGTACTATACATTTGTAGTATTTTTATTATAAATTACAAGTTATTACAAATTTTGTCTAATTTCAATATTCTATATATAATGCATTATTATTTACACAAAATTTACGTTTTGAGTACTATTTTTTTATTTGTCATCCACACTACCTCCTATGTAATTGTTTTAATTCTTTTCTTTTAATGCACGTATTATATCAGTTTTTTGTTTAATTTTTTTTCCCCCAATTTATGCGCAAAAAACGGACAAGAAATATTTATTAGTTCACT
This sequence comes from Gonocerus acuteangulatus, assembly GCA_946811695.1. NCBI lineage: Eukaryota > Metazoa > Arthropoda > Insecta > Hemiptera > Coreidae > Gonocerus > Gonocerus acuteangulatus. The sequence goes on along the minus strand of OX328128.1, from coordinate 88,096,462 downwards.
AGACAAAGCTGCGAACGGCCATAGCCACGTTGAATACACCAATTCCAATAGATCACCAAAGTTAAGCAACGTCGGGCGTGGCCAGTACCTGAATGGGTGACCGACCACATGCTGTTGGCATTACAAAAGGGTGGCAACCTGTAGATAGCCCGGCGCTAATGGCCAAGTTGTAGATATGCCGTAAAAAGAAAAAAAAACTAGACAAAGCAGACTAGACAACAATTTTTATAATTTGACAAGATATTTTATTTGATATGATAATAAGATCTATATCTGGAATATTCTTATTCCAGATATAGGTTTTAATTTATGTAGTTATTCTATTTTAACATTTGATACTCCCCATGTAGATGTTCTCAGTTTGGACATGGCTGTTACAGCAGAAGCTCCTTCCTCTCATTAGGCTGTATAATTAGGTTTAATTTGTCATAATTCATCTGAAGAGACATCAGTGGATGAAAAACAGGAAGGAAATTTTAATAAATAACTAGTTCACAAAAGTGTTTTTACTTTATTAACATTCGGCATATTTCATCGGAAAGGCTCCCGAGCATAAAACTGGAGGTTCTCGGTTCAAATACCAGCCTAATGAAGTAATTTTTCTGAAAAATTATGAAATAATAATAAGACAAGGTATAGTTGGGATTCGGCTAGGAGAAAAACGACAGACTTTCAGGAAGAAATCTGTATTTGGACGTTTCGGCTGCACATTGGCAGCCTTCTTCAGCACTAGAGAATGCCTAGGGGGGAGGGAGGAAGACCTCGAAGACCCCTCATACTTTCAACCATGGTTACCTGAGTGTCTTTGAGGTCTTCCTCCCTCCCCCCTAGGCATTCTCTAGTGCTGAAGGAGGCTGCCAATGTGCAGCAGAAACGTCCAAATACAGATTTCTTCCTGAAAGTCTGACATTTTCTCCTAGCCGAATCCCAACTATACCTTGTCTTTGTATCTCTGAAACGGCTAACTATCTCCATCTCCACTAATTGGAAAATATGTTTCCCAGAATAAATAAATATAATTTAAATTGTCAATTTAAAACGAAAATAAATTGTGCTCACAAATGTTATGAGCTTTGTTCAAATGGAATTCTTATAACATGTCAAATTTTATAAACATTCAATGATAATATATCAGTCTTTGTTTAACATATGTTTTTGATTTTTTTCTTCTTGTATCGCTTCTGCTTTGTAATAACTAGGGAACGGATGTTGTGGTATTTACATATTTTTTTCTGATTCGTAAATCATAAGTGTTGATCTAATTCTGCATGTTTTGAGTGATTTTAAAGCATTTAAATAGTTTTTTATTGTATAAATTTTGTCGAAACTCCATATTTTTACATATTCTGCCCAAAAATACATATTTTTGCTACATGTTTTGATATTCTTTTTATATTGTAATTGGAGAAATAAAGGAGAAACGGAGAAAGAAAATAATACTTAATACCCATTGAGTCTAGGTCACTGTGTGTTTTCTAATTGCAAGAAGAAAAGGAGGCTGTATATATAGTACATCAAGACAAGATACAAAAAGCATGTTGTAAACGGATAGCAATACAATCATTCAGGCAGTAATAAAGAAAATCCAGGTTTTAGAAGGAGAAACTGGGAATAAATTATAAAGAAAGTTACAAGTCTTTCTAGGATAAACTCTAGGTGGAAAGATATCCAGATTATTGGGGGCATCCACAGTGGCAAAACAGTAGATTTCAACCATTTAAAAATGCATCTTGTTGTAAACAATTTTCCAGTTTTCCCCCTTTTATAATGAGTTCCTAATTTTTATATATGATTTATTTTTCAATAAGTTATAAAGTTTTAGTCAATAATGACCCCAACGGTTGACACGCCTTAAATTTAACCAAAAAAAAGTTTTAGCCATTTTGTTCTATATATATTCAACTACCTATAGTCCTTCCATTTATAACAGAGTTCCTACTTATTATTTACGCCTTTATTTTCAATATATTATAGTGCTTTAGGTATTTTTACGGTAAATATTTTAAATGTTATAGTACATATTTCTTTATAAATAGTTAAATATATATGTACATATTTTGAATTTCATTTTACAAATACATCTGATCCCTTGTACTAACAAATATCATATTGATATTTACCTATACTATTATTCTTAATAACATTAATTTTTATAGATTATTAACATACGGAATAAATAGATGTATAAAGAAGACACAAATATACTTATGAATATATATTACTTAGAATCCTATATATATTATTATGAATACGTGTACAACAAACAATTTACACTAATAACAACAAAATGTTTAATTCGTTATATGATTTTATATGAATTTTGTTTTTCTTTTTCATATAGAAAAATAAATTATTCTGAAACATTAGCCAACAAAACTGTGTTAATGAATCTCTTGCAATATGAAATATCCACATTAACATTTGTTTTCTACAAATAGAAAAAATATATTATTAGAATTTATAAATAATTAATGGGATTTGTATATTAAGATCGAAAAATGATAATTATAAATTATTAAAACTCTACTTAATATAAGGTAAGTTATCCGAATGGTTTTTTTTATATTCTCTAATAGTTGACGCAAACTGTAATCAACATAAAAAGTTTGTAAGAGTTGTCTGGAGATCTCAAATGAATATATTTATTCTAACAGAGTTTAGACATATCATTATCAAACATTGATTATAATAAACACGAAAGGAAAATCTGTTTCATTGGGACAAAAATTGATGGAGAAATTAGTAACAAACAGACAAACCTTGTATTGTTGAATCAATAAATACAAACCATATTTTTAGTAAAACCCAAGATAGTATAAAGTTTTATAACCAGCCATTAATGAAATACTGAGCCAAGAGCTTATAAGTTTTGGAAAAATGGATAAATCTAATGGAAATTACCTGCAATAATAAGGGATATCCGTTTAGATAAAGAGTGTCATTATTTTAAAAACTACCAGGCGGTCCCCCCGTCAACATATTCCGATAAAGGCCTGCAACATTCTAACCACCAAATAACCTCTCTTTTGGTAAGCTCGCTGCCGATTTTTGTTATCCTGTTGTAAGGTTACATGAATACCCAAAGAAGACACTCAAAGAATATTAATCCTTTTTGAGAATAAATTGGAACATCGAAATGCAAAAATAGCCATTAAAATAACCATCAAACATAAAATAATAATAAGAAATTCGTACTCTTTGTCATAAAAGAGAAAGAGAAGGCCTCTACCTCCTACATCCTGAAACAAATCTTACAGGAAATTATGTATGTATACTCCTATTTATAAATTAAAACTATAGCTGGCAACAACAAGTAAAGAAATTTTTTAGTTACATTTCATCAGATTTCAACAGAAACACTTTTCAGCAATTGCCTGGAATAAATATTGGGATGTGAACAGCTGTGAATCATTGTTGTTATATTTCCTAATTTATGTATAATTTTAAATTATTTTTAATTTTATAATTATATTTTATATTTCTACTTCAGACTTAGATATGTGTTCATAAATGCGTGTTATATTATTTATTAAATTAAAAGTTATACATCTATTGTGTATAATGTTTTGTAATTGTTTTATAATTTTATATGTTCATATTTATTCCTTTTGTATTTATAGTTATGTATTTTTTTTTATATATTGCTTAGTTATTATGTATTAATTTACAAATGATATTTTGTGGGTAATATATAGCACACATGAACCGAATACAAATTAAAAAATAATAATAATAATGTCTTAGAGCTAATGATTTCACCAGCCAGTTCACCCCCCCCCCCCCCCCCGCTCCAAAAAGAAATAATGATAATGGCTATTTCCTATTGTGAGGAATCTCATGGGGAGGTACGAACAGTTTAACTAAATTGAGTAAATACATATATGTAATTAATTTAATAATTAATTAATATTTGTCTAGTTTATCAACTATATGGATAAAGAGTGACTTAACGGAATTCTTACAATAATGGTGTGAGAATGGAAAATCAAAGTATGATAATCCTTAATAATTGAAGAGCTGTCGCGAAAGAAGTTGCCCCACTCGAAAAAAATTCGGTTAAATTAAGACGAAAAAAAATGTTATATGGGTCAATGACTGGTCAAATTACAGAGATTTATTTATATTATTATCGATGTTATTATTATTTTGTTTTGTACGTCTCACCGGCATCTGGGGCATGAGCGCCAACAGTCATGGAGAACCAGGGAATTTTCTCAACGAGCCCTGAAATGATAAAAATACCCTGCTGTAGGGGCGGGATTCGAACCCCCATCTCCCCCACGAGAAGCCAAGGCGTTAGCCACTAGACCACGGGGAGAACCGTGATTTTCTAATATTTGCACTTTATGAAGGAATGTAGCTATTTGCGCTCACGAACGATTTTTTTAAAAAGTTCTACAAATCTTCATCGATCCTGCCCACTAAAAACAAAAAATGACCCAGTTAAAAAATAAATAAGAAGACAAAACCCTTAATCCTCTGCTATTAAATCTCTTCTTGCAGAAATATTTTATGCACAACTTGAGAGTAAGAATCAAAATTAGCAGTACTAGAGAAATAATGGTGTTTATTTATACTGATGATGTTATTATTGTTGTCTAATCAGATAACGAGATGGCTGCTAAACTGGAACTTCTGGGAATATACTGCCACACAAATCAATTACGAGTAGTGATGTAAAATACCCGGGTATTTATTCTTCGGGGTAAATACCCAATTTCATAAATACCCAGGTATTTAAGGTATTTAACTAAACAGCGACTCGAAGTAATCGAATATTGTAAAATGTGATGGATCTCGTCAGTTTAGAGGTGTCGCAACACTGAGAAGCTATTAAAACAATAATAAATTATAAAATAAGACCACTGAGTGGTTTATAAATTCTTACCTGGAACTTTGCTAAGGACCTCCGACTACCAATAAAAGTTGTTTGCCTAAATTTTATACTACTGAACTGCATTCACAACAAGTCCGTCACGCAGGAGCTGCATAACTAAGCACTTTCCTCAGAATTGGGTAGTGTCGAGTGCATTCCTGAATAATTTGCTTAAAATAACCTATGTAGATAAATAAAATAAAAACATAAATTGTTCTACTCTTTTGCATTTTTAATGAGCAGCTGTTTCAATTATTAATTTTGTAATTAATTTCCTTCCAGAGTTTTGTGTATGCGGAGTACTACAAGACGTAATAAATATACGAAGCTTCACATTTTGGTCTATTGATCTTGATGAGTTTCGCGAACCTACCTTTGGCGGAAGAATTCAATTCAAACGTAGTACAAAGTAACACCCCCCCCCCCCTCCAATCGACCGATTTAGTATCTTTACAACACTTCTTTCTTATTGGATAGCCAGGACCTATAAAGAGTTTCGTAACAATACAACAGGAATTACGACCGGTATAATGAAATTAGTAATTTCTGTCCGGAGTAAACCCCCCCCCTTCTAGTCCACCGATTTAGTTTATTTTTATAACAAAGCCTTTTAACATTTATACATTAAATAACAACTCTTCCAAATTCAGAAAACAAAGTAAAGGTGGTTTGGCCTGAATTAAATTCAGTGATTACGATAACGTAATCGAAGTCTTCGGGGTTACAGATTTATTTGCCACTTGAATGAGTTGAAAGTGACATGTAGCCGTCTTCAGAGTTACTATCATCACTGCTAGTTTCACAGAAAAATTAGCTTCTGATTAATCTTCCTTCTCTTCAGCTTCTTTTCCTTGGCAACTGTCTTGGGGTTTTCCTGTTTGTTCCTTTCTCTGTTTTGGGTGTTATTGAGGAGATTCCAGTTATGAGACAAATATTATGTTTTTTCTACTCTTTAAGTCGGTTTCTTTTTTTTACAGTGAATCCAACTAAAAGTGCTGAATGTTCTTTCAATCGCAGCAGAGGTCACAGGAGCTCCTAGTATTCTTACAGGTAATTCTGCCAAAACACATGAACCTTTCAAGTTTCTCCACCATAACATGGGGCTTATTGCCTTTTCTTTGTCATTGTCTTCAAGACCTTCCCAAACAAAGGATCTTTGCCATAATCCCTCTTTGTCCCTATAGTCTGCTATATATTTCCAAAGATCAACTGATTTCAATCCCATGCTTCGGCCTAACTCACAAACAAAAACAATGACATCAAGTATTTCACCACGCTTCAAATTCCATCCTTGAGATGAAGGGTTCAACAAGTCTCCAGCAAGATGTACCTTTCCAACACCAAACTGAATGCATTTCTCCCATGTAGTTAGCACAAGTTTTCCCTAAGTTTTTTGAAGAGAAGATTCTGGGATTTCTTGTTGAAGAGTTTTCTGGATATTTCTTATGAACTGTGTGGACCAAAGGGCCATTTAACTGAATGGCAGTGATAAGTTCAACAATTGGATCAAGGATGTTAACTAGTTTCCTGACTCGGACCCAAAACACTGTCATCAAGAAGCTACCTTTTCATTTCTGGTGAGATTTCTGCTCACTGATATGTTGTTATTACTGTATGAGCATAATTTCAAATAATATTAACAAGGATCACAAACCAATTGGTTTTGAACTGTTATAATAAACATTAAAAGCCTGTTTTTGACACCTGATAATTGTTTCTTTTTTTCTTAAAGGTATAATTTTTTTAATTTAAATTAGCCCTTAATAATTGAATAGGCTGCATTAAAACTTTTTTTTTTTTAAATTCATTAACCTTCTCCAATGTAAAAGTAATCATGAAAAATCATAGATATGGATTAAGTTGTAAATACCCATAAATACCCGGAGCGACTTTTAACTTTCTTTAAAATATTACTGGGAAAATATTAATGTTGATTTCGCTTTTACGGTCAGATGGGTGAGTTTCAGTCATTGTTAGTACCAAAAAATATTCAAAGAAGTTCTATCAAGCTCAAAAACTGAAAATACCCACTTTTTGGGTATTTACCTTCCCTGTGGGTAAATACCCAATTTATATTTGCCTGCCCACTGAGTATTTACCCGTCCCACATCACTGATTACGAGTTCATGATACAAAAAAAGTCCGACTCTGCGAAACTGCGTCATCTTAGCGCGGTTCTGTTCATATCTCCAGTCCTATTAGTAAATGAATAGTATCAGTTATTGGTGGGTTTTAATATTTCGTGAAAAATATAAAATAAAATCAAAGAAAATATATTTAAGGCGCCACAACAGGAAACAGACAGTATCATGGCGACTTCCCTCACATTCTCAAGGTTCGCTCTTCACATTTTCTTACTTTGTTTTAGTCATATACTCGTTTTACTGTTAATCCAATTAAAATAAGCAAAACCCAGTTAAACGTTAGGTAAACAGACACAAAAACCTGTTCAAAAGAGCAAAACTAACAATTGCGAATTTTCAAGTCCTTATTTCTCCGATTGACATCACCCCATCAAAAATTACTTTAGAACCTTTTTTGTAGAGAATTAAGTAACTTTTTGAATAGTTTCCTTCCACTTACCACGATTTCCCAACAGTTTTTGATATATTTTGGAAAATATACGAAAATCCCAAAACATTTCATGCCTGTTAATGAAATATTTTATTTCTCGTACTTCCTTAACACCAAACGGAACCAAAATTTACCTATCATATATCTATGTTAGATTAGATGAATATCAAACGTCTGGAACAAGTTTCAACTGAATTAATCGCTTCTGAATACCCAAAGTGAGAATTACTTTGGAAAAGTAGAAGTTTCAATGTTCCTCGAAAACGGTTCGACAAATCAATTACGGGTTAATGATACAAAAACTAAAATTATAAATTTCACAAGAACCAAACAGAAGAAAGCGTACAGTTTCTCTATTAATGCTAAGGTATTGGAAACTGTCTCAAATTACAATTACTTACGAGCAATACTTTGGAGAACACGAATCTTCTTAGAAGCTGCGAAGCAGTACAAGAGTAAAACCAATGTAGCAAGTGGCACAGCTATAAACATTTGCCTTTAAGCCAAATGCTGCAAATGGGAAACGAAATAAAGCCCGACTCGCAGGAACTGTGTCATCTTAGCGCGGTTCTGTTCAAATCTCTAGCACAGGCGGCTCTTGACAAACATTTCTTGGGGGGGGGGCTAATTTAGTATGGGCCAACAGACGTGCCTCGGGCTCTAGAATCAAATTTTTATAACCAGGAACCTGGAAATCATTAAGGAAGTATTTTATAAACTAAGAACATACATTAATTAGAACTTATTACTATTAATTCGCCTAAACAATTACTTTTTCTAACTTAACCGAAAATGATTGCGAATTTTCATTCTGGGGGGCTAATATACAGAATGTACATATATAGACAATAACGTAATATAATGTAATAATATACAGTTAGAAACAAAAGTCTACGTAAGCTTAAAAATTTTATTACATTTAAACTGAATGGAGGTTTTCAATAAAAAATATTATTTTATTCTGTGGTAGATTAGGGTTGAGAAACTATTGCATATAAAAATATTTGGCCATGTTTATTTTATAGCTGGGAGCCTAATAAACCTATTTGGCCCTCGGGAGATAGGATTGAATAAGGATTATTATGTTATATCCAGTTCTGCGCGATTTAATTAGTAAGTAAGAGTAGAAAGTAATGAAAATTACAAGTCCTTAAATTATTTATAAATTTAAGTTCGTTTTTTTTTTAAGTTTCTGAGCTCGACTCAGAAAGAAATTCCCATAGTAGAACAAAAAATTGTTAATAATTTTCGCAGAAAAGGGCTTTCAGCGTGTGAAAATACTTAAAAGAAGCCCTGCTAGTGTGTAGCCAATGAAAAAAAGTATAATGTAAGAAAAAGTTTATTTAATCGGCCTAGTACTGGTCAACCTCCAGAACCTACCGATCGGTATAAGTGGAATTCATTAAAATAATTAAGTATGAGCAGGGCCGCCACATCTCAGAGCCAGGCCCAGGACCAGATCACGCCCCCCCCCCCCTCCTTCTCAGAGCCGGGCCCCCATTTCTCAGAGCCAGACTGAGAATTCTACTTTCCTGTAGGACTTTGGACATTTTAAAAATTATTTTCATCTTGAGTTTTGAGCGAAATGATGTTTTTTTATTACGACTCCAATGAAATATATTATTCTGGGACTGCACTTGTTTTGTCGTTTATGTACATTAAAAAAAATATAGATCCCATTCCAATAAATATAGGCTACACCCGTATATATTTCTAAACCCCACTCTTATTACAAGCTCATAACCTATACATTTTTTCCGATTAGCGAGGCCCCCACGGCGCACACTGGGCAAAAATCCACTTTTAGGGCGACAAAATTATTTTTTTGTCTTTTTCAATATTTTTGAGGTCACTGAGATAGGGAAAAATATTTAAAAAAATCGTTGACCCATAGTTTTTAGTATATCCAACAAACAAATGTTTTAGGCACACAAATTCTTTGACATAATAGATAAAAATTGGGAAAACATTTTGTAAATCTATGGAACATTTAAGTAGTACCTTTTTACATCTATTATTTACATAAACATAATACATATATTCATAAGAAATAATACATAGGCTATAATTCAAAAATAAATAACAAAAATAGACTAACAACTTAAAGAAAAAAGTAATTGTACTTACTTGTTTTTTGTTTTTTTTTAATAATAACAAATATATACAATTATATTATGCACTAAAAACGAATTATCCATCAATCATCGTCTGATTCAATACTGATACATCCTTCAGCATTTTCTTTTGACGAGTCAGTATCGTCTGCCTCATTTTCTAATGACAGTTCTTGAAGTGGATCATGTGGTAAACTACACTTCAATAGGCTAATTACATATACATCGGTAACATGAAATTTAAATAATCATGTATAGTTTCTGTTCAAAAAATGGAAAAGTAATTACAAAGAAGAACAAAGCTGCAATAAACACTGGGAAAAATGTTCCCTTTCTTAGAGTCCGATTAATATTCCCTTCCGCACCCGTTCATGATCCAAGAAAGTAAATATTTACATTTTACCTTAATCCTACTAATACTAGACAGTATTTAGTAAGTGATTTGTAAATTTTTTTTTTGAATTTTGTCCACCTAAAATGTGATTTTCGCCCACTGTGCGCCGCGGATTCTTCAGCTTCTATCTGACTGCCTAAACTAAATTTAAATTTGCATTAAAAGGGGGAAGAAGGGGGAGCTGAAAGTCTCAAGACAGTAAAGTAGAAGCTTAAGGCTTATCGAAAAAAAATATTTGGAAGTGGAACTTTGTGGAACTTTTTTTAAAACCTTACTCAAACTTGAGTAATCAACAAAATATGAACAATCTAGTAATAATTTCATTAATATTTTTTTTTCTTTGATATGCCTTTCTGTTATTAGATATATATTATATATTTATAAAGAACATACCACTAGGTAATAAATCCATTGTGAAAAGAATTTTTAAAATTTGCACACAAATTTTAAAACACAACTTAAAAGGACCATAGTTGGAACAAGACTAAACCGAGGAAGTGGAAGAGACTAGCAATGGTTGCATTCCTTATTGTTTTAAACAGGTTTGGGTTAAAATAGATAAAAAAATTGTTCGATTTTTAATGAATAGAAGATTTGAGCACGTTTTGACACGTGAATTGACTTTCTACGACGACATCACATTTTCGACTTTTGTCGCCGTAAAACAGTCATTTTGCCCAGTGTGCGGCGCCTGGGCCCGGGACAACTGGCGGCCCTGAGTATGAGAAAAAAAACTGCTAAATATCTCGCTCAGGATGTTGGTTCTGCGAGGAAAATTAATGTGCACCCAATAACAGTGAAAAGGATGTTAAAACAACATGGATTTTTCAGTGAACAGCCAGTCGTCTCAAAGAAAAATAAAAGAAACTATCGGAATTCGAATATTTGCACGAAGGTAAAGATTTAAATTTGTGGGACAGAGAGCTTTTTATGGGCGAATCTAAATTTAACCTTTTCGGGAATGACAGTACCACTATGGTATGGAGAAAAAAAAATTAAGGCTTAAAAAAGAAAAATGCCATACAGTGAAGCAAGGGGGTAGGCGTGAGATGGTTTGAGGAAGTATGTCCTCAGCTGGAGTGGACAATCTAGTTTCATAGAGGAAACTATGATAAGATTTGACTACTTGGACATTCTAGTTTCAAAGAGGAAACTATGATAAGATTTGACTACTTGGACATTCTAGCTTCATAGAGGAAACTATGATAAGATTTGACTACTTGGACATTCTAGCTTCATAGAGGAAACTATGATAAGATTTGACTACTTGGACATTCTAGTTTCATAGAGGAAACTATGATAAGATTTGACTACTTGGACATTCTAGTTTCATAGAGGAAACTATGATAAGATTTGACTACTTGGACATTCTAGTTTCATAGAGGAAACTATGATAAGATTTGACTACTTGGACATTCTAGTTTCATAGAGGAAACTATGATAAGATTTGACTACTTGGACATTCTAGTTTCATAGAGGAAACTATGATAAGATTTGACTACTTGGACATTCTAGCTTCATAGAGGAAACTATGATAAGATTTGACTACTTGGACATTCTAGTTTCAAAGAGGAAACTATGATAAGATTTGACTACTTGGACATTCTAGTTTCATAGAGGAAACTATGATAAGATTTGACTACTTGGACATTCTAGTTTCATAGAGGAAACTATGATAAGATTTGACTACTTGGACATTCTAGTTTCATAGAGGAAACTATGATAAGATTTGACTACTTGGACATTCTGGTTTCATAGAGGAAACTATGATAAGATTTGACTACTTGGACATTCTAGTTTCAAAGAGGAAACTATGATAAGATTTGACTACTTGGACATTCTAGTTTCATAGAGGAAACTATGTAAGATTTTACTACTTGGACATTCTAAGACTTAATTTAAAACCGTCTGTACAAAAGGCAGGTTTGGGAAGTAATTGGATTTCCAACAGGATAATGATCCAAAGCACACAGCTGCATACTCCTCCTCAGTCACCCAATCCAGCCTTTATGGAGTAACATTAAAAATATTTCAAAGCAGAAGAGAGAGAGAGAAAAACTTTATTTAAGACAAGTTTGGTTGCCCAACTAAATTGGGTTGCTCCACACACAACTTAGTAATCAAATCCGGGTATTCCAATCAAAACACCGTCGATAATGCGCGCATTGACGCGAGCACCTGGCAACCCTCTTATGAATCCCCTCTGACATTTGTGGAATTTAATTTGTTGCCTGAGCTCCTGATCCAGTACTTTCTCTATAATTCGACGGACGACGGAGTATATTGTAATGGGTCTCCATGAGGATATTTCCTTAGCTAATCCTTTGCCTTTATAGATAAGTAGAGTACGTCCTTGCCGCAAAGATTCGGGAACATAAGACGTTTTTAGTAAAATCTCCGTAATGTACTTTAAGACATGAGATACATCGACCGTCCTCAATGTCCTTACTAAAACGCCTTCAGGACCAGGAGATGTATCCAAAGACATCGACTTTGTAGCTCTATGGACTGTCTTTAAATCAATTTTGGTTAAGTTAGGGTTAGATAATATGGTAAATGTGAAGACGCGCGGTCTCCACACCGATCCTTTTGAAATGTTGCACTATAACGTATTTTGATGCACTAAACACGAATCCGTTAAAAAAAAAAGCTCGCTTTTCACTATGAAAGAAGTTATGAAGCACTAAAGTACACTGTTGTGCGGGTTTTGAAAGCTGGCGTAAACAACGTATTTGTAAACGTGCGTATGCGCGGAGATGTAAGATTGGCATACAAAGAACTGTTATTTGAAATGCTTATGAACTATTTATTCACAAATCATTGTAAATTTGGGCGTCCTCACCTGTCATAACATGTCGCGGTAAATCTGAAGGAGAGCGTCCTCAGCACCGATTTTCTTCAAAGTTTTCACTATAACGTATTTTGATGCACTAAACACGAATCCGTTGAAAAAAAAAGTTGTTCTCAACTAGGAAAGAAGTTATTAAGCACTAAAGTTCACTGTTATGGAGGTTATAAAAGACGGGGTAACAGCGTATTTGTAAACACGCGCATGCGCAATAGTCCTTAATGACGAAGTGTAATTGAAATTTAGACTCACCTTGTGGTAGCTGACTTGGTCGTAAATTGTCGCTTTTGGGCATATGTGCTATGCGTTTCCGCTCGCTCAAGAAGATATCAAACCCCCTAGCCAATCCAACTCGCTAAAATTAATAGAATTCTATTAATTTTAGCGAGTTGGATTGATTAGAGTTTTGATATCTTCTTAAATTTTGTTTAAAATTTAAAGAATGGTTTATTATTTAAAAAAAAAATTTTTGAATAACAAACTGGAGATAAATTGATAAATAATTGATGGTAAATTTCAATTAGACATCCTTATTACGAACTTTTCCATACCCGCGCTTGCGCATGTTGACAAACATAGTAGGTTACATTACCTTTCAGAACCCGCACAACAGTGAACTTTAGTGTTTCATAACTTCTTTCCTAGTGAAAAGCGAGCTTTTTTGTTAACGGATTCGTGTTAAGTGCATCAAAATACGTTATAGTGCAACATTTCAAAAGGATCGGTGTGGAGACCACGCGTCTTCACATTTACCGATAATATGTTCTCATATGTTGATCTAACCTGTGAGTTGCTTTTACCTAAAACATTTTGATAATGTTCTTCCAGCTCTTTTATTTTTATAGGACATTGCTGGGGAGCATCTGCATTCATTATATGCTGCATCACCTTCTTTCGCCTGTTATAGTAATTATATTGCGCGACATCATAGTCATACTGCTCCTTTCGTTTCGCTCGATCTTTGTGGGTTCGAAACCTCGCTGGTGCCCTTATTTTTTGCTTGATTTCCTTTTTTCTTTCTCATTTTATAATACCGAAAGGCCGGATGTTTTGGCCCAGGTAGGAGACTATTCGCTTCACGTAAAAATCCTAGAAAACATTTAATATTATCGTCAAATTCCGTTGGGTTAAAATCGTCGATGTTTTTGAGTACACGCTTCATTAAAAATATTTGAAAAGTTTGAGTGACAGAATGGAACGAAAGAGCTCCAAATATTACCTTAAATCTTCTCCATTCTATGCCTTGAAAACTTACTGGTCGGATTCAAACCAGAGGAGCAACAAAGTACTAAATTTCAAAATTTGTTAATTTTTGTGGTTTTTTTTCTAGTGTATGTTGACTTTTGTTTCTCTAGATTTTTTAGTTTTTCTAATACAATTAATTTATGACTGTTAATTTTTTATTTATTAAATCCAAATGTGTTGTTATTGTCAGGTAGAATTAAAATAAGGTTTTGGACTCAATTCTACCATTTTTTCATATTTTAATTAAGTTTTCTTATTCCCGATTCAATTTATTTTCATGTGTACGTAGATTTTTGTTTCTGACTGTATACATGATGTAAATATACAGACAATAATGTAATTCAATTTAATGTAATAATATATACACAATGTAGACATGTAGACAATAATGTAATATAAAAAAAAAAAAAGAAAAAAAAAAGAGGGTCCTATCTTTTAAAGAGGGGGACACTTTAATTAACACGTAGGCAAATTTATAAAAAAAAAAATAGTTCGAAAATGCACTTAACACTCCGTGCCAAAGGTCGTGGGTTCGATTCCCACTATGAGGTGGTGGCTTTTCTTTAGAAAGAAGAAAAGGCATCAGCCCTATCCTGGCTAGAAAAGGGTGGTAACCTATAGATAACCCGTCCTCTCCGCTCAAATCAAACATGAAATTTTTTAAGGGTTGTATTTTGTGATTTTAAGGATTGCATCAGTTCAAGAATCACCTCCGAAGGCATTGAGTCAATTTTTGTACATGAACTCACAGATTGTTTGCATCAGAAACATATTAAATACTCAAATACAAGCAGAAACGCAAAATTTTGTACTTTGTGCAAAACATTTGTACTTTTGAGCGCTGAAAGACAGTACGCAGGAAAAAGTCGTTTATTTTGGTTAACGACTTGAATAAAAGGATTATGGTGTAAAATATCCTAAATCATGGGTTTTGCTGGGAAACAAAAAGTTTCTGACCACGGATTCGGATGCAGCGACCCAAAAACTTATAGCAAACATGGTCAAATTCTTTTTTTGTATGTGTGACTGTGTAATGTGAGCGTAGATTGAACAAAACCTTCCTTCAATAGTGACCATTCTGTTCTCAGAGTTGGGCAAACGTTAGCGTGCGCTAAAAGCTGATACCTCTCCGCTAATTTAGCGATACTGTAGAAAGCCAGCGCTAATAATTAGCGGTTAGCGGCGGCAGTGCGCTAACCGCTAATCTATTTATGAAATATCGTAATTGCTAATAGCTTAAGCTACAGTTACAACATTTTGTCACCTCAAAGTTCACTTCCGGTCTGCTCTGAGCAACCTCTCGCCTGTTCCACATAAGCTTCAATCTACAGGATTTCCGTTCACATCAATGTCAATTTCGGTTACTTCCGGTCGACTCATGCCTATCACTGGGTAACTCCTGTTCGATCTGGCTTACTTCCGGTCACTCACAGACAATGGCACACTCTGACACTCCTTAATCTAGGTTACTTCCGGTCCTATATTCATCCCTAGGTCGTTTCCGGAAGTACCCCAGGGCCTTCCAGGCACTCATGATAGACAGGAGGTGAACCGGCAGTGACCCGGAAGTAATTGTAAGCAACCGGAAGTGAAACCGGAAGTGCCCAAAAGTTGTCCAGATTCATCCGGAAACTGTCCAGGAGTAATTTTGGTGACCCGGAAGCCATTTTGAGAACCCGGAAGTGGTCAAAAGTTGCCCAGATAGTTCAAGAAATAGTCAGGGATAATTTTGGTGACCCGCAAGCCATTTTGAGAATCCCTAGGGCATTTCCGGGCGAATTTGATCAGCTTTTGACCCCTTCCGGTTTCACTTCCGGGTTCTCAAAATGAGTTCTGGGTAACCTAAATTTCCTGTGGGCCGTTTCTGGATAAATCTGGGAAACTTTAGACCACTTCCGGTTTTTCTTCCGGGTCTCAAAATGGGTTTCGGGTCACCAAAATTACTTCTGGACAGTTTCCGGATAAATCTGGACAACTTTTGGCCACTTCCGAATTCACTTCCGGGTTCTCAAAATGGCTTCCGGGTCACCAAAATTACTCCTGGACAGTTTCCGGATGAATCTGGACAACTTCGGACCACTTCCGGTTGCTTACAATTACTTCCGGTCTATCATGAGTGCCTGGAAGGCCCTGGGGTACTTCCGGAAACGACCCAGGGATGAATATAGGACCGGAAGTAACCTAGATTAAGGAGTGTCAGAGTGTGCCATTGTCTGTGAGTGGCCGGAAGTGAGCCAGATCGATCAGGAGTTACCCAGTGATAGGCATGAGTCGACCGGAAGTAACCGAATTGACATTGATGTGATCGGAAATCCTGTAGATTGAAGCGGAAGTGGAACAGGAGAGAGGTTGCTCAGAGGAGACCGGAAGTGAACTTTGAGGTGACAAAATGTTGTAACTATAGCTTAAGCTATTAGCAATTACGATATTTCATAAATAGATTAGCGGTTAGCGGCGGCAGTGCGCTAACCGCTAATTATTAGCGCTGGCTTTCTACAGTTTCGCTAAATTAGCGGAGAGGTATCAGCTTTTAGTGCGCGCTAACGTTTGCCCAACTCTGTCTGTTCTAATATATTGAATACTGCCGTTTCCAGCAGATAAGACCTATATTACAAGACTCTAGATTTCTCCCGATTAGATGAATCATTTAACAAGTCACACATTGCAAATAGTCATAATTATTCACATTAAAGAGTCTGGGGTGAATCAGAGGCTCGGAATGTTCATAACAGAGGTAATAAACCTAATCGTCCAGAAAAATATAAACATTTATTTCGCTTTGATAAGATAAGCATATTAGCTCTTTCATAAGGAATGTACATATTGAGTATGGGCGTATATAAGGGGGGGGGGCTGATATCGGTAAAAATGTGTCATAAAAACTTTAAAATAAGTTAAATAAGATCACTTAGTTCAGAAAAAATAGTTTTTATTGAGTGTAATAGCGTTTTAATTGGCTAATTATTCCAAGTCCTAGATTGTTACTATTCCATATCCCACAAATATTCTCAGCACCCTCCTGAAATTATTTCTATATATTTGAGGTTGCACTAATAAGGGATGTTTTGAAAAAGTTCTTCAAATTTTCATCGATGTTGCCTAGCCTAGTTGGTCCTTCTGGGGTGGGATTCCCGAAATTACAAATTTGCTCATTTGGGCGGTATACGTCGTCGTTATACCAAGAGTAGATTGGCAAAGATTCCAGTAGAAGCGCCTCTGTTTTGATATGACTTATATGGGTTGAAGTGTTCTAACTTCTCCTACTAGGGGCACTGTAGCCCGCTCCTGTGTTATTGCTGTATCCCTTTCAAGATAATATCGTTAGGTCATAATCCGAAGACGTAAGCATTACGATTTCTTTCGCCCCCGAAACCATTTTCAGGTAGACTGATTATGCTGGTTAACGAACTTGACCTTTGAAATTAGACGAACAATTATTGTACCAAATTGCATCAAAATCGTACTATTTTTGAGATTCATTTATAATGTTGATTGTTAATACCTAACAGCCTTTCTTCGTGGTATAGTGGGCCTTGGATTCTCATGCAGGAGAATGGGCGTATATAAAGGGGACTGCATCCCCCCCCCTCAAAATCTGTAAAAATATGTCACGGAAACGTTAAAAATAAATTAAATAAGATCACTTAGTTACGAAAAAATAATTTATTTTGGGTATAATAGCGTTTTAATTAGCTAACTATTCCAAGTTCTAGATAGTTAGAATTCCATACCTCCCCCCCCCAAATGCTCTCAGCCCTCCCCCACGAAACTATTTTCTATATACGCCCATGTACAGGAGATGGGGGGGATCAAGTCCCACCTGCAGCAAGAAGTTTTCTCATTTCATGCTCCGTTGAGAAAAAAAAAAATATTATAATTCATTTTTTTATTTTGTTGGTAAATAGCATAACTTATTGATGACTAATTATTTCTCTTATCATTTGCATTATTTTTACCCATTTATTGATCCTTAAAAAGTTACTTTTGTTCAAAATAAATTTTATGTATCAATTATTTTTGACACTCACTGTAAGTCAGAAAAATTGCAGGTTATATAACAAGAAGGTTATATTATTTTACTGTCCTTTTGATCTACTTTGCTATTGTAAGTTGCCGAATTAAGATGGCGTTTCCCGTTAAATTTGAACGTAAGTAGAAGTTTTTTTTTTGTCTGTGGATTAACTCATTTATATCCTTTTTTTATTTAGGGATACATTACTAATCTTTGGGATATCAATGTTTTATGTGAATAATATAAAAATTAGCTCCTTGCTTTTCGTTGAAGTCACCATTTGGGCTAAAATCCTAAACAGGTTTTAGCATATAGCTTTGTTTAATGGGCTGTGCAACTATTTATTTACAAACATATTTACTTAATATTTCAAATGGCATTCAGAATGTTTCCTAGCTTGTGAACCCAGTTGGTCAGAAGGTTTTTGTAATCAGTACTTTGGGGATGACTTGTTCTTGGTCATAAAATTTCAGGATGACAATCGATTACACTTTATATATCTTGAAATAAATTAATATATTTTCCGTTCTTAGCTGCTTCATGTGTTACACTTGAACAGCATCTCACCACCAAATGGCACATAAAAATAGGAGTGATCAAGACACAAGCACACTGAGCTACAACCCTGTACAACCAGTAGCTCCTTAGAGCAGAACTTAATCAACTGATGGATGATCTAGCCATAAATTGGATATGACAGGACAAAGTTGTCTTGAAGCAACTGGAGGAAAACAGGATACATATTCAGCATAACCCTACCGTACGTTAGTGAGAAGCTAGACACGGACTATTTAGAAAACAGGAGATGAAGATCACCTACAAGCCACTAAACCAAATTGGGGATTGGTTTAGCAAAAGCAAGGACAAGTAGCGGTTACAAGGCCAGGGTGTGTACCTTCTACTGTGTGTCTGGGATGCATTAAAAGCTCTATGGTAGCAACACACAGAAAAGAGTGTCTCATGCAAGTTCTGATTAAGCCTAAATCCTAGCAAAGGAAGACACACTAACAAGGAACAGGAAACTCATCAGGGAGGCTATCGAGATCTACAAACATAGGGGAAACTTTTTTAGGGAAGAAGGACTCATCCTCTCCAAGACCTGGAAGCCCTTCCTAAAGAGGATTGAAGAGAAGACACGCACGCATGACCACCAGCGCCCCGAGGAGCGGATGACTGAAGACGTAAACAGAGACAGTCGAAGCCCTATTGGCTCACAGATCTCCAGTCTTATTGGTTCAGTTAATCTCTGACCAAGACGGATAAGCCTGGCCCAGACGAAGGATGGTCTCATTCCCTTACCAACCAGCAAGATGATTGACACAGCCAGAAGAAAGGAGGAGAAAGAAGTCGCATCACAAACACACTCACATATTATATATATATATATAATGTCTACATCTACCTATAAATTATTTACACATTAAAAAATTATAATCGGTTTTTGTGGATGGTTGAAACTATCAGTTGTCAGATATTCTTTTTCTAATGAGGTATTAGTTTGATCCAAAACCAGTTAAGCAGTAATAACATACTTTCCCCAGATGTATTGTAGACAAATTAACTATTTTTGTCAATAAATCCCTCACACAAATCATTACATATAAAGATGTAATTTGACAGTAATTCTCTTAAATTTTCAGGGCTTGAAGAGAAATATATTCCAGTAAAGGAGGAACCTGGACTTGACTTAAATTGAAGAAGTTGAAGGTAGTACAATAGATTTATCATCATCTTCACCTTGTGATATTCATCCAGCATTTTTGCACTGGTTAATGTATTCAAATAGAACATCATATCATGGGGCCTGTTTGCAAAGAGCACATTCTGTTACTTCGAAGTATCTGTCCTGATTTTAAGTAGTGATTTTGCTACTCACGGATTAGCTTACAGGTTCTTTGCAGGTTATCTATTACTTCTTTACAGGTTATCTAATGTTAGAAAACATATTATATAGTAATGAAAAGTTAATATGGTAAAGAAAACTATTTAAAATCACTGCAATCACTACTAAAAGTAACTTTTCTGACTACTATATTTATATAATATGGTTTCTAACTAACCGTTAGATAACTTGTAAGTAATACTTTTAGGCTTGTAAGTGAAAATAAGCAGAATATATTTCAGCAAGTAATACTTATTAATAAAAAGGTTAATATTATAAAAATTAATGGTAATTGTGAAGTTTAGGGACCTCCTCACGGAGTTTTTTGTCATGTGATTCTATAACATATTTATATTTTATATTTATTTCGCATTATGGGCTTACGCGCTTTATGTTTCCGCTCCCTCAAGAAGATATCAAAACTCTGGTCAATCCAACTCGCTAAAATTTTTGCGAGTTGGATTGACTTGAGTGTTAAAAGTTACTTTACTTCTAGCTACAACCAATAGAATTGCCCATAGGAATAGAAACGCAAATGAGTTATGCGCATGCGCTGAATCACTGTTATAATCACTACAGATACTTCGCAAGTAACTGGATTTGGTCTTTGCAAACAGACCCATATCATGATGACAGGATATAGATAAAGAGATTATTTTCCCAGAACAATGGGAGAGATATTTCTATAGAACTTCACCACTGACTTTTAGCAACTCTTTTGTGATAAACTCGCTCAAAAGTTGGAAATTAATTTTTTGATAAGTGTTAGTGTTGCTTCAATGATATTTTTTATGAGTTTTTATGAGTTTCTATGTCCCTTGAATATCTATATAAAAATATTACTAGATGCATCATAAATATCTGAATGCAGTTAGGTAGATTTTAAAATATTGACTTATAGCGGGATATAACTTTTCTTATTATTACAGAAAACCTTCTGAAGAGGTTCAAAATCACTCAAACACATATCACACAGATGCTATAAGGAAGTCAACATAAAAACGGACTTAACCCCTTCTTTATGGCGGGTATTGCAGGCTGGCTGACCCTGTAGTATGGCAATCTTTCTACCTGGCTTGGGCCTAGTTACAAAGCTATTCTCGCCCTCCTCTCTACGTGCGTGAAAACGTTCATATAATTTCCTTAATTGTTAGACCCAAGTAGAGGTAGTCAGGGTGTTGCTATCGAGGATTATGGAATATCTTTAGCCATTCATCGATATTTATACTCTCTTAAGTTTTAGGCTGCGTAATACTTGTAGGGCTTGGTGGTGCGGGATAGCCGAGCACTTGGTGTGCCCCGTGTGCTGAAAATTTTAGTCACACAATGTTTTGTCAAAAGATAATTCTTTTGTACTTTGCTTTCCACTTGTTCCAGGTGTTTCTCCTGCAGAAACATTCTGGGATAGATTACACTGTTCTGCAAAAAAAAACTTTTCTCCCCTCCCTTGAACAATTTTGCCTGTTTCTCATGTTTTCAGGTGTGCTGAGTCCGAATCTGAACTCAGAAAAATTCTATCACCCTCTGATTTTGAGAGAAAAGAGGAGAAACTTGGAAAAAATGAAAAATTGTATTTGAAAATTACACTGTTCTGCACGAAAATCCTCCTTCAAACCAAAACATGCTTTCTTACTTTTCAGTTTCTGAAAAAACACTTTTAGCCATATTTCTTCAACCACTTGTAATATTCCCATCAAATTTTTTTTCGTTCAAATATACTTAATTGCGCTCAAAATCATCGGGCTTTTGAATTTTTTTCACTATGTTTTGATGCCAAAAAAAATTCGTAAAATTTACAAAAAACTCACATTTTTGGATAAAAAACTAGAATTTCTCAAGAAACTGTGCGTGATAGACAGAATCTGACTTCAAATTCATGTTCAGCACATTTGAAAACAGTAAGAAAGCATGTTTTGGTTTGAAGGAGGATTTTCGTGCAGAACAGTGTTATCAGAACCCTTATCGTCATCCGAAGAAAACTCTGCTTCACTTTCGCTCACACCCATCAAAAGTTCTAATGATACTTGTTCAGAATAAATTTTCTTAGAAGTATTTATGCACACACAATTGTTCACTTGAAAACCTCAAAATATACTAGAGAAATATGCAGGGTAAATTACAGGTAAAGAGAAACAATGGTTTTCGACAGTAAAAAAAGGGAGGGAGCGGGTATACGTACAGGTAGGCTGAGTAGTTGGAAGCTAAAGTGACAAAAATCCTATGCCCCTATCGGCTTTGAAGGACACTGCAGCTTCTATAAACAGCCTACAGATGGTGATAGTAGAAGAACTGATATAATAGCTCGTAGCAGCCAAGCGCAAAAGAAGCCGGACTAATATATCAGCCCATAGCACTTGGAGCACTGCTCCCTCCGGACTGATATATTTGTCTGTAGCTCCCGGGGCACTGCAACCAACGGACTGATATTTTAGTCTGTAGCAATGTAAGGGTTAAAAATGGTAGGATTTTGATACAAAAAATAATATTCATGTATTTGTTACAAAAGATATTTTGTATAAATGAAAGGTCAATATGGTTGAATTTGTGCCACTGGAAAACCTTTTTTGAATGATATTCATGCAAAAAAAGAATCGTAGTGCTGATGGTTTTGTGTTTATAAGCTACCTGGTATAGGGATACGTAGGATAAGGTTTTTCTGGGAGATCAAGTGCAGATTTATTCCACCCTCAATTTGTATTGGTATTTAAATTTGTATGTTGAATCAAATTAAACCACTTTCTAGGTGTTACATTTAATGGTTTTTGATAAATGTAGAAACAACTCAAATTTCAGTTTTGAATACTCTTTAGCAAAAAATTTAGGTGCAAATGTTTGGAAATTCCTCTAAGCTAAGATATATAAATTTCTGTAGATCAACACTATTGCATTCTACTAATAGACATATTAGAACCATATCCTCGGAGAAAACGGTGCTTCAAGTTTAAGGAGTATTGGCTGTGTTCCATTGAATTGGAAATATGGGATGTTGATTAAAATGGGGGGGGAGAGTGGACAATTTATATGCGTATGGTTATAAGCATCATACAAATGGTTATATGCATCATACAAATGGTTACAAGCATTATGAGATCGGTTATAAGCAACATATGAATGTCAGACTTTTCATTTTTATTTCTTACAAATAAAAACCTTTTACTTGACTCAGCATTATGATATGAATTTTATTTTGTATTGTTTTAACATCCAGGAACTGGGACTGCTGCCAATATTTTCGGAGTGTTTATTAATGAAGGGAATGGAGAGATCGAGGAAGTATATTCATCAACCTCAGGTAAAAAGGACCTCAGGATTTTTGTTTGATATTGAATAAAATTTAAAGTTTACAAAATTATTCTAATCTTAAAATAATTAGTATTACATCAAATTATTAATCCTAAGTACAAAGGGGTGGTCTTTTTATATTTTTTCTTTTTATTGCCTTCAAAAGTTAAAAATTACAAATATACCAATAAACACTCTTTCACGTTATATAGGGCACACACTGAAAGATGTTATCATCTAATCATATCTCATCAAAATTGGATCATTTTTAGGGCAGCCAGAGTGAACAGGGTAAAAAATTATATATATATATATATATATATATATATATATATATATATATATATATATATATATGTATTAAGTATGAACCAGCGTTGTTAGTTTTGTGGTCTATGTGTTTTGAAACGTGAAATTTTCCCATGAGCACATCTAGATGTTATCATGAGGTCAACCTCAGTAGTTGGTTTCTTCCCAATGGAAGGAGGGAGGAAACGTACTAAAATAGTAGTTAGACTGCCCTGATGACACCTGCTCTTCTTCTGAGGACCCTGCACATCCTAGTAGTACGTCAATCTATTCTCGGAAAGCGAAGCGTCGATTAATAAACATTCCAGTGCCGAGGTCTCAGAAGAAGTTCCAGCAAGTGGTGAGTTGGAGGGGGGGGGGAAGAATTATCATGGTCCTGTAAGTAAACTCATATCTTATAATCACATTGATACAAGAGAGCAGTTGTGGCTATAGCGGTTTGGCAGCGGATGCTTATTAATTATCACCCTCAAAAAAAGAGTCCCTAATGGGTATACACATTGTTTTCTGAAAACATATCTCGCTTTATAATATTCAGATCGAATGCGGAAGATGTATTATGAATATAAGTATAATTGATCCATTAAATGTTGGTGCTTACTTGTACTCAAATAAATAATTTGCCCTAATGGCAATTTTTCCTTCCTTGCAACAAAACTCAGTTCACCTTGTGAATAACTTTTGAACCTGTTGTGCAAATAAGCAAAATCATTCCATTGCGAGTATTGCTTTAGTTCTGGACCAAATTGTTTTTTTTTTTTTAATTTAGGAAGATGTTTCATACTTCTGTTCATAATAGACATTCCATTCATAAAACCGTCCTTTCAGTTAAACTGCTTTCACGATTTTTTTTACTTTAAATACTTGAAATATTTTAAATCTGTATGAAAGTGCAATATTTGATGAACTATCTTGTCTCAAAAAAATATATTTTGTTTTTTCAAATAAAAGATCCACACAGAAAAAGTATGCTGCAAAAATAAATTAGCCAAGCACTATTCATTGGTTAGTAATATTTTATTTTTGGGTCGTAAAATGATTAATTGTTTAAGAATGGGAAGATTGGCCACAAGTTCTTCAAATTAAGACTAATATAGTTTATAACTAATATTTATGTCATGTATTTCAGAAGGGATGCTACATACATGTGAGGATTGTGGGAAAGAATTTACCCAGCATGGGAACTTGAATGTACAGAAGCTATTTCACAGCAGAGAAAAACCACGTACTTGTAAAGAGTGTGGGAAAGGATTTGCCCAGATTGGGTGCATGACTAGAAACAAGCGAATTTACAGCAGTGAAAAGCCTTATTTATGTAAGTATTGTGGCAAAGCATTTGCCAGGTTGTCTCACTTGGCTTCACATAAGAAGCAAATTCATAGTGGAGAAAAGCCATACATATGTAAGATTTGTGGGAAAGGATTTGCCCGGATTTATTACTTCACTAGACACAAGCGAATTCATAGTAAGGAAAAGCCATACAAATGTCAGGATAGTGGGAAAGCAGATGTCCAGATTTCTCATTTAACTAATTACAAGCCCATTCATAACAGCGAAAAACCGCATTCATGTAAGTATTGTGGCCAAGCATTTGCCCGGCTTTGTGACTTGGCTTCTCACAGGATGCAAATTCATCTTAAAGTAAAGCACACATGTAAGGATTGTGGGAAAGGATTTGCAGATGTTTCTAACTTTAATAGACATGTGCGAATTCACACCAGAGAAAACTTTTAACCCTTCAGGACTGGATTATGCATGGACTTGTTACTCCCTCAGATGACCCTGCCTTCAGCCCATTTCTCTCAAGTTAGGCAAGGCCTCATTAGTCCCTAAACGCTCTATATTCTGTGTTAGTGGGCACCTACATTGGTCCCGATCCGATAGCCACCAACTTTTGGAAGAAAATCAAACACATGCCTATGGTACCTACATTGAACCCGAACCGACCCGTTCCAATGACCACCGATTCTCGGCCGTACAAACTTGTTTGTTTCTAGACCGATTTCGAATCGACTCTCTACAAAATGAATCCCAGAGTAGATAAGGAATTATTGATTGAGGAATGAGCCATGCCTGTGGGAGCAGAGAAATAAAACCTACCACAACAGAGATCTGAAGATAGAACAGTCAATTGGAGAACAGCTTAATATTAAAGGTAAAGATTTCTAAATAATATTAGAAACTCTGAAATAGTATATTAATTATTAGATACTGCAGCAATACCTTTCAAGCAATATTATATATATTACCATTAACCAAGCTATTATATTAATATTCAAATAATTAATACATTATTATTTAATGTATTAATTGCCTATCAATAAATACAGTCAAATTTAACAAGTCATAATTAAAATAAAATGATTCCTATAGGGAATCAAGTCCACTACTAAATATAAACAACTAGCCAAAGTATGATTCACTATTGGTGTACAATTAATATTTTTAGGGCTGTTAAAATTAAAAATGTGTTGTTTTAACCTGTTTTTTTTTTTTTTTTTTAATTTTTGGATGCTTTACCTATATAACTTTTGCCTCTGCTTACAATTAATTTGTTATATGAAATTTTGTTTATTCTTACTATCTACTTTATCCTTCACATTACTTAATACTTTCGTTAATTGAAGGGGTCAGGGCATAATAGTGCCAAGCAACATTTGTAACAAAACTTAACTGTAGCTGCTATATGTTGGATATTATGTGGGACTATCAGTTGAAATGGTTAGGGGGAACAAGATTAACCCTTTAACGGGCACATTTTGCTAGCTATGTTGGAATTTTTTTAATTTATATTTGGGAGTCTGGGGGGCATCCATTTACTAAATATGAACCCAGGATGTTAAAAAAAAAAATTGTATCCATAAAGACGGGGTAGGCCGCTTGAGCGGCCCTTGCCCATTCCAGGCATCGGGAATCCCTGAAAAAAAAATAAAAAAATACATACTTTGAAACGATTCCCGGATAAGATGAGTGATCCAGAGAGCCAATAATGCACGGCCAACACTGACACAAGCCGGGTGCGGGAATGGGCAAGGACCGCTTTATCGGTCAACTTCATCATATTCGGCTCCTCAAGCCCAAGACCTCCAAATACTATTTTTTGGCATACCCCAGCATCTAGCAGGAAGCATTGGAACCAATTCCGCCTCACTCACGTCATTTTTTAATTTCAGCAAGCAGTGGCCACTCAAGCGGCCCTTGCCCGTTAAGGTGGTTGAGGCTTTCTGGTGGACTCCCAAGCTACGATATAGGGCCTAACTCGCAATTCAGAAACTGACTGTGACAGAACGATAGAATGCAGGAAACTACTCCAAAAGCTACTCAAAAAGGGTTGGCCCATAATGTTTCAGTGGGTACCGAGCCATGTTAATGTACCTGGTAACGAAAAGGCAGATTGTTTGGCCAAAAAGGGTACTGAGTTACCCCAACCAAGGCAGCCCTCCTCGCTTAGATCTGCAAATCAACTCTGCAGTGAACACCTGGATGACCGATCACTTGCGGAAAGAGGCAACTGGCAGGAAATGGGAAAGCCTGGTTAGCAATGGCCCAATCGATCCACATCTCCCGCGAGCCAACAATGGTTGCCAATTTTCGCCTTATAACAGGTCACGACTACCTTCCATTGCACCTACACAGAATAAATGTACTTGCTTCACCGGAATGCACCCTTTGTGGACACGAAGAAATGAATGGTGATCATCTGGAGTTCTGTCCAGCTCTGTTCTGGATCACACTGAAGCACTAAGGAGGTCTCGTCTTTACTGGTCAGCGCGCCATCTCATGGCTGAAAAGCCAAGGGTGGGCGTTGGCTAGTAAGTAAGTATATTTTAGTAGCATTTGCATCATAGACTGATAGTCCCACATAATATCCAACATATAGTAGCTGCAATTAAGTTTTGTTCAAATCGTTGCTTGGCACTATTTTGCCCCAACCCCTTCAATTATTATCATTATACACTCCTACTGTTCAATTTGTATGATCATACTTCTTTAAACCTTTCTTTATTTTTTATGTTAATCTAGGAATAAATTTTAATTTATGTGCCATTTCATTATTCTGTTCTGTACTAGTAATTTATACCATCTCTTCATCAGTTTTATTTAATTGTTTGAATTAGACAAGAAGAAGTCGTCCTCTGCCGGCTGAGGATAGGCCATTCCCTACTGACTCACTCAGTACACGACAAGACAGACCAATATGCCAGTACTGCAATACAACACTTACTGTTGAACACTTACTGACAGACTGTAGACTCAGGCTAAACACTGACTTACCATCAAACATGCATGAATTACTTTCAGATGACAGCAAACATATTTCAGACATATTCCAATTCCTTTCCAACATCAAAACTCTGGATAAACTCTAGCAACGCCCTTTTTTTTTTTTTTTTTTTTTTTTTTTTTTTTTTTTTTTTTTTTTTTTTTTTTTTTTTTTCTTTCTCTCCCCTTGTTTCAATTATTTATTTTTGTTATATATAATATAAATTTATTTTTCCTTCCTTCTTTTATCTGTCTATTTATTTGTCTTATTTTTGCCTTTTCTCCCCTCGTGTTTTCCTTCCCCCCTTTTTATTTCTAGAAGTAAATATCACTGAGTGAGGCACTGAAATATCAACACAGAATTAAGTTACTTCTCTCGTAGCTATTAACTACTACTTTACTTACGACTCGTACTTTTTATTTATTTGACTATTTATCATTGACTATACTATTGACTACTATCTTCTACTTACCTCAATTCTTTCAAGCTGCAGTTTCGTCGCCTGAGTTGCGATAAGCTTAATTAATAAAATAAAATAATTGTTTGAAATAATAAGTTATTAAATTTTGTTTATTAACTTTGAGTTTTTCCCTTATTTTACAAGTTTTTATTCTATGTTTCTCTTGTCATTGCTGTACTATTATCAAACCATAATTTATTTATTAACTTTATTGGATAAAAATTGTCCACTAATATTTTATAAAATATGCCTTTCATTTATTTTATGTAGATATTATCAGTTATATTTATAGTCGTGTTTACCAGATTTTTGGCCATATTAATTATTTGAGTTATTGGGTGATTAGAATTAAAATTTATAATGCGAGTGCTACATATGTATTTTTTGTTTCATTTTGTGGTTATTTTATTATTTCAAATTTAATATCATTGTTAAGACATCTCATCTTATTATTATTTGCACATTCATGTGTAAATTTTATTAAATGAATTAAACAGATCTAATAACTCTGACTATGTATATTTTTTAGTTATCTACTATATATTTGCCAAATACCACTCACTCACTCACTCACTGACTGACTGTATTGTATTTGACATTCATCTAATCTAAGATATGTAAACTTTGGTATCGTTTGGAGGTAAGAAGTATATAGAAAAAGAAAATTGTATTAATGGTGATACAAAGTTTTCGGATCTCAATATATTTTCTGAAATATCTCGAAAACGGTTGGGAAATCGTAGTAAGTGGAAGGCGGCTATTCGAAAGGTTACTAAATTCTCTACAAAAAAGATTCTGTTGTAATGTTCGGTGGGGCGATGCAAATCAAAGAGATAAGTGCTTAAAACTTCAAATTGTTAGTTTTATTCTTTTCAACGTGTATTTGTCTCTGTCTAACTTTTTAAGTGGTTGTTGTATTTTTCTTTTTTTACTGCCCAACGGAAACAAGCACTGTTACCTCCACATGGTGTTTCCTGGACAACTTTAAAGTCTGTGCAATAATAAACTGTACAAAATTATGTAGTAGCGTTAATTTTGATAATACCATATTTAACAAAATATAACAACTACTTATCGGGCGTGGTGAAGTACGGGTAGTCAGCTATTTAATAATAAATCATCGATATATTTAGTTATTAAAACTGGTTTCTCACTAGTTTTGTTCATTTTTTATCAATAACTTATTTAAAGAGCGTTACTTAACAATGCAGACTATCTCCCACCCATTGGCAGACCATAATATTCCCTTTTCAATTTAAAATAACCATATGAAGTACATAATTTAATACCTTCAGTATATAAAGTTCTATTTTTTATCGAGGTATGATTCTTAATTAATTCCTAATTTCCTTCTATGATCTTAATACATTCATCAGCTGATACATTAGTAAATAAGGACTCAGCATCGATGCTAATTAAGTCATATTATTCACAAACTTAAATGTATAATTAGATATATACTTACTATAATGTAATTGCATTCATAATTATTATATAACATGTTAATTTGTTTCCCTGTTTAACGGCGTATCAACAATTAACACGGCTATTAACAACATGTTAATTATTGTGGATTTATAATTGTTATGTAAGATGTTAATTATTATGGATTTATAATTATTATTTAATTGGATAAATATGTATTTCCATTTTATATCTGTGTTTGGGCGCATTGGTTTCGATGCAGGGTACACACAAATAAATTTAAAAAAAAATTACTGAAGGAGTAAATAAACGACTTGTAAATACAAGGTGTAAATAACAACAATTGCTTACAGTTCATGATAAGATTTCGAAAAATCAGGTTTATTGAGTTATAACAATTAGATTTTCCAGTAAATTAGTATTTTAAATATTCTTTATTATTATTATAATACAAAGTCTATGAGTACTGTGGGGAAAACCGCTAAGGGCAAGTCGATCAATGGATGTTTTTTTCAAGAACTAGGAATTATCCATGATGATTAGATAGTTAACCGTCGAGGTGATAAGTAAAGATTATGTTTTTTTCTGATTTTCATTCTACTCATTCTAAGAATTTAAGACCAAATTGTTCTTTTATAATAAGTTAAGTGTATTTATAGTTCAATTAATTTTCTCCATTATAAACTTTTTTTTTCTATTAATTTCTGTTTTTCTTGTCATTTTAGCTGACGAAGGCTACCAATGAGTAGCCGAAACGTCCAAAATATTGATTTTTTAACAAATCTTATTGAGGTTTCTTTAGCCGAATCCCAACCATTCCATCTTTACTTAGGAATTATCCAGTCACTAAATACCTGAAACATTAAAAATAAGCACTGACTAAATTATACCTTAAGTATGTATTAAAATGAAATGAAAAGAATGCAAATTAAAAGAAATAAATGAAAAAATATCAGTTATAATTATTTTATAAAATAATCAAATATCATTAAATATTTTAACTTATGGTGTGATTTTTTTGTAGGTGAACAGGCTCGTAAAACAAGGGAAAATCTACGAGACACATTTGGAATAAAAATGAGAAGTTATGCAGAAACTATGAGTGGCCAAGGAACGGCTGTTGTTGAAAAATGGTCATATTATAGCAGTTTGATGTTTTTGAAGGATATAACACCCGGGCAAAGTTCAGGAATTTTGCCCTCCCACCATTGTCAGGACGAGTTTTCCACGGGTGATGTAATAACAGTCGTTGTAGACGATCAAAGTCTATACTTTGCCGAAGAAGAAGCCAATCATCCTTCCAGTGAAACAGAAGAAGCATGTGGCTCAACTTCATTCACCAAGCCGCAAGACAAGCGATTGAATCCTCAAAAAATAATTTAAAAAAAATTATTATGATTTACAAGCAATCAAAATTAAAAAAAGAAAATTGAAGCTAATTGAACAACGCTTTTCTCAGGATACAAATAAACATCAAAGGGATGAAGACTTTACATTTTTTTTTAGTTTGCTGCCATCTGTTAGGCAATTGAACCAAATTGAAAAACTAAGACTTCGTATGAAAATTATGGGAGACGTCACAGATGCTTTGGAAACCCACAATTTTGCCAAAGAAGGGACATCAGATGTTACATCTTGGTTCTAGCTTTAACACATCCTCCGCACATGTCGGGCTTCTAATGTCGGATCGGGAGAAATACGGGTCCAATGTAGGTGTACCCTTATAAAGTTTTTCATGTTAGGTATTTATTGTAATAAGCTACATCTTGATAATTCTAAATATAATCTTCAATATAATGTTTCGTAATTTAATTTACTTATTCCCTTTTAACCCTTTCATGACTGAGTGGCAGCGAGAGGGCTGTGGACTGATGGCAGCAGCTAGGCGGTCACCATGGACTGAAGGCCACTCTGTTGGCATCAGCCAGGAAGGCACCGCTTATGGGAAAAAATTCAATATCTCGTGAACAACTGATCCCATCGCATTGTCGTTGGTCTCGGTAGATTAAGACTGGAAAAATACATTGACAAGAATACGAGGAGCGGTTTAGCTCAGTTCTAAAAAGTTGGAATCTTGGGCAAAAAATAAATGGTTCAAATCCAGCTAGATTGATTTATTTGTTGATTTTCGAGTGCTTATTCCATCCCTTCCATGATAACATATGTGATAGTTGGATGTTAAGGTCGTAATAAATTACCTTTTATTATTAATATTTTCAAATATTTTTTTAGTGCTTTGGGAAATCGTCCTACAAACAAGAACTGAATTTTTCAACTTGCAATTGATATTACTTGATTCTTAATGAAAAAATGCATTGTGCCATCACCCTAAAAATATTAATCAAAACATTTTATTACAAAATTGCAAAGAAAAAAAAACTAAGAAAATGTTTTCTTATATTATGTAAAAAAGTTCACATAAATTACAATAACCACTGTTATACAAATGTAACTTCTGCCTTAAAGCGTTTTTGTTAATATCAAGAAGCATTTCTGAGCTGAAAATTTTACAGGAAGTCTTACTTTTTTCACTTCGTCGCCTGGGAAGAATGGTGAAGATGTAGAAAGTCAATCATTGGAAAAAAGTCTTGGAAGATTTAAAAGTAATTATTACAATAACTATTCATATATTATGAATTCACAAAATAGTTTACTGCAGTCATTATAGTGACAGTCTTGTTCCCTTTTTATTTAGAATGCAATTATGTACTTACGTATTAGCTTCAACACAGGAAATGTAGGTCTCTGGATCATGGATAAAACATTTCTATTGGTCAATCCCTATGCGCAATTCTACTAGCCATGGCTGCTGCTTGTTCCCTTAAGATTTGAAAAAAAAACTTTTAATTTCTATATAACTCGTGAATAAGGCGGAAAGTCAATAAAATTACGCAACACACTTTTTATTTCTATTTCCTACATGTTTCGCACCCTTTTTGGTGCCTCTTCAGGGGAACACACTTAAACATTAAATTCAGCCTTGACTTGAGGAATGGAACCTTCCACTAGTAGGGCCTCCTCTAGACTGGTCATTGACTGAAGGAATCCAATATGGTGTCAAATAGTCAGCAGATCGATAATCAATCTGTCATAAATTTAAAATTGATTTTAATTTCCAGATGAAATATAGTCCTACAATACTTTAAAAAAAAAAATCAAAACACAACCCACCATTTTCCTATTTTTATCAAATAAATTAATGAAAATATTATTAAGATGGTGTATTTCCCGTTTTTCTTATCACTTTTTTCCTGTTTTTAATGATGTTTATGTTTTCTTTAATCTTTCTTTTTATTCTATTTCTTTCTTTCCCTAATATTCTGATGTTTTCAAAATCAAATTCATGACCATATTTTATAGCTTGATAAGCCAACGCCGTTTGTTTTCTCCATTGTCAATTTTGTTTTCCTTTCTTTTGGTGCCTCTTCAGGGTGCGAAACATGTAGGGAAGAGAAATAAAAAGTGTGTTGCGTAATTTTATTGACCTTCCGCCTTATTCGCGAGTTATATATATATTTGAGCTAAGGGTCATTTAATGAATAATTTTAATTTCTTTTTTGGTTGTTTTGGACGAAGTTATTAGATAATGACTACTATGTATAAGAAAAGTTTGTCTGTCAAGAGAGGCCAAGTTTGCCAGAAACTAGTCGACATAAATAAAATGGTTTAAATGAAGTTCTGTGACCTCATTAAAAGAAGAGGGCCTTCATTAAAAGAAGAGGCCTTCATTAAAAGAAGAGGAAAAATATATGTGGAAGAGGTCAAGTACTAAGAGAATAAATATATATATACGTGGGGTGATCAAAAAGTTCCAGGACTGATTTTTTATTAATTTATTTAAAAAATCTACAGGCTATTGGACGTCGTCCCCTTCAAAGTACTCTCCTTGGGAAGCTATACATTTTTCCCAACGATGTTTCCACTGCGTGAAGGACTTTGAGAAATCATCTTGTGAAATGGTGTTTAGCTGCTCCAGCGATTTTTCTTGAATGTCATCTACGGACTCAAATCTCTTTCCCTTCATGGGTCTCTTGAGTTTTGGAAACAAGAAAAAGTCTGCAGGGGCAAGGTCAGGTGAATATGGAGGCTGGGGAATGATCGTCATTCCATTTTTGGTGCAGTAGTCGCGAATGAGCAGTGCGGAATGAACAGGCGCATTGTCATGATGCAGGAACCACTCACCGCTCCGCCACAACTCTGGTCTCTTCCTCCTTATCCTGGTCTCTTCATCCTTACCAAATGAAATGTTCAATTCTTCAGCCATCTCACGAATGGTTAGTCGACGATTAGAACGCACGAGACTGTTCAATCTTGCAACATGATCGTCATCAGTCGAAGTTGATGGGCGCCCTGAACGAGAATCATCTTCACACGATGTCCGGCCTTCCTTGAACCTTTTGTACCACTCATGACACCTTGACCGACTCAGACATTCATCACCGAAAGCCACTTGCAACATTTGAAAAGTTTCAGTAAACGTTTTACCCAACTTCACACAAAACTTTACGCAAACGCGTTGCTCTTCCTTTTCATTCATTTCAAGAAATCGCCGAACACAAAAATCTTTTTTTACGAACACAGCAGTAACTTTACAATGAAGAATGTTATCAACAATCTGAATAAACAGCTGAGTTCAGGAAGAGTCACGATAAACAATGCTGCCAACCGCACTGCTCTATGACACTCCATTGCCGCGCAATCTAAACAGTCCTGCAACTTTTTGATCACCCCTCGTATATATATATATATATATATATATATATATATATATATATATATATATGTGTGATGTTTTGGTTCTGAAACATGACATTTTCTAGTCGGCACTTCCGGATTGCGTCATAAGGTCAACCTCATCAGCGGGTTTCTTCCCTATGGAGGGAGGGAGAAGCCGCGCTAAAACGTTCAAAAGAACGAAAGCTAAAGCTTTCGGCACTTTTTTCTCAGATTGACTTTGGTATTTCCACATGAGAATTACATAATCTCCTTCATCGGCGATTCAAAACTGGTCCGAGTGTCTAACTCCGATTTCCAACTACTCTTTCTGCTGTCCGTTTTCCTTGTTAGATAATAAACTGCAACGAGAAGCCTTCACCTCCTTATCATAGAATTGCTCTACTATCATCTTTATTCCCATCAAAATACTTTGGTTATGCTAATTGGGCAGTTTACTAATCAGACCCCAATAATAAATACACATCAATATTTTAGGTGTTATCATTTCACAAATATTAATAAATCTTCGTTATTGCGGAATTTTAGAATTACATTTCTGTCAAATCATTTCTTCCTAATCATAATTTTTTCCACTATCACTCGTCGATTACGCAACATCTGAACTGCTTGTAAACAACTACGTCATAACTATGAGCAGTATATTAAAGGCTCCCACCTCTGTGTCTTCATAGAGTTCTTCCTTGCTCGACAGGGAACATCTTTTTCTTTCTCAGGTTAGTAAATTTATTTTTACTATTTCTTTTTATAGATTCTTTATATAGATCTTTCTATTCCTCTCTCCCAATAAAGAGGAAACCCCCTTTAATTTTACCATTTCCAAAGTTTTGGGTTATACTACCTTGTGCGATCAAATTCAAAGTTATTTTCTTGAATTTATAAATAACAAGTAAATCAATATTTTTCTATTCTTTAAACGCTTTAAAAGGGATGTTAAAGTATCCAAAAACAAGTTTCAATTCTGTGAAAAAAAATGGCGGCGCTTTGTCTGATGAACGGAAACCCTCGCTGTTCACGGATGAAAGTCAGCAGGTGGCAATTTTAAATCTAGAACGAAAAACTAAAACTATTTCGAAAAAAGAACGCTAAATATTGTGAATTTATTAAGATTGCAATTGCAAGAAAAG
Organism: Gonocerus acuteangulatus; assembly: GCA_946811695.1. NCBI lineage: Eukaryota > Metazoa > Arthropoda > Insecta > Hemiptera > Coreidae > Gonocerus > Gonocerus acuteangulatus. Next base: position 88,060,916 of record OX328128.1, on the reverse strand, counting down.
AAGCATATTGTGGTAATTTCGTTGGACATCAAGGGAGCAGGAATATAACCTTCCTTTTATTTGATAACAAACAGTTACTTCATAACTATTTATTTATTAATGGTTAATAAAACATATGTTAATGTAAACATTGCACAATTTAATAGTAGACATTCTTGGAAGGCTATGAACTATATAAAACATGTGATTGATACATATAAGCTAGATATTCTATTGTTACAAGAGCCTTATCAAAAACATAATAAAACATATGGTTATTCAAATAGATATAGAGTATTTGAATTTGGAAAAAACAAAACACGAGCTAGTACCATAGTAATTAATAAAAATATTAATATTCTATTTCTAACAGATGTATCAGACGACGATATGTGCGCACTTAAACTTAATATCATAAATACAAATTTCATTTTAATAAATATGTATTTTGATATTACTAAAAATGTTGAGGAGGATTTAATAAAAATCGAAAAGGTAATGAATAGATATCCTAACCATGGTATTCTAATCGCAGCTGATAAGAACTGTAGATCGCCTCTCTGGTTTGATAGAATAAGGAATGAAAGAGGTCGTATATTAGAAAACTTTATTCTATCTAAAAATCTATTTATAATAAATGACAATGACTTAAAACCTACTTTCTCATCCACTAATGGTAACAGCAACATAGACTTGACAATAACAAATGGAACTATGACCAAATATATACATAACGGGACAAACCACGATGAAGAGAATTTTTCAGACCATTCCATATTGACGTACTCACTGCAAGTATCAACAGCTAATAGACAATTCCTTACAAATGAAAAAGCATATATTACCAAACATGCCAACTGGGATATTTTCCAGGAAAAATTGGAAGATTATATTAAAATAAAATTTGTACCTACCACTAATGCATTACCAAATCTAGAGTCATACTTGATTGACTCTCTAGATTCAAGAGGAATTAATATAACCATAAGCTTATTTCATAAGTGCCTAATTAAGACCTGCAACAGTCTATTTTTAAGACACAAAAAAGCATAGGACTATGAAATCGGCTCCTTGGTGGACTCAAGAACTGACTGAACTAAGACACAAAACCAACACATTAAGACGACAATTCCAACGTACAAAAAACAATCCGGATTTAAGACAAACTCGGAAAAACGCTTACCTACAAATAAAATCGACATACACAAAAACATTGAAGAGGGAAAAATTAAATTCATGGAAAACTTTCCTGCAATAACATTGTGGAGATGTAATGACTGGTCAGGTGACCACTGGCGACCAATGAGAAGCATCCAGGAACAGCCAATAGGAACGAGCGCTCAGCCGAGCTTCCCCGACTTCGACCGAGGCGCCCCGACCTTGGCCTATGACTAGGGGCTGCAGGCTAGTGCTGGCAGACTAGTGCTGGCAGGCTAGCAGGTGGTTAAACACCTTCCCTGGAAGTGGTGTTTAACGGCCCTTATCAGGACCACAACCGAACCTGCCCCAACGGCCCCTTCAGGGCCACAAACAAAACTTAATGGACCACTCTAAGATGGACACGGAGGAGACGCAGCCTGCCCGATGCTGAAGGTTACAACCTCCCTAAAAAAATTATAGCTCACCCGAAGATGCCCAGCCCGCCAAAGACACAAGTGCAGAACAAATTTGCCCCACTTACTGTGGAGCCGAATACATCTTCTACACAGGAAAAAAACCAAACAGAGGCGAAGACCCAGAAGAAGAAGAAGGAGAGACAGGCGCCATTCTTCATTACGCCTGCTTTAGCCGCAGCGAACCTGAAGCAGCAGCTTTATGCCAGAGGGGTCACAGACTTTGTGATATCCAACGGCGAGAAGGAGACAAGACTCTTCACCAAAAGCGCCAGTGATCACGAAACAGTTTGGAAGATGCTCATGGAGGATAAGAGCGTCACCTTCCATACATTTGCCCCGAAAAACAAGAAGCGGGATAAGAGATATATCCTCCATGGGTTTGACATAGACCACCCGCTTCCCGAAATAACAGCGGAGCTGACTGAGAGACTTCCAGGATTTAAAAAGGCATCCAGGCTAACCAGGAACATGGAGGACGGGACTAAGACAGAGCTTAGTCAAATCCTTGTAATAACGGGGCCCGAGGTCACCCTGCAGAAGCTTCAGGAGCTCCGTCACCTCGACCATGTAGGGTTCAAGGTGACCGCATTTAGGACAGGGGGTGGCCCTGTCCAATGCTTCCACTGCCAGGCGTTTGGGCACACAGCGCTCTACTGCGGATACCCAGGGAAGTGTGGCTGGTGCGGCGATTCTCACTGGACCCACATGTGCCCGAGGACGGCGAAACCAAAATGTCAGCAGTGCGGGGAGGGCCATACCACATCCTACAGGCTGTGCCCCAAGCGCTTGGAACTTGCCAAGAAGGCCAGCGCAAAGAGGATGGAGACACCCCACTCAAGAGGAGCCCAGCTGATGCCCGAGCCCACAAGATGACCTCCAGCGTCGCGAGTCAGCAGCGGAATCTCGTACTCCATGATGTCCGGCGGAGCACCACCACCACTACTGACCTCACCTCCAGCAACAGAGACACCCGGAATTCCAGTTCAAACCACGCAGCAGCCGCAGGGGATGAGCATGGACGCGATGTTCAAGCTCGTCATGGGTCTTATGGAGACGGTGACGAAGCTGATGACCAAGGTCGACAGGCTGGTTGACCTGGTGATGCCCTCGAAATGATCGGGCACATCGTGGTCAATTACAACATCCGCAGCCTTCGACCTAAGATGGCTGAGCTGGAACATCTTCTCCAGACTTATTCCCCAGCAGTGGTGGCCATTACGGACTCCCAGCTGCGCCCCCCAGATCGGCCTTTCTTCGGAGGATATACCTCGTACAGGTGTGACGGCCTGTCTGGAACGTCCGGAGGAGCGCTGCTGCTCGTAAGAAGAGACCTGCCATCGAGACTCCTCGAGCAGCAGCCCACCAGTAACACTGGGACCCAGGCAGTGTCCGTCACGGTCCGCCTAAGGAGACGTTACACTTTCACGTGTGTCTACCGAAGGCCCCGAGCACCCCTGGCGGCGACCAAGGCACTTATCACAGCTGCATCGCAGGAGCCACACCACATCATTGTCGGGGACCTGAATGCCCGACACCCAGTCTGGCATTGCTCCTCGGCAAACGAGCTGGGGCAGTACATTGTGAGGACGAGCCTCGGAGTTCTTCATCCGGGGATCCACACATTTAGACATGATGCGAACCCCGATTGGACGTCGACCCTGGATCTCCTCCTCACTAAGGATCTGCATGCAGTAACGCGATGCCGTGCCCTGGACTATGGTCCTTCAGACCACCGCCCGGTCCTGTACGAGATTGAAGGGGACCCGCCAACAGCGCTGCCTACGAAGTACCTACTTCACCAGGCAGACTGGAAAGGATACCAAGAGGACATCCTCTCCGACCTGCCTCCAATTGGGACCTATGGAGCTGCTGCCGACCTCGACGAAGCCGTCTCAAGCTTCACCGAAGTCATCCAGTCCGCCGCCGACCGAAGGATTCCTATGTTTGTCCCGAAGCCCATCCACCAGCGAAGGCCACCTGCCCACATTACCAGGCTGATCGGGATGCGGAACAATCTCAAGAACATCTGGGCGCGGACGAAGGACGGCACCCTGAGGGCCCCTATCAATGCCATGACCCGGCAAATTGCGCGGCTGTCTGCGCAATGGAAAACGGCCCTCTGGCACGAGCAGCTCCGGCGGACCCACGAGGACACCAGGCAGTTCTGGCGGCTCCTTCGCTGCACGGTCACCAAGCGACAAGACATCCTCCTCTCCGACGGCGATCACCTCCTGTCACCGGCTGAGCAAGCTGAAGTCCTTGCCGATTACTACGAGGAGAACGACCGCCGGAGAACCGAGAAGTCGCTGAGGCTTGATGGTGACTCCCAAGACCTCCCCAGGACCCCGTTGCACTTCACCTACAGGCAACTGGAATCGGCGCTGAGGCGAACAAGGGGAAACAAGTCCTCCGGATTGGACGGTGTACCTTACGTGATGCTGAAGATGCTCCCTAGAAAAGCTAAGGCCTACATACTGAACGTCTTCAACACAGCCTACCGCACTGGACACTTCCCCGAGGCATGGAAGCACGCCGTGGTGGTCCCTCTTCGCAAACCTAAGAAGCCAGGAGACAAGCCCGAGCACTACCGGCCGATAAGCCTGCTGAGCCACATGAGCAAGATCTTCGAAAAGTTGATCCTTTCTCATGTGTTAAAGCACTGCACGGAGGCGAACGTGATCCCCCCGGAACAGACTGGCTTTCGGCCCGGGCTCTCCTGTGACCACCACGTCGCCAAGCTCCAGAACACCGTGTCCGCCGAGCTCAACAAGAACAGAGCGACGGCTTTTATCTCCCTGGACTGCACACAGGCGTTCGACTGCGTATCCCACCAACTGCTTCTGCATCAGCTGCGGTGCTACGGATTCCCGGCACAACTCTTCAAGATTCTTGAGAGCTACTTGTCAGGAAGAACGTTCTCCGTCAGGATTGGTGGTGATGTATCCAGCAGTCGACCGACTACGTGTGGAGTCCCCCAGGGATCGGTGTTGGGTCCAGTGCTGTTCACCATCTACACCGCCCATATCGTGAGGATGCAGTTCCCTCATGTCACCTTAGCTGCCTACGCTGACGACATTGGCGTCTATTCCTCCAGCTTCAACGCCGGAGTAGCCCTTAAGAGGGCCCAGGCCGCCTGCAAAACCATCGTAGACGCACTTGGAGAGGCAGGAATAGACGTCAATCCGTCCAAGACGGATGCCGTGGTATGCTCCTTCCAGGCGAACAAGGGAGGCAAACCCCGAGGGGCCCTGCCCTCGCATTTCGAGGTCAGGGGCCAGCGGAACAAGCTGTCCACCAAGATCAACTACTTGGGAGTACACATACACCGGCATCTGTCAGTGACGGCCCATGTCAACAGCCGCCTGAAGGAAGCCCGCCAGAAGACGTTCCGCCTGAATCATCTCTTGAGATCGGCCCAGCTGTCGCTTCGGCTGAAGCTGCAGATCTACAAGGCGATCATCAGGCCGACTCTTCTGCATGGGGCGCCCGCCCTGAGGTACATGTACCCTTCCACGCTCAGGCGGCTGCAGTGTTTCCAGAACGGGGTCCTGCTTCGGGCCGTGCAGCACACTACCCTCCGAAGGAAGAAGCCATCCCTCCTCCACGATGAGCTGATGCTGCCCTCGGTTCAAGACTTCATACGGAGGCGTCATATTAAGTTCTATGACAGCCTCCGGTACTGTGTGAACCCCTCCCCCTCTTCAGGGACTTGACACCACCTCCTCTGCCTCAGAGGTGGCAGGGCAGCACCAGACGACTCCTGGATCTCTGCGAAGACGCAGCGTAGAAGCAGCTGTATGTAAATATTGTACATATTAGTTTTAAGTTTATTTGTTAGTTTTAAGTTAGATTTAAGTTACATCCTAGTATAGTCCCTCCCTATACAACTTTGTGTCCCCCTAGATTTAGTATCTTAGACTAAGTAGGCTTAAGTCCCCCGATTGTAAATACATCCCCCTTCTAGTACGTAAGCGTAGAATAAGGTGTAGCTCTAAGTCCAGCTCCAGGTTCCAACCCGTTGGGCCTGGAGCTCTCTATGTACATTTAATAAATTTGGGAGGGTGGGGAAAAAAAAAAAAAAAAAAAAAAAAAAAAAAAAAAAAAAAAAAAAAAAAAAGGCCAGAGGACATTCCGATCCAGCGCTCCGTCCAGGACACTTCAGCTCTCTCAAGATCAGACTCCAGCCAGCCATGCACTCAGGACCAAGCAACCGGCGTTCCAGCAGCCACCCAGCCATGCACTCAGGACCAAGGACCTAGCTACCTGCTCGAACTCTCTGGACAAAGTACGAAGCCGCCGTCTCGATGTCCCCAGTGGTCAAGCCAGCCTCCAGTCATTACACTCCCGACTCCTACTTCCCCCAACTCTAGTCAATACCTGGCTTATTTATTTACTTCCTTACCCCTCTCACGCCTGCTTCGAGGAACGGCTACGGCTCAGTACCGAACACCTTCTCCCCGACTCAGTGGAACAGCTAAGGCCTAGTACCTAGTCGGTATCCCCCAGGTTCAAGGAAGCGCCCTTAACCGGGACACAGTACTTACCTGGTTACCTTCTCCCGACACATCCTTCCTACCCTTCCTAGCCAACCTTTAGTAGCGACACCCATCCGCTACAAGTGGTGACCCCAGACAGGAACAGCAACCATGGCCCTGAAACTCCGAGCGTTTTCCAGAGTTGCGCCGGAATTATGGTTCTTGCAAGTCGAGTGCATCTTCGAGGTCTACAATATAACTACCTCCTTAAGCAAATTCTCCACGGTGGTAGGGAGCTTGGACCTGGATGCATTCGAACATGTGGCAGATCTCATCAACACCTCATCAGCTGACCCTTACTCGGACCTCAAGAAAAGACTCCTCTCCGTGTATGCCGACCCACCGGCGGTCAAAATGCAGAAATTGCTTGACTCTGTTCCGGCCCCCGTTCCGGCCGACCCATCAGGAGCCGAGTTCGATTCGACCTGTGATGACCGGAGCATGTAACAGACCCACCTAGCCATAAGGATACCACTGCTATCTCTTGTGGCCCTTGGAAGGGCCGTTTAAGCTAATATTTGCAAATATAAATGCGATCATGTTTGTGTGAAGCATTCCCTTATTCTAAGTAAATGTGTATTATTTTTATTTCAGTTTATATTTACATGATTTTCTTATAAATATTTTTGCTCTTTTGTGGCGGTTATAAGGGCCGTTTAAATTTGTAGCCTTAAGAAGTATAATTTATTATATCTATTCATTTTTTTTTCTTACATTTAGTTACCAAAATATGTCTTTTTGAATATAGGTTAACATATCCTACTAAAATAAAAGTTGGACACTTCTGTGGCCCCTATAAGGGCCGTTATAGGTTTAAGAGTGTATATATTTTATTTACTATTTCTTTTTTTTTGTTTTTTTAGTCAAATTTATTCTTAATAAAGGGCTCCGCCCATTAGGGGGGGGACTATGTGGAGATGTAGTGACTGGTCAGGTGACCACTGGCGACCAATGAGAAGCATCCAGGAACAGCCAATAGGAACGAGCGCTCAGCCGAGCTTCCCCGACTTCGACCGAGGCGCCCCGACCTTGGCCTATGACTAGAGGCGTTCCTGCTGGCCAGAGGACATTCCGATCCAGCGCTCCGTCCAGGACACTTCAGCTCTCTCAAGACCAGACTCCAGCCAGCCATGCACTCAGGACCAAGCAACCGGCGTTCCAGCAGCCACCCAGCCATGCACTCAGGACCAAGGACCTAGCTACCTGCTCGAACTCTCTGGACAAAGTACGAAGCCGCCGTCTCGATGTCCCCAGTGGTCAAGCCAGCCTCCAGTCATTACACTCCCGACTCCTACTTCCCCCAACTCTAGTCAATACCTGGCTTATTTATTTACTTCCTTACCCCTCTCACTCCTGCTTCGAGGAACGGCTACGGCTCAGTACCGAACACCTTCTCCCCGACTCAGTGGAACAGCTAAGGCCTAGTACCTAGTCGGTATCCCCCAGGTTCAAGGAAGCGCCCTTAACCGGGACACAGTACTTACCTGGTTACCTTCTCCCGACACATCCTTCCTACCCTTCCTAGCCAACCTTTAGTAGCGACACCCATCCGCTACAACATAGACAAAACTAATCCTTGGACATGGATATATAAACACTCAACTGGAAAATTAAAGACTGATTTACAACTACGTACAATACAGAAAAGTGACGGAACTTTCACGACAGACACTGAGGAGACTCTACAACATTTAATGACCAACTTCTTCATAAGGGACGACCCTACTAACGACACTGACATACACATCACCATGAGACGAAACAGTAATCTACTACCAGATACTCAGGACGACAGTACTTTATCAGATACAGAGATAAGACATTTAATTAATAACTTAAATCCACGCAAAGCTGCTGGATTTGATTTAATTACTGTTGAAATATTTCAACAAGTATTCCATATTTTTCCAAATTTTATAATAGCGTTGTATACAAAATGTTTCGATAGTGGAATCTTCCCTGATGTATGGAAAATATCTAAAGTAATCCCAGTACCTAAACATAATGGACAAAACTACAGACCTATAAGTATCATTCCAGTCGGAGGCAAAGTTCTAGAAAAAATTATCAACTCCAGACTTTCTTTTCACCTTATGAAACATGCACCATTGCACCCTAATCAATATGGGTTCACGCCTCAAACAAGTACTGTAGATGCTCTTCATAAAATTGTGAATTTATTAAGATCGCAGTTGCAAGAAAAGAAACATATTGTGGTAATTTCGTTGGACATCAAAGGAGCATTTGACCATGCTTGGTGGCCATCGATATTCGAATCACTACACAAACATCAATGCCCCCAAAATATTTACAGATTACTAACAGACTATCTCCATAATAGACATGTATACATGACACTACAAAACACGACGGTACATACATCACAGAACAGAGGTACTCCACAAGGATCAGCTTGTTCACCACTGCTATGGAACCTAATTATGGACAGTTTACTCACAACAGAAACACCTGAAGGGACAGAGGTACTCCACAAGGATCAGCTTGTTCACCACTACTATGGAACCTAATTATGGACAGTTTACTCACAACAGAAACCCCTGAAGGGACAGAGGTACTCCACAAGGATCAGCTTGTTCACCACTACTATGGAACCTAATTATGGACAGTTTACTCACAACAGAAACCCCTGAAGGGACAGAGATTATAGCATTTGCTGACGACATTTTACTTACAGTAGTTGGGACAAACTTCACTGAAATAGAAGAACGTGAAAACTTAACTTTAGACATAATTAATGAATGGACGAACAGAAACAAACTTACGTTTAACTTGGAGAAATCGACATACACACTATTTACAAGAAGAAGAAATATACCTAAATTAGACATTACTCTAAATGGACAAACTATTCAAGACAAAACTGTTCTTAAATATCTAGGACTTTATATTGACAACAAGTTGAAATGGAACTATCACATTACTAACTTACAAACACGACTATTTTCAATAATAAATGGACTATCGATGGCTGCCAGAGTCACTTGGGGTCTTAATTCTGACGCATTAGCCACAATCTACAAAGGGGCGATTGTCCCCATGTTGACGTACGGGATTGAAATATGGGGCCATGCTTTAAGTGTGAAAAGAAATGTTGAAAAACTAGAAAGAGTACAGAGATTAGCTGCGATTAAAATATCCAGGGGATATCGTACATTATCTTATGAAGCATCATGTGTTTTAGCTAACACATTGCCAATTCACATCAAAGCTGAGGAAATGATCAGGCTGCATAGGTTATTGAAATTGAACGAAATTCCAGAAGACTTAACTTATCAGGACATCACACCACAAGACATACGGTTCACGAACTGGTTACACCCTAAAGACAACATTGTACCGGCTGACGATGTAGAAACAACATGGACTTACCACATTTTCACGGACGGAAGTAAACGCAATGACTGTGTTGGATCTGCATACATAATACTAAAAGACGACATAACTATTCACAGAGGACAATACAGACTATCACCACTATGTACGAACAACCAGGCAGAAAACCTTGCAATTATAAAAGCAGTAGAAACACTATATTCCATAAGTCACGACGGAGACACATGCATAATATACACTGGCAGCAAGACAAACATAGCACAGATATACAACAGCCAAAATCATAACGAACAAACTGAACACATTAGAACATTACTAATTATGTGTAAACAGAAAAATGTGACAGTTACAATAACCTGGATTAAAGGACATTCTGGACTATTAGGGAACGAGACAGTTGACTTACTCGCAAAATCAGCTTCAAAGGACACGACATTACCTATATCTTACTCTAAACTTACATCACAGACTATAAAATCACGACTAAGAGACGAATCAATGCGAAAATGGGACGAAAGATGGGCGAACACAACTAAAGGAAGACATTTACACAAATTCATGCCTACAATACTCAACAGACAAAAATCCACAACGAACAGACTGAACACATTAGAACATTACTAATTATGTGTAAACAGAAAAATGTGACAGTTACAATAACCTGGATTAAAGGACATTCTGGACAATTAGGGAACGAGGCAGTTGACTTACTCGCAAAATCAGCTTCAAAAGACACGACATTACCTATATCTTACTCTAAACTTACATCACAGACTATAAAATCACGACTAAGAGACGAATCAATGCGAAAATGGGACGAAAGATGGACGAACACAACTAAGGAAGACATTTACACAAATTCACCCTACAATACCATACCTACAATACTCAAGAGACAAAAATTAACACTAAACAATTTTAAAGTAACACAATTTATATCAGGACATGGACCGACGAAAAGTTATTTATACAAATTTAAACTAATCACTAATAACACATGTAAATGCGACAATTCAACTGAACAATATATATCTGAATATCTGAATATATCTAATATATCTGTTGGACATTTTTCTTATTTAAATATTGAGTTATCAAAATTGGAAAAAAACATAAAAAGTTATGGATAAAATTGCAGGTTTTCTCACAACTAAAAATGGTTTACAAATTAGTTTTTTAGTTAGCCTAAATGAATCAGGTGCGTAAATGCGCGTAGAGGATTTAGTAAGCTTCCACTTAACATGATTTTTTAACTGTTTTCAAGATATTTTAGAAAATATACACATATACATTGGTCTGTTGTGGAGAAAGTACAATTTTATAAAATTAAGCAGGTGTTACAACAATCTGATGAAGAAATTAATATTAAAATGTGATACTCGAAAAATCATTATAGTTAATAAAAAAATAAATCCTTTTATTTTTCCATTAAGAAGATTTAGCTTTATTTTAGTTTTTATTTTGCTTTTTACATAAACTGAAACGACGACATTTCTACTCCACAATTACATTTCTACTGCGTTTCTGATCAACGTTATAAGCGAGTTTCCTCCCTATGTTTGAATAAATTAATGTTGCATTCTAGATAGCGGACTAAATCAACATTAACGTACTACAGAACATACTTTGGGATTCTGCGCGGTGGAATAAGGAACAATTCTTAGAGTAAAAGTTATCTCTCTTCGCGGGACTTGATGTCTAATTCATAATAATTTTGATTTTTTAGTTAATTTCTATTTCTTGTTTCAGGTGAACTCTATTGCTGATAATATCTTCCAGAAGAATGAAAGTGCAGATGTAATCTTGAATCACCTAAGGTGCGGGAACACGCCACTTCACGATGCAGTCTTAGCTGGCGACGTCAGTGAACAAACTCATAAAGGAAGGTGCAGATATGTACAGATTAAACTGCGAGGGTCTGACACCGATGCATCTGGCAGTCATCCGAGCGAGCGACGACATGGTCCTGACTCTTGTCAGGAACAGGTTTGATGTCAACAGGAAATTCGGACTTGGAAAACAGTTCTCTTCCACGCTGCGGTCTATGGAAGGGAACAACCTTTGAGGAAGCTGGTGGACCTTGGTGCAGTAGTTGATTTCCTCAATGTGGAAGGCTCCACTCCACTCTATGAAGCTGTGGTTGCTCATAGAACAGACATGGCTGCAGTGTTAGCTAGTCTAGGAGCAAATCCGAAGAAGATACTATCTGGAGGGAACACTTATATACACAGAGCTGCGAATCTAGACAGCATTGATGCTGTTTATTTCTTCCTGGGATTAGGAACACCAGTGGATGCATCAAATGATGATGGGGACACCGCTTTGAAGATGTCGGTACTCCGGGACAATCCAGCTTTGGTGAATTTGCTGGTGTCCAGGGGTGCGGACATCACGAAACCCAACAAGCAAGGAGATACTTACCTCCACATAGCAGCAGCTAGCAACAGCAGTGATGATGTCCTGGCTTTATTGGAGAACGGGGATACACAATAGATGCTGTGAATTCTCATGATGAAACTGCTATGACTGTTGCTGTTAAGAAGGATTCTGCCAACATCATCGAACTACTTTTGGCTAACACTGCTGATATAAATAGGTTCGATAAAGCAAAAAATACTTATGTACGTGTAGCTGCAGCACATAACAGTACTTATGCACTCCAGACATTTCTGGCAAGAGGAATAGCAGTAGATGCTGTGAATTCTGATGATGAAACTGCTATGACTGTTGCTGTTAAGAAGGATTCTGCCAACATCATCAAACTACTTTCGGCAAACAAGGCTGATATAAATAGGTTGGATAAAGCAAAAAATACTTATGTGCATGTAGCTGCAGCACATAACAGTACTTATGCACTCCAGACATTTCTGGCAAGAGGAATAGCAGTAGATGCAGTGAATTCTGAGGGTGAAACTGCTATGACTGTTGCTGTTAAGAAGGATTCTGCCAACATCATCAAACTACTTTCGGCAAACAAGGCTGATATAAATAGGTTGGATAAAGTAAAAAATACTTACGTACATGTAGCTGCAGCACATAACAATACATATGCACTCCAGACATTTCTGGCAAGAGGAATAGCAGTAGATGCAGTGAATTCTGAGGGTGAAACTGCTATGACTGTTGCTGTTAAGAAGGATTCTGCCAACATCATCAAACTACTTTCGGCAAACAAGGCTGATATAAATAGGTTGGATAAAGCAAAAAATACTTATGTGCATGTAGCTGCAGCACATAACAGTACTTATGCACTCCAGACATTTCTGGCAAGAGGAATAGCAGTAGATGCAGTGAATTCTGATGATGAAACTGCTATGACTGTTGCTGTTAAGAAGGATTCTGCCAACACCATCAAAAGACTTTTGGCAAACAATGCTGATATAAATAGGTTGGATAAAGCAAAAAATACTTACGTACATGTAGCTGCAGCACATAACAGTACTTATGCACTCCAGACATTTCTGGCAAGAGGAATAGCAGTAGATGCAGTGAATTCTGAGGGTGAAACTGCTATGACTGTTGCTGTTAAGAAGGATTCTGCCAACACCATCAAAAGACTTTTGGCAAACAATGCTGATATAAATAGGTTGGATAAAGTAAAAAATACTTACGTACATGTAGCTGCAGCACATAACAATACATATGCACTCCAGACATTTCTGTCAAGAGGAATAACAGTAGATGCTGTGAATTCTGATGATGAAACTGCTATGACTGGTGCTGTCAAGAAGAATTCTGCTTACATCATCGAAATACTTTTGGCAAACAAGGCTGATATAAATAGGTTGGATAAAGCAAAAAATACTTATGCCGATGTAGCTGCAGCACATAACAATACATATGCACTCCAGACATTTCTGGCAAGAGGAATAGCAGTAGATGCAGTGAATTCTGATGATGAAACTGCTATGACTGGTGCTGTCAAGAAGAATTCTGCTTACATCATCGAAATACTTATGGCAAACAAGGCTGATATAAATAGGTTGGATAAAGGAAAATATACTTATGTACATGTAGCTACAACATATAACAGTACTTATGCACTCCAGACACTTCTAGCAAGAGGAATAGCAGTAGATGCTGTGAATTCTGATGATGAAACTGCTATGACTGTTGCTGTTAAGAAGAATTCTGCCAACATCATCGAAATACTTTTGGCAAACAAGGCTGATATAAATAGGTTGGATAAACCAAAAGATACTTATGTACACATAGCAGCAGCACATAACAGTACTTATGCACTTCAGACTTTGCTGGTAAGAGGAATAGCAGTAGATTCTACAAACGCAAAAGGCGAAACTCCATTGGCTGTTGCTGTTAGAATAGATAATGCTAACGTTATTGGTACTCTTTCAGAATTCAAGGCCGATCTAAGGAGACTGTCTGGAGGAAAGACTTACCTTCACCAAGCTGTACAGAACCACAGTCTGGCGGCTCTCCGAGCTTTGCTGAAGTGTGGTCTTCCTGCAGACTTCTTGGGTTCTGATAGACATACTCCAATATACTGGGCATTAGAGAATGACGACACAGACTCTGCTGCTGTACTTGTAGACTTCGAAGCAAACATAACACAGACATTCGGTAGTGACCACATGAATCTCCTGCACAGGGCTGCTGGATGGTGTAGACCTGCCCCCCTCAGATGGTTGGTGGAGAAAGGAGTTAGTGTTGATAGTACCGATGATGATGGCTGGACTCCACTTTTCTGGGCAGCCATGTACAATCGTCTGGAATGTGTAAAGATCCTCGTGGAACTTCATGCATGTATTAATTGTAGGATTAATTTTGGATGGACACCACTTCGTCGTGCCCAGTCCAACGGCTATACAGCTATAGCAGACTATCTCCGCTCAGTGGGCGGGACTGAGTAGGAGGAAGAATAAACACAGAATCCTCTAGTTCATATCCAGCTGTAGTAGACTATCTCCGCTCAGTGGGCGGGACTGAGTAGGAGGAAGAATAAACACAGAATCCTCTAGTTCATATCCAGCTGTAGTAGACTATCTCCGCTCAGTTGGCGGACATTTTGAATTGTTTCATTAAATGTCCAACTCCTCGTAACCTCCCTATTATTCCCCCAGTTTGACTATGGTTGTTTGGTGTACGGTGGACTTTCTGCCGATCTCGAGGCAAAACTCAACCGCCTCATGAACTGTTTCATTCGTTTTATCCTCGGGATCCCCAGAGACTCCCACATATCACATTTCTACCAGGAGGTAAATTGGCTATTCCCTCTTTATCGTCGACAGTACTTTCTTGTCTCAGTCCTCTATCAAGTAATTCAATCCCGTAGACCTTCTTATATCCTTCAACTCCTTAAATTTAAATCCTCTGTTCACTCCCGTAACACCCGATCTTGTCCTTCCGATCTTTATATTCCTTCCCACCGAACAGCAATATTCGAAAAATCATTCGTCACCCGTGCACCCTCGCTATGGAATTCCTTGCCTCTGTTTGTCCGCCATTCTACCAACCTAGAAACCTTTAAATCCCGACTCTTCCACCACCTTCTATCCCTCCAAGTTTTACCCAACCCCTAGTTTATATTGAAGCTGTACATTATATACTGATAGTATTTATAAGTTTATATATTAAATTCATTATTATTTTGTAATTTCAAAATTATTCCTATGGGACTTGTGTCCCGGAATAAGAATAAAAATTTTCATTTCATTTTACTTTCCATTTAATTTCATTAACGCCTGTAGAATTAGCATTAACTGCATTCAGTTCAATGTTAAACAAATACAACAATACAAAGAAGACAGTATGAGTTTCCTCCCTCCCTATAGGTAGAATATCTCGCTATCGAACCTCATAACGCAATTCGGAATGAAAAATGTCAATGTTTCCTAACTTATAGTTCCCGATAAAACGCGACAGTTAAAATATGTATATATGTAAATATAAATTAAAAAATATAATTTAAAAAAAATATATATATATATATATTTATAGTGTCTTCGTTGGTTGGATTCGGCCTCCCTGACCGTCCCTAGGCCAACCCGGCCTTTAATTATGGGTGCAAAGGGGAAAATCATGCGGCTGGAGCATGGTACTGACCACGCTATCTCCCTAGTGTGCCGTCAGTTTTTTCGTCACGAAACTTGGTATATAGCATTCAACGATTGAACGAGTTCGTTAACCACCAAAGTCGGTCCACCGGAAGGGGGGGTTTACCCCGAACCCAAAACACTAATTTGACTATGTCAGCCGTAATGTTTGTTATATTTCAACGAAACTTGGTATTCGTAGTGGTAATCTAGAGAGAAAAGTGAGTTGTAAAAATAAACTGAATCGGTTCATTACAAGGGGGGGTTTACTTCGGACCCACTGGGGTCTCCCGTGGTCTAGTGGCTAGCGCGCTGGATTCATAAGCGGGAGATGGTGGGTTCGATCCCCACCGGCGCCAGAAATTTTCTTATCTCAGGGCTCGCTGAGAAAATTCCTGGCTGCACCCTGGACGTCGGCGCTAATGGCCCAGATTTATGTCGATGCGCCGTAAAAAAAAAAAAAAAAAAAAAAAAAAAAAAAAAAAAAAAAAAAAAAAAAAACTTCGGACCCACAATATCAATTCGCCACTACCAGCCGTGATTTTTGTTATATTTCGACGAAACTCGGTATTCGTAGTGGTAATCTACAGGTACAAACGTCTTGTAAAAATAAACTAAATCGGTTCATTAGAAGGGGGGGGGGTTTACTCCGGACCCAAATTACTAATATACTCATACCGGTCGTAATTTCAGTTGTATTGTAACGAAACGCGGTATACCTCGTGGGTAACTCATGGGAAAGAAGTGTTGTAAAAATGAGCTAAATCGGACAATAGGAAAGGGGTGTTTACTTTGTAATATATTTCAATAGAATAGCCCGCCAGACGTAGGTTCGCAAGGCGCCGCAAGGAGTGCTATCTCCTACTATAGGGACTGTATCCTGTTCCTGCGTCAGATCAAAAGACGAAAATATGAAGTTTTTTTGTATTTATTACGTAGTGTAGTAGGTACCATGTGTAAACATAACTCTGGAAGCAAATTAATAATTGATCAGTTACTCATTACAAAATTAAAATAGAACTATTCATTTTTTTTTATTTTATTTATGTAGGATATTTTAAGCAAATTGTTCTGGAAACAAGTCTACACTACCCAAATTCTGAGGAAAGTGCTTAGATATGTAGCTCCTGCGTGACGGACTTTTTATATTCAAACTAATATGTACAAATTAAAAAAAAAAAAAAAAAAAAAAAAAACTTCTACCCCACCTTTTGCAAGGTACAATATATTATTTGACCGGACTACATAAAAAATGATGACTGTTAGTATTTCTCTCTCAATATTTATACACTTACTAACAAACGTCTCTGCACATCCTCAATCAATTTTTTCCATTGTACAGAAAAGAAATGTAAGAACATGTTTGTTGACATAAAATTCATGTATTTTGAACAGAATTTATTATAGAATTGGAAATAATTGTTAGTTATTAAATTAGGTCCGTATAATGGTTTTTATATCAATTAACGAATAATTTGATGAGTTCTGAACTCACATCAGTCTTTGCACACCTTATTTTTCCGAACTTAAATAATATCAGGAGGCGAGGTCAGCTCAGTGGTAGAGCACTTGACTAATGAACTGGAGGACCAGGTTCAAAACCCGAGCGCGCACTAAAGATTTTTTCTTCTAGTGCTGTCGTTCGAGGGTTGGATTTGGGGTCCCAGATCATCCCTAGGCCAACCCAGCCTTTAATTAATTTATCAATGGGTACCTTGGTGCTAATGACTCTAGCAGTTGAAGCAGCAAGGGAAAAATCAGGCGGCCGGAGCATAGTATTGACCACACTATCTCCCTAGTGTGTCGTATTTTTTTAAAAAATAATATCAACTGATACCAAATTTTAATTCAATATCTTGTAGATGCTTTGTTATTTCTAACCACATCCCACAATGTATTCGACATTGAGTAAACTAGTTTTTTTTTTTTTTTTTTTTTTTTTATCATTTTGGTAGTATTCCCCCCCCCACTCTTCTTTGAGTAGAGTTTTATTCTTTATTTTAAATTTAGCTTTCTGCCAACCCAATTCATCCCACAGAGGCTCTACTGGGTTAAGTTCAGGGGACAGGGGAGGTGTTTTGAGTTGCTGTGGAGCATTGTTGAGCAACCAATCCTGAACTCTTTATGCTGCATGTTTGGAATCGTTATCCCGTTGAATAATAAACGCTCATTGGAGATTAAAGTTTGCAGTAAAATTGCTTTTATAATTACTATACAAATGTGCTGATCTATTAATCCATCTATAAATTGTAAGTTCCCAGCTCCTGAAGCACCATGCACCCCCACACACCAATACACCACCACCTTCATACTACTGTTACAATTCTCAAGAGGTATTTTATTTTATTTTTTTTCTTCAACTTCTCCCCCTTCCATCCGATCCACAAATGTTAAACTTACATTCGTCTGTAAATAGAACACATCCCCAGAACAATAATGGTTTATTTAAGTGCTGTTTAGCAAATAGAAGTCTCAGGGTCCGGTGACATTTTATCAAGCAGGAAGAAGAAACTTCCATACTAAAACAAATACGTAGAACAAATTATGAAAATATTAAAGATTATGAGCAATTTTTAAAGAATAATAATGAAAGAATTGAGAATAAGATAATTAAAAGAAAGAATAATAGAGAATGAATTAATGAAATTAAATATATTGATTTAATAAATAAAGATAATAAAATTGAAGAAGAAATACTGAGTAAATTAATTGTTGACAATGAGGTAATAAATAAAACAATTAATAATAAAGTAACTAATGATAATTTAAGAGATGAAATAAAGACAAAAGTTTTGAATCATAATAACAGTGAAGAAATTACTAATGACTATGAGATTAGTAGGGGGCGAGGTTAGCTCAGTGGTGGAGCACTCGACTAATGAACTGGAGGACCAGGTTCAAAACCCGAGCGCACACTAATGATTTTTTCTTCTAGTGCTGCCAAACTCTAGGAGGTGCTTCTAGATATAATTTCCAACAAAAACATTCATTAGAAGTATAGTCCGATTCTGAAGAGAAAAGCAGTAATGTCCAATTTTCTGTCTTTTTAACATAGATATATTTTTTGTATATAATAAGAAAGGTCCGGCACTAATAGCCAAATAGTTGAAGCGCCGTTAAAAAAAAAAATAAAAAGAGAAAGGATTTCTCACAAACTGTTCCAGATAATTAAATTCTAAGAAAACAATGATTTAATTCAGGAAACCCATTGACAGAAAATATTTTCTGGACCTCAAATAATGCACTTCTGTTTTTCTTGACAAATCAGAAGTTTCTCACGAATTTTTTCCTCAGCCCCCTAATGGACTACAAATTCACTACAAAAATGAGCCACTATTACTTTTGAGATCTAAGGGTTCTTGAAATTGAAATTTTCTAGTCGGCACATCCGGATTGCGTCATAAGGTCAACCTCATAAGCAGGTTTCCTCTCTATGGAGGGAGGGAGAAAAAACTCTAATAAAAAGAGATTTACACAAAATGAAAATTATATAGTTTTCACCACTTTATTTACAATATTTTCACTGAATTGTCCCAAATTTCCAGAGTTTATACATTTTAATATTATGTTTTTGTTATAAAAATATACTTTATTTATTTGTTTTTGAAATACAATTTTTATTTTCCCATATATACATAATTACAAAATATAATAACAATAGTTATGGGCTATAAATAATTAATGTATATAAAAGTGACTAATAGCACAAAAATTACACATAAATTTTATTCTCTTGTTTTACATAAGAGATTTTTGGGAAGGTTCATCAGCCTTTTCTAGTGAGGATATATACATCTGTTAACAAGATAGTGGCCACAATTTGTATTCTTTTGCAGAGAAACTTGGTATAAAGCATTCCCACAACAAAAGTCAATTAAACAGGAAAATCGATTCAATGGTGGGTGAACATAAATACAAATTACTAATACTCGCCTAGGGTTGAACATTTTGATACATTACAAGGAAACTGGGCATACATGGTTCTCATTAAATGTGAAAGATGTATTGTAAAAATTAACTAAATCGGTCTATTAGTAATCGGGTCCTACTCTGCAGCAAATATTGCTTTGCCTTTACTGGTCTTTATTTTTATTTATTTCCAACAAAACGTGTAGTCAGAGAGCTGGTAAAACATGTTTCATAGTGTTTTATGCACTTGAAATTTATGTTTTATGCACTATCTTTAAATGTAAAATTAAGGCAATTTTACAATGAATAATAAATAAGGCAGACACTTTTAAGGGGGTTAAAATGTAAATTAAAAAAAAAAAAAAAAAAAAAGTAGTTTTTTTTAATAAATGTAAGGTGTACATCGCTATAAAGCGTTAACACAAAAAAAAAACAACAAAAAACACACTTTTTGTGGGGTTTAATTATCAGGAAACATGAAAATAAAGGTTGCCTATGATAGACTGCAATACACTGCGAGTAACCGTACGAGTGAGTGAGAGCACCGATCATATAGGCAGTTGTGGTTTTTCTAGGCACTCTCATTGGTTCTTGCTCACATGATTTTGTACAGCTGTACCGGTTTAAGTATCAGTATGAATAAAGCACTTATTTAATATAAGAAAAAAAACCTTTTTTTTTATTACACGTTACCCCCTTAAAAGTGTCTGTCCTATTTATTATTCATTGTAAAATTGCCTTAATTTTATGTTAAAGATAGTTTGCTTCTGAATAAAACACTATTTTTGAGCAATATTGATTTGCACCATTCCCCTATACACAGTACCTGGTGGTATGGAACCGCGTTCTAATACTACAAGTTCGAGTGTTTCTTTGCTATGTGTAACCTCAATCTACAAGGTCTAGTTGTGAAGTAATCACAATGGGAACAGGTGTGAAGTTTAGCTTTTGCGTGAAACAACGCGACGTGATCGTTTAAATTATCAGAATTGGCTGCCCTGTAGGTGCAATAATTGCATCGATATGGCTTGTCGCTCGAATGTTTGGTCATGATGTGTCGCTTCATGTGATGACTATGAACTGTCTTATAAGTGCAATAAGTACACATGTGAGCTTTCCCATTAACATGTTCCTCGAGGTGACGATTTAAATTATTAGGATCGTTTGTCGTGAACTCGCAGTGCGGACAGGAGAGACATTTGTCATTTTTATGTTTGGATAATATATGGCTGTTCAAATATTTAGAATGAATCGACTTGTAACAACAATAAGGGCAGTAATGTGGTTTTTGAGACCTATGTTTTGACATGATGTGAAGCTTGAGCGTTCCGAGTCTTACCGTTTTGTAGTCACATTCTGGACATGAATGAGGCTTGTCGTTAGTGTGCTTGTACATTATGTGACGCTTCAAACTTCCTTGCTCCGTCGTTCTGAACTCGCAATGCGGACAGGAGTAAGGTTTCTCGTTGGAATGCTTGTACAAAATGTGACGCTTCAAACTGAAGTTCTGGAGTGTGCTGAAGTCACAATGTGGACAAGAATGTGGTTTCTCGTAAGTATGTTTGGCCTTGATATGAGACCTGAGGTTATGCAAATGTACTGTCCTGTATGTACAATGTGGGCAGCAGTGAGGTTTGTCATTTGTATGTTTTGCCATGATATGTAGCTTCAAATATTTAGGCTTTACTGTTCTGTATTCACAATGCGGGCAGGATTGTGGCCTGTCGTTGGTGTGTTTAGACATCACATGAAATTTCAAATGATAGTTGTCCAAAGCACAATAGTTGCAATAAGGACAAGCGTAATGCCTCCTTTCATTATACCGTTTGGTGGCATGTTTAGACATAGGCTTATTATGCAGAAGAGCGTATAAGTGTTTCTTGATTGTGTATGGTTGAAACACATTGAATTCTTCCCCTTGAGGCAACATTGTGTCTTCCGAAAAACCTGAAATATCAAGAAAAATTTAATCATAATATGATGAAATAATGACATTAAAACATTTCTTTGTACTGTGTAAGGTAGGGTTATAATTAATTTAGGTGAGTAACTGTTATGTTGTATGTCATATATGTAACGTCATCCACACTTCCTGCAGCGGATATTGTGGACTGAAAAAGTTCTTTTTCCGTCAGCGTCCACAACAGGCAAAATGTGAGGATTGTAGTTTTGAATATTTGATTCGTTATATAAAATACAAAATTAAGCTATGAAGCTCAAAAAATGTAATGTGCATACCACAGCATACCTTCACAAAATGGTTTTTACATATTATTGTAAACATTTTTTTAAGTTTATGGATTTCTGTAATTCTTGGGTTGTGAATTTTTATGTGTGTTAGTTTACAAATGAATTAGGCATATGGACTTATTTCATATATATATATATATATATATATATATATATATATATATATATATATATATATATATATATTGTAATGATATATTACATTCACAAAAATATTTTTAAATTCAAATAACCATCGATAGTTTGAAAAGCCCGCGCAAATCACAAACCATATATACAAATAACATCGTATTATATACACTTTAAATTAATAATATTTTTGGACAATACTGATGTACAATATATACATATTAAATGTACATTCAGATGATAATAAATTAATTATTTGGTATTACAAAAATATAATTATTATTTTTATATATAAACTGGCAAAAATGCGGAAGTTGGAAATAAAGGACGCCAAATTTTCCCGCTAGCAAGGCGTCAGTCTATAGCTAGCAGTCATAGAGTAAAGAGCTAAAGCTATTCTCCGAGGAGTACGGAGTCAAGTCAAGTCAGTCTATTCCTAGCAGTTGTCGAGTGCGGAGCTAGAGTCTATCGCTAGCCACAGAGAATACACAGTGCAGTCTATTGTTATTTGTCATAGAAGACGGAGTGAGAAGACAACAGAATCCAGAATTTCAAGATATCCATTCTACGCACGAGACCTGGCAAGAAAGCGTATCACCTTGAAGAAGGAATTACTGAAGCGCAGTATATTGAAGTTTTATTGGAAGTAAATTAATTCAGAGGTAAAATTATTTTTTTGTAATTGTTAATTCTTTTATTGTCATTTGTATTTATTTTAATATTGGTGTTTGTATCTCAAGATTGTCTAAAAATAAATATTATATTATTCATTCACTCGGAACTTTTATCCCTGAGGTTAAGTCAGTTTAATATAAAAAAAAAAAAACTTATTAAAGTAATTAAAATCTTTTTATTTTTTTATAATAATTAATCTTTACTATATATATATATATATATATGTAAGTTGAAGTGAGGTACACCGTAAAAAAAAAAAAAAGTCCGACTCGCAGGAACTGTGTCATCTTAGCGCGGTTTCGTGCATCTCGAAGGAATGGAATAGATTAGCATCACAAATAACAGGAAACTGACAGTTGCCAACTTACACAGAAGCGAATAATTCTTAATCCTCATTATAGCGCGGTTCCTCCCTCCCCCATAGGGAGGAACCCCGCTTATAAGGTTGATACAATGAAACAATCCGGAACTGCCGACTAGAAAATTTCGCGTTTCAGAACCCCTGGAGACTGAAAATAACGGTGGTTCAAATTTGTATATATATATATATATATATATATATATATATATATGTATATATTTATTTATATATATATATATATATTTGTCTGTTCGCTCTGTAGCTCCTAGACGAATGGTCAGATTTTGATGAAATTTGGTACAAAAACCTTTCGTCTAATTTGAAAGGTCAAGTTCGTTAACCAGCAAAATCCGCCCACTGGAAGATAGCGTTTGGGGCGAAATTCGCGCAAAAAAAATCGTAACGCTTACGTTTTTGAGTTCATAAGCTTGTAAGTACTCGTTTTATGTGCTTCCTGGGCTAGGAAAACGAATGAAACCATTTTCAAGGCGATAGCTTTAACCGTTTTCGAGAAAATTGGAAAAATAGTTCTTGAATACCGTTTTTTGGTTTCGGTACTTATAATCATGTGATTCAGTTGAAACATTTTCTGCATGTTCTACTTTCATTAAAACTAATATGTTGAAATTTTGGTTACGTTTGGAGTTAAGGAAGGGTTAGAATAAAATATTTTATTAACAGACATAAAAAGTTTTGGTAACTTTGTATACTTTCCTTAATATCTCGAAAAAGATTGAGAATCTTGGTAAACGGAAGAATACCATTAGAAAGCTTAGTAAATGCTCTACAAAAAAGGTTCTAATGAATGTTTTGATTAGGCGATGTCAATCGGAGAAATACGTGCTTAAACTTTGAAGTAATTGAGCTCCTTTATTTGAACGGTTCTTTTTGTTTGTTTTTATTCCTTGTTATTTTTTCATTGCTTATAGTTGGATAATGTATTTGACAATAAACAGATTAATTAAAATAAGAAAAACAATTCATTGCTGGAAATATATCAGGCTGTACCGTATGAAATGTCAGTTTTGGATTTGCCGATTTCCTTCAAATGACTTGAAACTGTCGAGGCTCCAACTCCGAGTTCTTTGGCATGTTCCCTAGTGTTTGTAATTGCTTATAGTAGTCAAATGTATTTGTCAATAAAACAGGATACGTATAATTAGAAACAATATTCAACTTCACACAGGTTAGATACTATGAGGGAATAGAGAGTCCTTTCTCTGCCTGTAGGAACAAAAGGTCCACAAAAACATGTACCTGCTAGGAGTTAATCCTCAAGAGTTGTAAATATACCCCAGGTATCTGCCGACACAAATACAAAGCCTAGTTTGGTTTTGGTACTTACAATCATGGGATTCAGTTGAAACAATTTTGCATGTTTGAATTTCATCAAAACTAACACGTTAAACTTTTGGTTACGTTTGGAGTTAAGGAAGGGTTAGAATAAAATATTTTATGAATAAACATGAAAAGTTTTGGAAACTTCGTTTACTTTCATTAATATCTGGGAAATTTTGATAAGTGGATAGAAACTATTTGAAAGCTTTCTAAATTCTCTACAAAAAAGATTCTGTAACAATTTTTGATTAGGTGATGTCGATCGATGAAATAAGTGCTAAAAAGTTCAAATACGTCTGTTTAGCTCTTATGAACGGTTTTTTGTCGTTCTTTTCGTAATTTTTGTCTCTTTCCCTTAGTTTTTTATTGATTTTTATTTTTGTAATTTCTTATGTTAGGAAAATGTATTTGTGTGTAAAACAGGATAGGTAAAATGAGACCAATTTTCTGTTGCTAGAAATAATGAAAAGTTTTGGGAACTTCGTATACTTTCATTAATATCTCGAAAACGGTTGAAAATCTTGGGAAGCGAAAGGTTACCATTCGAAAGCTTACTAAATGGTCTAAAAAAAGGTTTTGAAGAAAGTTTTGAATAAGCGATGTCAATCGGAGAAATAAGTGCTTAAACTTTGAAGTAATTGATTCCGTTTATTCGAACGATTCTTTTTGTCTGTTTTTATTCCTTGTTATTTTTTAATTGGTTAAAGTTGGATAATGTATTTGACAATAAAACAGATTAAGTAAAATAAGAAAAACAATTCATTGTTAGAAATATAGCTTGCCAAGAGAAAGAGATTCGATGACGTCTTTTGAATATTTTCAATTGACATTATTCTGTTGGTTTTTTATTTTATTTTTTATTTAATTGTAGAATTATTACTATAGTAGACGACCACAAGAAAAGGTGAAAAATTTTGATATTTTTCAATGCATTGA
The DNA here is from genome assembly GCA_946811695.1 of Gonocerus acuteangulatus. Lineage (NCBI taxonomy): Eukaryota > Metazoa > Arthropoda > Insecta > Hemiptera > Coreidae > Gonocerus > Gonocerus acuteangulatus. The sequence goes on along the minus strand of OX328128.1, from coordinate 88,035,781 downwards.
AAAGTACTAAATAGGTATTTTTAGAAGAGGATTCTGGGATCTGCGGACCCGACCAGGTAAAGTCATAAAGCCCTTTGAACAAAGGCCGAACCACATATTATCTGTTTCTATTCTAAGCTTTTCAAATGACAGAAGGGATATGAACGGAACCGCGCTAAGATGATGCAGTTCCTGCGAGTCGGACTTTTTCTTGAAAAAGGCTGAATAAGCCAATACACTTATATACTGAAAATGTACTCACTCTACGACTACTGCTCAGAAGGCTCTATTCCACACAACCGAAAAAAGTTTTTTGTTTTACTGAGAAATTCATTTTACTGTTATAATCAAGGCGCTGTGATAAGGCGAATAAAATTCCATTCTGTCGTGGGTTAAATCTTTCTATAAAATAAAAAATAACGATAACTTTAGTTGGAGGCTATGAGGAAGGCTATATAGATAGGAGAATTCAAAACTAACTATGCATACGCCATCTTGATTATCACAGCCACTCTAATTTTATTACCAATACATTTCACCGTTTCTTAGCTTATTTTACTACAATACTAATTTTACTAATAGATGCAATTTAAAACAAGAAACAATCAATTAAAAAGTGAGATAAACAAAGAGAAAACCCCTTTCAAAACAACGAAACAAACACTTTTTAAGTTTTAAGCGCTTATATCTCTGATTGACGTTGCTCCATCGAATATCGCTTTAGAACCTTTTTTGTTGAGAATTTAGTAAGCATTCGAATGGTCACCTTCCACTTACCACGATTACCCAACCGTTATCGAGATATTTACGAAAAATGTATGAAGATCCGAAAACTTTTTATGTCTATTAATAAAATATTATTTTTCGCATACTTCCTTAACTCCAAATATAACCAACATTTAAACATATTAGTTGGGATTAATTTCCAAGATGTCGAAAATATTCCAATTGAATCCCGCGATTCTAAGTACCCACAAAAAAATAATGACTTACAAAAACATTGATTCCACTTTTCTCAGGAACGGTTACAGATATCGCCTTGAAAATGGTTTCATTCGTTTCCCTATGCTAAGAAACATATAAAACAAGTACCTGCAAGCATATGAATTCAAAAACGTAAGCGTTACGATTTTTTTTTGCGCGAATTTCACCCCAAAAACTATCTTCCAGAGGGCGGATTCTGCTGGTTAACGAACTTGACCTTTCAAATTAGACGACCGATTTTTGTACGAAATTTCATCAAAATCGGACCATTTTTGAGCTTGCTAGAGCGCGAACAGACAAGCATATATATAAATATAATATATATATATATATATATATATATATATATATATATATATATATATATATATATATATACATATTGTAATGATATTTTACATTACATATTTAACAGTTTTAAAATTAACACAGAAAATTCTGAAAATCAAAAAAGCTCATTGATATGTTAAATTCATTGGGATGAACAACTATTATTTGTTATATTTGTCTAGCAGTCTATACAGGTAGCATTGGATACCGGTAGGACGCTCCCGCAATGAAAGTTGAGTTCAGTCTGTGAAAAGGTGGCTCCAGTCTCATATGGCAGTCTGTTGAGTTGTAATGGAAGAAACAGTCACATACATGTCAGTCTGTTAAAAGCAGTTCAGTTTACAAGAAGATACAATCTCATAAGTGCAGTTCAGTTAAAAAGAAGATACAGTCACATATAGTGCAGTTTAAAAGAAACAACGCCATTCCTAATGCAGCTCTAGTTCAGTGCACAGCTAGTCTCAGATGGTCATCATTTTCATGAAGCCTAGGCTCAGTCTGTAAATGAAGATACAGTTGTAAAGCAGATCCTGTCCTATGCAGTTAATACAAAGCTGGATTTATATCAGGTAATGCTTGTTTATTCCTATGCCTGGATGTAACTTATCTATGAGTTTTTTTTTTCTTTTGTTTTGTTTTTATTATTTAAAATTATCTTTGTTTTACTATACTGTACTCGAACCCGACCCCTGAGAAAAAGAGTTTTTTAAATTTAAATATTATACCTTTTGTCGACCCAACGTGGCGCAATTCTCTAATTCAAATATTTTAATTAATTCATTTTATTTTAATTATAACATTTTGGCTCCCAACGTAGAGGCGTAACGTAAATAAACTTATTAAAAATATTTTTTTTTATTATATTATAACATTTTGGCGCCCAACGTGGGGCTAAGTAAAGTAATAATAAATAAATTAAAATGTCGGAAAGTAGTATTTTAAATATTTCGAATGGAAGCCAGAATGTGTCTGGTGATGACGTCATCCAATGCGAGGAAGTCGAATACGCGGAACCGACAGCTGTTGCTAGGCGCGAGTTCCTACAACCAATACAGGAAGTAAAATACGTGGAACCGATGGCGGTTACTATGGGCGAGGTCCTGCAAATGTTACTAAGCCAAATTAACGATTTAAAAACAGAACAAGACAGGCAAAATAACCAATTAAAAACAGAACTACGCAACCAACTCAACGATTTTAAAAAAGGACAAGCCATCCTAAGTAACAAATTAAACGAATTAAAAACAGAACAAGCCAACCAATTCAACGATTTAAAAACATTGACCAATAACATTCTTAATAAAAATAATGAGAAAAATGATGAAAATTTAATTGAATGTAATGATAATTTAAGTGAATTAATAAAAGATAATTTGAATTATGATTGTAGTATTAATGATCAAAAATTTGAAGAAAATATAATATTTGTTGAAACTAAAGATGGAAGTGAGAATGTTTGTTTAGTGTATGAAGATGGTAAAAGTAAAGAAATATTATTGAGTAATTTGAATAATAATAATGAGAAAATAATTAAAAATAACTAATAACTAATGATAATTTAAAAAATAAAATAAGTACAGACGTTATGGAGAAGATTTTGAAACAAAATAACATTAAAAAAGTTCGTCACGCAGGAGCTGCATAACTAAGCACTTTCCTCAGAATTTGGGTAGTGTAGACTGATTTCCAGAACAATTTGCTTAAAATATCCTACATAAATAAAATAAAAACATGAATAGTTCTCTTTTAAATTTTTAATGAGTAACTGATCAATTATTAATTTGCTTCCAGAGTTATGTTTACACATGGTACCTATTACACTACGTAATAAATACAAAAAACCTCATATTACCGTATTTTGATCTAACACAGGAACAGGATACAGTCACTCTAGTGGTAGAAAGCGCTCCTTGCGGCGGCTTTGTGAACCTACGTCTGGTGGGCTTTTCTATTGAAATATATTACAAATTAAACCCCCGCTTTCCGATGACCAATTCAGCTCATTTTTACAACACTTCTTTCTCATGAGTTACCCACGACGTATACCGCGTTTCGTTACAATACAGCAGAAATTACGACCGGTATGAGTATATTAGGAATTTGGGTCCGGAGTAAACCCCCCCTTCTAATGAACCGATTTAGTTTATTTTTACAAAACATATTTATCTGTAGATTACCACTAGGAATACCGAGTTTTGTCGAAATATAACAAAAATCACGGCTGGTAGTGGCGAATTGGTATGTGGGTCCGGAGTAAACCCCCCCTCCTAATGAACCGATTTAGTTAATTTTTATATCTCACTTTTCTCTCTATATTACCACTACGAATACCAAGTTTCGTTGAAATATAACAAACATTACGGCTGACATAGTCAAATTAGTGTTTTGGGTTCGGGGTAAACCCCCCCTTCCGGTGGACCGACTTTGGTGGTTAACGAACTCGTTCAATCGTTTGCTAATTGAATGCTATATATCAAGTTTCGTGACGAAAAAACAAAAACTCTGGCCGCTATCGTGTTAACAGACACACACACATATATATATATATATATATATATATGCATATATATATATATATATATATATATATATATATATATATATATATCCTACTAGGTAGGATCGATAAAGATTTGAAGAAATTTTTCAAAAATTCCGTCATGAGTCCAACCTCAATAGCTACTTTCCTTCGGAGGAAAGTGCTAAAATTAGTTGATGATCCTATAATTAATCTTAAAATAATGAGTTATAATAATAATAATGGTAATAATCAAAATAATATAATGAATAAAAATGTTAACAACAATAATCATCTGAGAAATTTGGACATAAAATTTGGAAATAAAGTAAAAGTTCTTTTTGAGTATCAATGTCAAAATGGGATAGAAAAAATTGCAAAATTAAATCGACCCCCAAGAAAGAGAATAAAACAAATCCTTAGAAATAATTCGGACAGATGCAGAAAAGATATTAATGATAAATAATGGATCCAGGACAATTTTTAAATTTAGTACTAGTTAAGCATTTATAAATAACAAAAATTAGTTTAGTATAAGATTTAATTGATAATAATAATATTTAAAAATATATCATAAATTTAATAATCATATTATTTTAGGATAAGATAATTTGATAATGATAATGTTAAAAAAATGAACAATAAAAAATGATAATTTAAATTGAGAAATGATAATGAGTAAAAATTATGTAACAAAATGAGTTATAGAAAATTTAAAGAAATTATAACAGGCTGGCCAATAGTTCTAATATCGATAACCAAATTTAAATTTTGAATTCTGTTTTTTATTTTAAAACTGAGCATAAATAATTTTTTTTATTATTTTTTTTTTTTTGACAGAAGTGCAAATGTAATGATATTTTACATTACATATTTAAAAATTTTAAAATTAACACAGAAAATTCTGAAAATCCATAAAGCTCATTGATATGTTAAATTCATTGGGATGAACAAATATTATTTGTTATATTTGTCTAGCAGTCTATACAGGTAGCATTGGATACCGGTAGGACGCTCCCGCCATGAAAGTTGAGTTCAGTCTGTGAAAAGGTGGCTCCAGTCTCTTATGGCAGTCTGTTGAGTTGTAATGGAAGAAACAGTCACATACATGTCAGTCTGTTAAAAGCAGTTCAGTTTACAAGAAGATACAATCTCATAAGTGCAGTTCAGTTAAAAAGAAGATACAGTCACATATAGTGCAGTATAAAAGAAACAACGCCATTCCTAATGCAGCTCTAGTTCAGTGCACAGCTAGTCTCAGATGGTCATCATTTTCATGAAGCCTAGGCTCAGTCTGTAAATGAAGATACAGTTGTAAAGCAGATCCTGTCCTATGCAGTTAATACAAAGCTGGATTTATATCAGGTAATGCTTGTTTATTCCTATGACTGGATGTAACTTATCTATGAGTTTTTTTTTTCTTTTGTTTTGTTTTTATTATTTAAAATTATCTTTGTTTTACTTTACTGGACTCGAACCCGACCCCTGAGAAAAAGAGTTTTTTTAAATTTAAATATTATACCTTTTGTCGACCCAACGTGGCGCAATTCTCTAATTCAAATATTTTAATTAATTCATTTTATTTTAATTATAACATTTTGGCTCCCAACATAGAGGCGCAACGTAAATAAACTTATTAAAAATAATTTTTTTTATTATATTATAACAATATATATACAAATTTGAACCACCTATATGTTCATGATCTATGGGGTCTGAAACGAGAAAGTTTCTAGTCGGCACCTCCGGATTGCGTCATGAGGTCAACCTCATAAGCGGGTTCTCCCTATGGAAGTAGGGAGTAACCGCGCTAAAATATAAGTTTCATTGAAGCACTGAAGGAGGTACAATAGACTCTCTGTTATCCGGTGTTCTCTTATTTGTCGCTCTGTCTAATACGGCGGTGTCCGAGAGGAATGAGTGACATATTTCGGAATTCGCTGGAGCTAGACTGGCTTGAGGGTTCCTAGAAAACCTTCCCTTCCTATCTAGCCAAACATTTTTTTCATGGTATTTCATTGTATGGAAGTCAAAGAAGTGTGTGTGATATGTGTTTTGTTTTAGAGGGAGGAACCTGTGTTTTTAGTAAGGCACTTGTGGCTGGAACACCTAATTTTAGCTAGTCTAGTTCGAACATTGAAGTTTTAAAAGTAATTTTAATAATATCCAGCATTTTAAATATGCAATGTTAAACATGGTACATATTATTATATCCTCAAATAATAAGGTTTTTTTGAATACATATGTGACTGAATTCTCTAATTCGACTGTACCCCTGTCCCGATGTCGCCGGATTAGGGAGAGTCAACTGTATTCCTCAAAAAGGTCTCCAATAAACTAATAAACTCTGAGGAAGTTGTGATTGCTTCTTCACATTCTTGAGAATAAACCATTAGCCTCCAGCCATGTTGAAAGTAATAACCTTGTGTTAAAGGGCATTGATTTTTTTTTTGCACCAACATCTGGGCTACTAATCTGCCAAACCAGATCAATTTCTTCTCTTTTTGTATACCACCATACTCAATCTATTCCAAAATGTTAATTAGTTCAGGACCTGAACTTCAGGTTAAGAGAAATTACACTTACCTGAATACAGGGAAAAGAAACACGCCTTGACATGGGACTTTAGATGCTTGAAATTTACAAAGCTCTGTTGGCAATGATGGCAGGCAAAGCATGGATCCCCTTCACCTGAAATAAATAGATGTTAGCATGACCAATTGTCACATAAAATAATTGTGGAAAAAACTGTTTTTAGGGTGCGTTTACATCTAAAACTTCACAGAGGAAATATATCTCAGGTGTCGGATAGATATTCTCTTGAATATTTACATTCTGACAGAAATAGTTAGACATTTATGTCATGGATAAGTATACAACAGTCTGGATTAGTTAAAATTTGCAATAAATGTATGGCCCGTTTACACAAATACATTTGTGTCCTTTGTCATACATAATCAGTGTTTACATCTGTTGGTACAGAAGTGTCGACAATATGGCTAGTAGCCAAGACATTTATCTCTGACATTAAATTCTTCTCTACATAATCAGTGTTTACACCTGATAATATACAAGTTGTCGACGACTTACATCTCGTATATATTCTTTGAAATATGGCCGGATTGCTGAATCTTTCCTGTATGAAGTATCCTTTCACACATGACAGGCTGTTTATTACATCTACTGTAATTTTTAGTAGAACCTCTAATCGACTCCCCTGTGTTTTATATCTGACGACCTAAGTCAAGTCAGAGACGTTCCATTTGTATATTGAGTTCAGCAAAAGACAATGGATTTTATAGATTTAAATTTCCCTGTCAAAAAACTATATTAAGAATGCAGGAAAGTGGTGTAATAAACTTACTGTGCTTTTGAGTTTTTACCAAATTACAGCTTATCAAAGTTAATCTATTAGAAAGTATCAAAATGAGCTGTTAGGTATCAAACATTTCAACGTGTGCTGCTTATACCAACTCAAAGTGATGTACAATAATAAATGTGAAATTGCTTTTGTACTGTCATTTGGGGTGAGTTCGGACACATTTTCGAGGTTTTCATCGTAATAACATAAGACAAAATGTTTATAAAAATCTGGAAAAATTAATGTATGAACCCTTAAGCTTCCTCTATCAAATAGCGTATTTTATTTTTTGAATATCTCAAAAATTTTCAATTTTTTTTATTGTTAAAATGTGTCTGCGAACTCACCCCACACGTAGGGGTGAGTTAATTTCTGTAAAAATCTAAACTTAAACTGTAGTTGAAGTGAGTTCGGTCATAATTAACGATATTCTCAAGAGGAATATTTTCTATAATATTTTTTAGATTAACAAAATATTCTTTCAGTTTTTCCATATCAACTTCTGCTCTACACCTTTTGATGCTTTGTGCAAAAAGTTCCAATAATGGCTGATTCCTTTACATAAAGCCGTCAAACCATTCCAGTCCGGGCTTGTTGTCTTAAAATCCTGCGATGTTTTCCCTGACCTATCCAAATATGTTTTAACGATTTTCTTAAACGAAAACTTAATCGAGTTAATGGAAGATAACATTCAGCTGCAGGAAAATTCTCTTTGGTATTTTTTTTTCTTCTTTACTAAATTTAGTTTAGCCACCACTTTTTCCTGAATAACAAAATACATAAATCGATCCACTGCCTCCCTCAGAGTCTTCTTCTTGGATTTCGTCAATCACAATTTTCAAAGCCTCTTTGGAATAAATACTGTTTTCCTTTACGCCAAGAGGACGCAGGTATAATTGATATATGCCCGAACTCAACCCACGGTACGCGAGTTTTTTACTTAAACGAGAAAAAAAAGTTTTTGAACCAAAAAAAAAAAATAAATATATTTATTTATGTATCATTAGACAACATATAAACCAATTGTCCAATATGAAAAATTATGGTTTAATTACTTACACAGCCTCTACAGATGTTTGTTTCTAGCACTTCAAAAATCATGGAAATTACAACTTACATTAAAATATTCATTACTCCCTTCAAAATGTTCTCGCGGCGATTTCGTCTTAACTATATGGGAAAAATATAATATTTTTCCAATAATATTTTGTCAAGCCAATTATGATCTTAATGAAAAAACTTGCTCAAGGTCGCGTGATTTTCTGCGCCATGCACTGTTGTCCGAACTCGTACTACCTGTCCAAACTCACTCCAAATGACAGTAGTGAATAGTGTGTTATGTCTATTTGATAAAATAAATGAAAACAAATACATATAATTTCTACAATGCACATATTATTTAGAATACTAAAATATTATGCTTCATACTTAAATTGTATAACTTAAGCTTGTCAGGCCCTAATGGCCTAGATGCGCCATTATATAAAAAAATAAATAAATAAAACTTAAGCTTGTCATACATTTCCCAGAACTACCAAAACTTGAAATACAGTTTTTAACAACCCTCCTTGAACGTATAGTAGGTTTCATCAATTTTTTTAGATTTTGTAAAGACGTCCTGTATGATATTTTATTCCTGGAGTTTCAATCAGACATAAAATATGTTGAGAAAGAACACAACATTCATCTTGTTGTTGACGCCAGCAAAATGTTTCAGAATGCCTATGTGGATGCATAAAGACAATTGTGTAGTCACCTTGTTCTTCGTTCAGTTGACTGACCAGTTATCTTCATAAGCACAGGTAACATAATTATGAAGACATGGTTTTAAGCACTGTAAAATTGTTCAAGTTTCTGCGCCATCAAATACATACGTTAGGATCTAGACTCGTATGTTTTGCTATTATTTCATTAGTTGATAGTGGACTGAAAAAATGGAAACGTATTCTCCCTATAATGGTTTTCCCATGTGAAAATCATTCTTCAAGGTTTATTCTAATGTTTTGAATTTCTAGTTCACTTTAAAAAAAAGTAGGATATCTTAGAAAGCAAACTACTAAAATACAAATAAATTTGGTGGCATTTGTAATTTCTGTTATACTCTGAAGATTTTCCTAAGTAAATGTTCTTATTACAGTCACACGTTCCATCACAAACTGTTTTTCCATGACTTGTAGCATGGAAAGATAATCAAGCATCCATCTGGAAGTCAGTTTAATGACGACAAAAATTCATCAGGCTCTTAAAATGTATGTATAGGGGCCCTTCATTCATCTGTAAAATACTCGACTCTGTTGATTTTTGGAAATTGGGTGTTAATAAAATCCATTGTCTTTTGCTGAACTTAGGTCGTCAGATATAAAACACAGGGGAGTCTCTTTGTGTCGATTAGAGGTTCTACTAAAAATTACAGTAGATGTAATAAACAGCCTGTCATGTGTGAAAGGATACTTGGCGGGCTCTATCTGTTATGTCCCCCCCCCCATTGTGTGAATATGTCCTCTCTGTTAAATAAATATGTCTATCCAAATCTGACTTTTCTTAATTAATCCTGGTGGAGACATTATTTCAAACATAAAGTGTTTTTTTTTTCGAGCTCTCTTTTTTTTATTATTATTATTATAAAACTCTAATTTAGGCCCTACATTAAGAAGGCCAATTTTTTTGTGTTTTTAGTTAGTAAATAGCCAGAAAAATTATAATGGTACTTGTCTATGTATTATTGGGGTATTTTTAGGGTTAATGGAGATAGTCTAATAGCAGATTTATGTACTTTTTCATAGTATAACTTTGATCAACTCATAATTTATTAAAACCTCAAAAACCCACTAGTTTTATTACATCAATTTGTTGCATTTTTAATCTAGTTTTTGGTGATATAACAGGGTTAGGTGTTCTTGGAGGTAGACTCATGTTATTCAGAAATTTATGGATGCATATCAATGTTCGAATCAATCTAAATTTTGCTATTTAAGTATTTTTTTAAACTATTTCTATGGCTCTAAATTTTATACATAGCAATATATTTCCACTGACACTTTAATGATGAACAAATTAAAATAAAAATTAACTCCCTATCATTACAATTAACAGTGTTATAGCAAAAGTTGTAAAATTATAGATTGTTGCCAGGTGTACGATCAATACTATTTTGCACATTTTTAAAGTGCTGCATTGCAGAAACCAATGAACATAACAACATAAAATTTTGTACTTTTACTCAAGTCCATTACTAGAATATACTCACCAAGTTTCATCAAAATCTGACAACCCTGGGCGTCAACCCCTGGATGATTTGGCTTGGAATGACCCTTTTCCTTATTTTTCTATTCCTTTTAGCACTTTTCTCCGAAGGAAAGTAGCTATTGAGGTTGCACTCATGATAGAATTTGTGAAACATTTTTTCAAATCTTTATTGATTCTACCTAGTAAACACCGAAAATTACCCCAAGAACCCAACGACTTCCTTAACCAGCAAAATCAGTCTATCTGGAAGCCAAAGTAGTTATTTGTCAATACCAGCCATAATTGTTGCTATATTTCAACAAAACTCTGTATTCCTTATGGTCATCTAAAGTGAAATTTTTTTTGTATAAATAAACAAAATTGATTCATTAGAAGGGGGGGGGGGGGTTGCTCCATACCCAAATTACCAATTTAATCATACCAGTTGAAATTTATTTTTTAATATAACAAAATTCGGTATAGATCGTGGGTATCTAATGAGAAAGAAGTGTTGTACAGATGAACTAAATCGGTTCATTAGAATTTTGGGTTACTCTGTATTGTGTTCAAATTGTATTGCCGCCAAGCAAGCATTGGTGCATCAGACTTTTTAAATATTTTTACAAGTGTTCTGTCAAAATGTAATCTGCTTTTATTGATTACACACGTGACTTGGTTCGGAAGAAAAATTAGTAACAACATAAAATTACCTGAAGTTGATGGATAAGCTTTCTCTGAAAATTCATCTTCTTCTTTTATAATCACCTCGAGGAGATTGTAATCGTCTTCTGTATCTGTTCAATTAAACAGAAAATTAATTAATAAAAGAGGTTTATATATATATCAATACAGTGATCTTAACATTTTTTAATATTTATTACATTCAATGGCGTTTGATGGCACCAGCACACGCCACCCACAGTCCAGTAACTTGTGTTATCAGACTGCTAAAGAGTGAACAGACAAATATATATATATATATATATATATATATATATATATATATATATTAAAAAAAATCAGTCTTGTAACAGGCCACAAGGGCCCAGAGGGGCAGATACTGTAGAGGTATCTGATACTTGACCATACGGCACACTAGGGAGATAGTGTGGTCAATACTATGCTCCGGCCGCCTGATTTTCCCCTTGGCCGCTTCGACTGCTAGAGTCATTAGCACCCAAGGTACCCATTATTAATAAAAGGCTGGGTGAGCCTAGGGACCCCAAATGCAACCCTCGAACGGCAGCACTAGAAGAAAAAATCTTAAGTGCGCGCTCGGGTTTTGAACCTGGTCCTCCAGTTCATTAGTCGAGTGCTCTACCACTGAGCTAACCTCGCCCCCATATAAATATATATATATATATATATATATATATATATATATATATATATATATATATATATATCTACTATATATTTGTCAAATACCACTCACTCATCTATCAACGCCCAGCCCAAACCGCTCGACAGAAAATTTTGAAATTTTGCATGGACACTCCCTATATAACGTAGGCGCTTGCTAAGAAAGGATTTTTTGATATTCGGTTTTTTAAGCATTTTTAGGGGGGTTTAAAGTTTGAGTTGGTTAGAGAAGGCAAGCCTAGGCAGCCTGCGTTGCTAGGACGATGAAGAACAGCTGTTACCTTACATTATCTATCTCATAGTTTTATTTCTAATTGAGGTTAATTTCAACTATGATGGCAGTCCTTGAATTACTAGAAATACACTGTCCCTCATAGAGTTTTAATTGCGTTTCTTTTCTGCCTGTCCCCGTCAGATAGGCTTGCCATATTTTTGGCCGGGACACATTAATATGGGATGGGCATACCAGGGGGGGGGATAAAAAGAGTACAAATTATAAGCAAAATGGGTGGTGAGTTTTAAGCCTAGCAACTAACGGGAAGGGGGAATCCTAAACTGTTAGTCTACCCAAACCTTAAAAATAAGAACGGAACTTTTTTTGCTACTTGATTTTCTTAAAACAATCTCTCAGCCAAATAGTAGTGACTGGCAGCTGGCAGTGCTGTGCAGGTAGTTCCAGTGTTTTACAGTTAGATTACTTCTCATTTCTTTTACACTGTGAGCAGTAGTAAAAATGTTAATTGTAGAAAAGTAACCGATTTAAAAAAGATTCTTATAAACATGAATTCATTACTTTTTACATCTTACAGCCTTTTCCTGGACATTGATAAAACTGGGCGGGACACCGAAACAATTGTAAAATACCGGGACACTCCCAGTCAAACCGTGATGTATGGCATATCCTTAGGTTTTCCAGGCGAGGTAATAATATCCGGAACCCTTGCACAGCCTCCTCGCCTATAACCTTGGTAATACTCGTAAATATATTGGGTGTTACCATATGAGTTCTTGGAAACATAAACTTTTAAATTTCAACGCCCATTGAATAAAATATAGTATGACGGGAACCGTGCTGTAATAAACTGCACAGAATTGTATAGTAACGTAATTTTAATGAAACCTTATTTAACGCAATAAAATAACTACTTATCTGCCGTGACGAAGCACGGGTATTCAGCTAGTACTATATATTTGTCAAATACCACTCACTCACTGACCTATCATCCCCCAGCCCAAACCACTCGACAGAAAATTTTGAAATTTTGGATGGACACTCCCTATATAACGTAGACACTCGCTAAGAAAGGATTTTTTGATATTCGAATTTTTAAGTATTTTTAGAGGGGTTTAAAGTTTTAGTTGGTTAGAGCAGGCAAGCCTAGGCAGCATGTGCTGCTAGGACGATAACAAAACAGCTGTTACCATACGGTATCTATTTCATAGTATTATTTTTAATTGAGGTTAATTTCAACTATGATGGCTATAGAGTTTACGCTATGAGGGACAAAATCACCATTTTAATTGCGCTATATTTCAATTTGTCCCCCATAGAGTTTTCGCTATACTTGGTGATGGTCCATCCGAGGTAATAATATCCCGAACCCTTGCACAGCCTCCTCACCCATCAGCATCCCCAGTTAGAACACCTCTGGGTCATGCTCGCAAATATAATGGGTGTTTCCAAATGACACATGAGAAACATAAATTTTAACATACTTTTATTATTGACAATATATATATATATATATATATATATATATATATATATATATATATATATATTGCAACAATATATATTGACCCGGGGGCGAGGTTAGCTCAGTGGTAGAGCACTCGACTAATGAACTGGAGGACCAGGTTCAAAACCCGAGCGCGCACTAAAGATTTTTTCTTCTAGTGCTGCCGTTCGAGGGTTGGATTTGGGGTCCCAGATCGTCCCAGGCTCACCCAGCCTTTAATTAATTTAATTAATAATGGGTACCTTGGGTGCTAATGACTCTAGCAGTCGAAGCAGCCAAGGGGAAAATCAGGCGGCCGGAGCATAGTGTTGACCACACTATCTCCCTAGTGTGCCGTATGGTCAAGAATCAGATACCTCTACAGTATCTGCCCCTCTGGGCCCTTGTGGCCTGTTACGGGACTGATTTTTTTTTTTTTTTTTTTTTTTTGATATATTGACCCATGCTAAGATAAAGCAGTTCTTGCGAGTGCGAGTTTTGGTTTGAGGTGAAAATCAAAAGAAAAACTGTTCTTAATAAGTTTGACCTAATTTTTTTCTTTATAAAAAATATCATAATACCAATTTTATTTTAATACTTCCCCTCCTCACTCTTAAAAAGCTCTCCCCCCCCCCCACCATTTATGAACACCCAAACTAAAATCCTAGTTTTTTTGTAGGTTTTCTCAAAAACAGTTCAATAAGTTGCCTTCAAAGTGGTTTCATTCGATTCCTCGGGGTTGTTATTTAATAAATTGTCTGAAAGCCTATGAAGACAAAAACGTAAGGGCTAAACAAACATTATTTTAAGATTTGAATTTTACCAAACTAACAATTTTCTAGCGGGAAATAGATAATAAAATCGTTGGTGGATGTCCAAGTATGAAAGCAAAATTCTTTAAATTCATTCACCCTACACTCTAGATAATCTTGTACTAATAATAATAAGCAATTCCTAAATTACCTCCAATATGTTCTGCCTCCATCTCTGAATCAACATCTTTCTTCTCCTTAATGTATGTGCATGTCTCTTCGATCCCTGAACCAAAAGAAAATTTCTTACAAATCTCATAAAACTAAACGTATAGGTTTTTTTACGTGAAAAATTCTAGTGGCAAGGGGTCATCAAAATTTGGGAGATGCAAAAGTGTAACAAGCCACCCTCGGCATTTTAATCTGCAGACCTAAAATATGATCATAAGAAGGTGCAATAAGATAATGTCTATGTCACACGACAACATTGGAGATATCAGCATAATTGAATTGATACTTAACGATAAACTGGGTTTACTTGTTTTTGTCCGCATCACACCAGAGCCACCTGTACATTAATGATCGAGCGTATTTAGAGGCATCAGGGAGAATGAATACCACTTGATATCTATCATTCTTGGAGGGTATATATATATATATATATTGTGGTGTTTTGGTATCGGCCAAGATAAAGAAAATTAATTATATTTAAAAGTTATTATAGAAAAAGTTGACTTGAAATGTTTTTATTATATTTTCATTATATCTCACGGTTCATTAAATATTACCAAACTCACCACATTCCGAATTATGAATAACACTATTTGAATAATTAAATTAATTTAATAAATTTCCTGAAAGAAAAGCATGAGAAATATTAAATTAGAACCACTTCTTACCATCTGTCCTTTTATGTGTTGAGACAATATTAAATACCAGGAGAAAGGTTCGTAGTAAATAAAATGGAGTTGTAAACAAATGACTTATATTGAAGTAATCTTGGTAGTAATCAACAGAGAAAAATGGGTCGTAAAAATAAAATAAATCGGTTTATTTGGAGGGGGGTTTACACTGGACCTTAATTACTAATATACTCCATACCGGTTGTAATTTCTGCTGTATTGTATCCAAACGCGGTTTACATGAGAAACCGTAAAAATGGGTAACTCATGAGAAAGAAGTGTTGTAAAGATGAAGTAAATCAGTCTATCGGAAAGGAGTGTTTACTTTAAACTCTGTTTCATTAGAATTAGTCCGCCAGACGTAGATTCACAAACCTGCCGCGAGGAGCGCTATCTACCACTAGGGGAACTGTAACCTGTTCCTGCGTCAGATCAAAAGACGAAATATGAAGTTTTTGTGTATTTATTAAGTATTGTAGTATCATGTAACTCTGGAAGCACATTTTTTGGAAAATTAATAATTGATAATAATAATAACAGTTCTCATAACAAATGTGAATGAGCAGAACTATTCACATTTTTATATTATTTATATAGGTTATTTACAGCAAATTATTCAGTAATGTAGTCTACACTACAAATATTCTGAGGAAAGTGCTTAGTTATGCAGCTCCTGTGTGACGGACGTTTGTATTGATTATTATGAAGCTGTAATAATCGACCTCCTTAGCGGCTACCTCTCAGGGTAAGAGACTAAGTACTGGCCAGCTACTGTGTATAGGGGGTGCTTCCAGCCACAGCAGCCAAGTTCTGACAGACATTTGTTTCAATAACAACATTTGTATTTAAATATAATTCTAAAATAGTTCATAAATTTTTCTATTTAACAAAATAGTGTCATGTAATTTCACTTTTTTTATTTTGCGTTGGCTCCTTCCAAGCACATTTTCAATATACAATACCAACAAAATATATGGGCTCTTTTATTTTCTGTTTGATCATGTTATTTTCTCCATCAAATGCTTTAAAATAGTCTACGTCAAATTTGTGACAAGTTTGTATTGTCTGGTCTAGGTGATGATGTATTGTCACCTAGATATTAATTTTTATCACACAATTTTAACCTTTTCTTCAACAATACTTTATATTGACAATAAACATAATTCATTATTAAATATGACGCAGGAAAAAAAAATATAAGAAACTAAGTACTCAAATCCTTTAATGAGCCCTATGACAGTTAGGCGGCAGAAAGACAACCTCGCCTGCTGGGTTGAAGTATGTTGGTTTTATTTTAAGTAGTAATGAATTGTCTTCAATAAAAATATTGATTAAAAACTGTTGTAAATGTTAAATTGACGACAATTACTTATGGATTTCAAACAATTTTGTAAAACAATTTCAGAGATGTAGAGATTGGTCCTTTTTGTTCCAAGGTACAGAGTTTTGGTTTTCCTATTTTGATGCAATTCAACCACCATTCAGCCAAATCAATGTCAAATTGGTGTTTATATATAATACATACATATATATATATATATATATATATATATATATATATATATATATATATATATACAATGAACAAAACAAAATGAATTGAACACATAATATTTATGTGTGATATATTCATAAAGATATTTATTCCTAACCTTTATTAATTTCCTGAAACAATTTGAAAATAGTAAAATTCCTAAAATCTGTGTTATATTAAAATATAAATATAGCTACATAAATCTTAACAATTCTTAATGGACCATCTTTATAAAATATTATCATAAATGAAATCTAGAGTTTAATACCATATAAATGTGCAAATAAAAGATATAAACAACTATCAGCTGATAACATTATCAGTCCTGCATGAATGATTTATAAGAATTCTATATTTCCCTGATGACAAATTTCCAAGTCAAAATGTTTTGACAAGTCTTAGGTCGCCTTCACATTTTCTAATCTAACTGCGTTTAAAATATTTTCCAGGGTATTTTTTAACAAGACTAAAATATTTGTTCGCTAACATACCTGCTGAAGGCTCGGCTTCAATCCCAAGGCCATCGGTGGACATCCCACAATAATCATCAATTCTTCAGGAACTAATTTGGCAATAGGAATTTAAACATAAAAATAAAACTCAGTTCTTCACAATTATTTTAAGGGGAAAAAAAACAGTGGAGGTTACAAAAGTACCTTAGCAAGTTTCAGTCAGTGTTGACCAATCAGCCCTTCGAAAAAATAATTTTAATACATAATAATTGAAAAAGAAATCCATTTACTTGAACTATAATAACAACAAAAATTTAATGACAATTATTGCGTGATAGGGTACCTAATAAACTGGAAATCAACTAAACTAGAGTAGGATTGATGAAAGTGAATTGGGGCCCTAGAGAGGGGGGGGGGAGTGAAAGGAATCAATATATTTATTTTACATTAAGAGTTTGTTATGTTATTCATATTTATATTAGTGCTGTACGGGTTTTATACAGATTAACTAGGCTATAGATAAACCTTCCTAAAAACCTTAGTTTAAATAAGCGTGAAAATTTAAATAAATGGTGAGTGCTGGTTTTCTCGGTTCCTAGGTATTATGATTTACTTCGGGGGATATATAATCAACGGAAATATATTTAATTTAATAAATTATTTTGTCGTCTCCCTCGTTTCACTATAAAAAAGAGCAGGATAAGTTTACTCGTTTCCCGAAAAGAATGTGTTACTGAAGCGTAGATCACGTTGGACAACTTAAGAAACAAAATTGTGTTTTGCTCCATTTATATTAACATTTTAGGCATTTAAAGGTACTTTTTGGGAAGTAAATTTAATCCACTACAACGTTCATATTGACTGTTTTTTTCATTAAGGGCATACTCTCTACGTCATTGGCAGAAAAGTGACAACAAATAAGGGTTTTCTCGGTTTTTGGCAATTTGTTACTCATTGGTGCGCTTTAGCGAAAAAATGAAAGATATAAAATCGACATAAAATTTAATTTTCTACAATACACTGTCATAAAAATAACCCCTTTCCATTGGAGATTCCAGAGTTAGGGTCTCTGGAGAAGAACTGGAGAAAGTTGAGAGGTTGTGCATTAGGTCCAATGAAAGTTCATTCGACCACTTTACATGGGCGTATATAAGGGGGGCTGCAGCCCCCTCCCGAAATTTTCATTTGGTGGTAATGCGTCATAATAACCTTAAAAATAAATTAAATAAGAACACTTAGTTAATAAAAAATAGTTTATTTTAGACGTAATAGCGTTTTAGTTGCCTAAAACTATTCCAAGTTCTAAATTTTTCATATTCCATGCCTCGGAAATGGTCTCAGCCCCCCCCCAAATGTTACCAGCCCCTCCCGAAATGATTTCCTATATTCGCCCATGCCACGTTAAGACCCACCAAGTTTCGATTCTAAATTTCAAAAATTGTGGGAAAAAAGTGGGGTGTTAATCGAGTTTTGAACACCCTGTGTACCTAGTGTGTTAATTGATTGCCCCTTTTAATTATCTATTGTATTTTTATCTTGTATGAAGTTTGTATTGTTTTATTTTACTGTATATTTATCTGTTTATTTTACATTATTATTATTACCTTATTTTCCTCTTACAGTTATTTAATTATATTTCGTGGAGTACTAAGCCAACTAATCTTTCTACTAATGTATTGTGGTGGAATCGAGGCTCTAGTGGTTATTTATGTTAGTGTTTGTTTTTTTTCGTGTTTATTATTATCTGATCTTAATCATACATGTATTTTACTCATATTTTGTTACTATTTATCTAAGGTTTATAGATGCATCTGCTCTTTGTAATTGTAGTATAAGTAATTTTTATTGTCTTTTGTAGCTTTACTTATATTGTTTATTTATTTATTTATTAATGTTTACGTAACTTTGGCAACAAACATTTTGAGAATAATAATAAAGAATCCACAATTTTCTTGAGGTAATATGATGTAGTAGCGTTAATGTAGGTATTACAAGTTTTCAGTTATAGGATTTATATGTGAAATGTGTTTGAATGTAAGTGATATGTTTGGGTTCAAGTAGATAGTAATAATAAGTAAAAGTTATTATCATCCTCAAATTTTACTTATATTGTATTCAATTATTAGTTTGTTAAGGATTGCCTAGTATATTCAGACTTAATAATTAGAAGACTTATTTTTTATTTCTCTATCATCGGCCCGTTTCTGTAACATTTTTTTTTTATTTTTTTTTTTTTAACACTTTCCTCCGAAGGAAAGTAGCTATTGAGGTTGCACTCATGACTGAAGTTTTGAAAAATGTCTTCAAATCTTTTTCGATCCTACCTATTAGACACCGCAAATGATGCCCGTTAATATATATATATATATATATATATGTGTATCTGTTAACAAGATAGCAGGCAGAGCTTTTGCTTTTTCGTCACGAAACTTGGAAACCGAGGATTTTAATAAATATGACTGAAATATTTAAATTTTCTGACGATTTTTTTGAGGATGATAATAACTTGTTAAAAAGAAAAAGAATTTGAGAATTTGATGACATAAACGTACAAAATAAACGTATAAAAATTGATAATACTGATAGAATAAAATCCCGGATAAACGATTCTACGCAAAGCAAAAATAATTCGAAAAGAAAATTAGACGAAGCGGAGCCAAGTGGAATTAATCAGAAGAAACAGAAATGTGTACAAACAAAAATTGGTGATTTATTTAATATTAACAATGGCACCAAAGGGAAAATACTGACTGGGCTGGTACTGACTGAAACAAACATAAAAAAAGTCCGACTCGCAGGAACTGCATCATCTTAGCGCGGTTCCGTTCATATTCCTTTTGTCATTTTAAAAGCTTAGAATAGAAATAGATAATATTTGGTTTGGCCTTTGTTCAAAGGGGTTTATGACTTTACCTGGTCGGGTCCGCCAGACCCCAGAATCCTCTTCTAGAGATACCTATTTAGTACGTTTCAATGCATTGAAAAATATCAAAAATTTTCACATTTTCTTGTATTCTTCTACTATAGTAATAATTCTACAAATAAAATTAATTAAAAAACCAACAGCATAAAGACAATTGAAAATATTCAAAAGACGTCATCGAATCTCTTTCTCTTGGCTTTCGAATGGTAACCTTTCGCTTCCCAAGATTTTCAACCGTTTTCGAGATATTAATGAAAGTATACGAAGTTCCCAAAACTTTTCATTATTTCTAGCAACAGAAAATTGGTCTCATTTTACCTATCCTGTTTTACACACAAATACATTATACATTATTTAGGAAAAAGGAGGGAGTCTCTGTGATTTACAGAAATTAAGAAACATAGAACAAAGTGTGGGGTATTTTTCACCGCACGGTGTCAATCCAGGGTTAACAATGATCTGGATTTTCAATAATTCTTGACATCTCCGAAAATAAAGTCTATCCAACTACAGCAGAACTGTCGCACTTTAGGATCTGGAATGCTGTCAACATCACGACTTATTTCAAAATATCTCTCCTTCATGTATTCTATGTATTTTCTAGGAAGGTCGATTTCGTCGAAAAGTATTTTGACGGCTTCTATTTTCGAAGGATCTGGAGACCCGTAGCATTCCTGAAATCAGCAAATTTTTAATTAAATCACAAGTTAACTAGTATAGAAAAAGTAGGCTTTATAATTGAAAGGGGTCGGGGTAAAATAGTGCCAAGCAACAGTTTTAACAAAACTTAACTCTAGCTGCTACATGTTGGATATTATGAAGGACTATCAGTTGAAATGGTTAGGGACAACAAGATGAAGTAGCATAGAGGGCTGGTAATCATATTTTAATAGCATTTGCATCATAGGCTGATAGTACAACATAATATCCTACATAAAGCAGCTATAGTTAAGTTTTGTTAAAAATCTTGCTTGGCACTATTTTGCCCCGACCACTTCAATTGTAACATCAAATATGAACTATTTTTTATTTTCGTTAAAACTAATTATTATTAGAATTAATTCTTTTTTGTGCGCGACATTAAAATATTTTAATTTTTGGTACACTTCTTATACGGGTCGTGGGTATTTTTATTTAGGAACCACTGGTCCTCTAATCTATGAGAGACGTCCCAGCCCGCCATTCCTATGATTGACTGCTAAGGCTGCACCTACATTCGACACGTATTTCTCCCGATCCGATCCAATCCGATTTCGTTAGGCACCATTTTGCTTCGTCGGTCCGAAATCGGTCTAGTAACAATCAAGTTTGAACGGCTAAGAATCAGTGGCCATCGGATCGGGTCAGGTCGGGACCAATGTAGGCACCTTGAGATGCATGTGTTTGTTTTTCTTCCGACAGTCGGCTATCGGATCGGATCGGGACTAATGTAGGTGCCCCCTAAGAGTAGAGGTTCTAGCTTATCGCTCTGCCCATGTGCCGAGTGCTCCCGACACAGTTGTAGCTAATATTCCGAGCTTTCCAAATAATACTAGAGATTCGCACGTTATGGAAACGCGCTAACATGACGCAGTTCCTACAAGTCGGACTTTTAAAATAACAAATCTAAAAACAATAAATCAATAAATAATGAAACATTTGATAATACCTTAAATCTTCTTTTCTGCTCAGGATTGAAATATTTGTCTGCGATTGTACGCGGCCAAGAATTTACATTATGAGAGAAATCCTCATATCCTCCAGGAATTTCGGAAGAAATACAGAAATATTCAACAAAATCGTCCTGCAAAAAATGTACAAAAAACAATAATTGTTAACAATTACACACTAATCAAAAAATAATTATTATACAATCCAATCTTTCTGGGCTTATTTAAAAATCGAAAAATAAAAACAAATCATAAGTAAAACTAAATTTTATTCAAAAACTATAACATCATTATATGAATATGTATGAAATATAAAGTAGAATGACCCATTATTAATTACATAGTCTAGATCCATAAACATAGGTTTTACTCCTTATTGAGTAAGAAAGCAAATGCAGTGAAAGGGTTAAGTCCGCTTTGAGTGGAGAAAATGATGGGGAATCGACATTCATTAGAAAGAATGGTGGTTTGTTATCAATAAATGGTGTTAAGTGGAACGTAAACATTCATAAACTGACAAAATTTCTTACAAAAATCATTCGCATACAATTTTCGCTAGAGCATTTGGAGAAAATCGTTAATTAAAAATCTATAGCTCCGTTCCCTTGAACGTTTTAGCGCGGTTCTCTCCCTCCATAGGGACGCAATCCGGAAATGCCGATTAGAAAATTTTACGTTTCAGAGCCCATCGATCTCGAAAATAACGGTGGTCCAAATTTATATATATATATATATATAAGTTAGTATACAGGGTGATTCAGGTCTAAGTAGCTAAACTCTAGGAGGTGATTGTGGACATAATTTCCAACAAAAAAGTTCATTTGAAGTATGGTCCGATTCCGAAAGGAAAAGGAACTATGTCCAATTTTCTGTTTTTTTAACGTTGTCATGTTTTTTAATGAATAAGAAAGGATTGCTCAAAAACTGTTCAAGATAATTAAATTCGAATTATGCCATCATAAAATAGATAAAATTTCCTTTAAAAAAAAAACAGTAATTTAATTCACTAGAATTATGATTAAAAGATCATTTCTGGACGTCCAATAACGCACTACTGTTTTTATCAATAAATCAGAGTTTTTTCGCGATTTTTTTCCTTAGCCCCCTAACGGACTACAGATTCAATACTTCCACGAAAACATCTACATTTAATAAGCATTAAATCCATGCAAATAAAGTGGAGGTTTATTCGGGGATAAATTGAACGATTGGCTCCCTTTTGTCAAAAAAATGTGGAATGTAGTTTTGTTACTTTCAAATACCTTGTGCGAAGAAATTAAAATTATTCATTTTTTAATGTCCAAACTCTGGGTACCCATTGTCCAGTCCAGAAGCAATAAAAAGTAACTGAAAGAAATGATTGGAAAAGTTTTTCACGTGGGAGATCTGTACCATTTTTTGTTTAACAAATTTTCATTGATTTATCTTTTTTTATTTGAAAATTTGCAATTGGACCTTTATGAATTTGGGCAGTGGATCCATCCACTGTCTAACAGCACTGCTGCTATGTTCAGGACAGCAATCCATCCGGAACCATGAATCTATGTGCCAGCGGAACGTCTTCCAATGCAATAGGTAGGTCGTATTTAAATCGCGTGGAGGTTTAAAAATATGTTGAATCCAACCTGTCAGGAATCAGGATTGGCTGAAGAAGATATTCGTCCAAATCCCTAACCACACGTTATCTTGGAGCTGATACTGATTGTGGATCTTCACACGGCATAAGGATTAAAATGAAACCAAGTATGCGAATTGGGACTGTTAAATATTCCATTCCGTGTGAATGTGGCTTTGTCTGTCCACAAAATGTTGCGGCCGAACTGAGGAAGAAAACATTTCAAATTATGTGCAAATTCTGGATTACAATTATTCAACTAACCTGCAATCTTTTTGAAGTCTCCGCTCAAAATTTCTAGTCAAAAGTGGGTGCAAATACATCATGTAAAACAAAAATCAATGAAAAATTGAAAAACATAAAATGCAACAGATCTCTCAAATGAAAAACTTTTCCAATCGTTTCATTCAGTTATATTTATTGATTCCGGAATGGACAATGGATACCCACAGTTTGGCGATTTAATTATTATTATTAAATGTTAACGTCCATTTATTATTAACTACGAATTTTAGGACGGGTTAAAAATGAATAATTTTTAATTTCTTCACACAAGGTACTTGAAAGTAACAAAACTACATTCACATTTTTTTGACAAAAGGGAGCCAATCGTTCTATTTATTCCCTAATAAACCTCCACTTCATTTTCATAGATTTAATGCTTACTAAATGTAAAAGTTTTCCTGTAAGTATTGAATCTGTAGTCCTTTAGGGGGCTGAGGAAAAAAATGGCGAAAACACTCTGATTCATTGATAAAAACAGAATTGCGTTATTGGGCGTCCAGAAAGTATCTTTTAATAATAGTTTTAGTGAATTAAATTAATGTATTTTTAAAGGAAATTTTGTCTATTTTATGATGGCATAATTAGAGTTTAATTATTTTGAATAGTTTTTGAGAAAACCGTTCTTATTCATTAAAAATCATGACTACGTTATAAAAACTGAAAGTTGGGCATAGCTCCTTTTCCTTTCGGAATCGGACCATACTTCAAATGAACTTTTTTGTTCGAAATTATGTCTACTATCACCTCCTAGAGTTTGATTACTTAGGCCTGAATCACCCTGCATATATATTTGTCTGTTGGCACTCTCACAGGCTCAAAAATGGTCCGATTTTTATGAAATTTGGTACAAACATCTTTCGCCTCATTTGAAAAGTTACGTTTCCAGAACCAGAAGAATCCGCCCACCGGAACATAGTTTTTGGAGCGCAATTCGCGCGGGAAAATATTGTAAGGTTTAGGTTTTTGAGTTCACATGCTTGCATGTACTCGTTTTCTAGGTTCCTTAACATAGAAAAAGTCCGTCACGCAGAAGCTGCATAACTAAGCACTTTCCTCAGAATTTGGGTAGTGTAGACTGCATCCAAAACAATTTGCTCAAAATATCCAACATAAATAAAATAAAAACATGAATAGTTCTCTTTTAATTTTGTAATGAGTAACTGTTCAATTATTAATTTTGTAATTAATTTGCTTCCAGAGTTATGTTTACATATGGTAACTACTACACTACTTAATAAATACAAAAAACTTCATATTTTCGTCTTTTGATCTGACGCAGGAACAGGATACAGTCCCTCTAGTTGTAGAAAGCGCTCCTTGCGGCGGCCTTGCGAACCTAATTCTATTAAAATATATTACAAAGTAAACCCCTCTTTCCGATTGACCGATTTAGCTCATTTTTACAAAACTTCTTTCCCATGAGTTACCCACGACGTATACCGCGTTTCGTTACAATACAGCAGAAATTACGACCGGTATGAGTAAATTGGGTCCTGGGTAAACCCCCCCTCCTAATGAACCGATTTAGTTTATTTTTACAACACATTTTTACCTGTAGATTACCACTACGAATACCGAATTTCGTCGAAATATAACAAAAATCACGGCTGGTAGTGGCGAATTGCTATTGTGGGTCCGAAGTAAACCCCCCCCCTCCTAATGAACCGATTTAGTTTATTTTTACATCTCACTTTTCTCTCTAGATTACCACTACGAATACCAAGTTTCGTTAAAATATAACAAATATTACGGCTGGCATGGTCAAATTAGTGTTTTGGGTTCGGGGTAAACCCCCCCTTCCGGTGGACTGACTTTGGTGGTTAACGAACTCGTTCAATCGTTTGCTAATTGAATGCTATATACCAAGTTTCGTGACGAAAAAACAAAAACTCTGGCCGCTATCGTGTTAACAGACACACACACACACACACACACACACACACACACATATATATATATATATATATATATATATATATATATATATAAAATTTAAAATTTATATATAGATATATATAAATTTTAACGGGGGTCATTTTCGGTGTCTACTAGGTAGGATCGATAAAGATTTGAAGAAATTTTTCAAAAATTCCGTCTTGAGTCCAACCTCAATAGCTACTTTCCTTCGGAGGAAAGTGCTAAAATGCATCTTTCATTGTCCATCTTTAATAATTTCTGCTGGACTTATTTACGGCAAATTCTTCAATCTGACTTCACTCTATTAAAGGGAAAGTATTCCACTATCAAAAGGTCAAATCTGCCGAATATTTGACAGTCCAAAAAAAAAGTTATGAATAAATACTTTTCCACTCTGAAAAGTGGTGATTTTCATATTCGTTAGTTTGCTTTTGTATCGACGATATATATATATAAATTTTAACGGGGGTCATTTTCAGTGTCTACTAGGTAGGATCGATAAAGATTTTATGAAATTTTTGAAAAATTCCGTCATGAGTGCAACCTCAATAGCTACTTTCCTTCGGAGGAAAGTGCTAAAACGAATGAAAACATTTTTAAGGCGATATCTGTAACGGTTTTTTAGAAAAGTGGAAAAAAATGTTTTTGTAACTTATTTCCGGTTTGGGTACTCAGAATCGTGGGATTAAATTGAAGTATGTCCTACGTGTTTGAAATTTATCTAAGCTAATATGTTTAAATTATGGTTACATTTGGAGATATGAAGGATTCGGAAAAAAAATATATGTTATTAAAAGACTTGAAAAGTTTTGGGATCTTCATATATTTTCGTAAATATCCCGAAAACGTTTGGGAAATCGTGGTAAGTGGAAAGTTAACATTCCAAAGCTTACTAAATTCTCTACAGAAAAGATTCTGCAGCAATGTTTGATGGGGAGATGTCAATCGGAGAAATGAGTTACTTAAAACTTCAAAAGTGTTAGTTTTGTGCTTTTGAACGAATTTTTGTTTTTGGTTTACCTACTTTTTAATTGGTAGTTTTTTGTTTTTAATCGCATTTATTGGTAAAGCTAGAATTTTAGTAGAAAAGAAATGACAAGGAAATGAAAAACGTATTGGTAATAGTGTTTCGCTAGAGCGAACGTAGAGACCCTCCCTTCTCTACGTTCGCTCTAGCGAAACACTATTACCAATACGTTTTTCATTTCCTTGTCATTTCCTTCAAAGAGCGTTCAAAGAGAGAGATCCCAGATCCTCTGAGCGGAGGCTTTTCTGGCCGACTTATGGGTTGGCCGACCCATACAGGTAAGACCATAAATCAAGACCTTTCAAGACTAGTGGAACCAAAATAATAACTGATTTTATTATAATATTTCCAAATTAGAGAAGTGATAAGAACGGAACCGCGCTAAGATGATGCAGTTCCTGACTTTTTTTGTTGACGACATTAGATTAAGTATTATATTTTTCATAAAATATAATAATAAATGATTGTATTCCAAGCTTCCCTAACTACAAACGGATTAAGATGGTTATGGAAAGGCACTTCGTAAGTTTCTTGCGAGTCGGACAAACATAACAATGCTGAATATTTGAAGAAGGTTTCTCTTACCCAAACTTGTGTTAATGATCCGTAAGAACAAAATATTCCAGCAACTTGCTCTAAAATATTTTCATCCGTCACTCCACACTGCAAAAATAATAGAAACACATATATATAATAAAACATTTGTCTGTAAATTGCAAAAAATCAATTCATTTCATGACATCATTCTAACAAGGCACCAAATCCACCCTCAAAAACATTTCTTTCTCCCTATGGAAATTTGACTTGGAAATGTTATATCGTTATTGTTGAATTAACTTATACCGCCATCTATTAGTAATTCATAGAACTAACCAATAAAGTGCTA
Organism: Gonocerus acuteangulatus; assembly: GCA_946811695.1. Taxonomy (NCBI): domain Eukaryota; kingdom Metazoa; phylum Arthropoda; class Insecta; order Hemiptera; family Coreidae; genus Gonocerus; species Gonocerus acuteangulatus. Next base: position 88,008,362 of record OX328128.1, on the reverse strand, counting down.
ATGGCCTAGGCACCCGATGCACAACAAATCTGTGTTAGTTATAAACGGAAGTTAAAATTTTAATAAATTTTAAATAAAATTTTAATAAATTGCTCGGGAACAGAGAATTTTCCTTCTCAAATGCCGCAGAAAAAATGTTTTCCCCACATTTATCGAACATTGTTTGAACCAAATCTCTTTCCCGCCACGCTACTCTGAAAAATTAGATGAGGCCAAATATCAATTTAAAAAATCAATTTTGAATTTAAAAATAAAAGAAATTAATAGTAACATTCACTTTTCGGACTTAAAATTAGAAAACCTCCACCAGTCACTCCGGGAAAATATCGATGAAGGAGATTATAGCTCGTTTGTTTCCATCATGGAAACAACCAAAGATTGTACAAAAAAACAAAAAAAGCTCACCCTTAAATCCAAATTTGATACAATTCTACTCAAGAAACATAACCATAATTCATTCCCCTCTGGGAAACCAGAATGGGTCCATAACATCTCCTCCATCGATATACCCCTCGAAGTGAACAATATTCTATCACTTGGGCCCAATTTTGCCACCCCTGTCACGAACCTCGGCAAATTGGTCCCGAAACTTATCACCGATTTAGAATACATTCATAGAGATAAGACACTTATTGTAAATGATGAAGAGAGAGAACTATCCCGAATACGCATTTCCCACGTTATTACAAACCACCTACACCATCCTCCCCTCAAATCCCCCAAAATTTCTCCCCTACTCTACAAAGACATAAGAACCACCCGCTCCTTCCTTAAATCCCATAACGAATTAATCGTTACCCGGGCTGACAAAGGAAACAAAACCGTTATCATGGACAGGACTGAATACACGGAAAAAATGATCACACTCCTTTCTGGCAACACCACTTACTTACCGACCCCCCATAACAGAAATCCCACCCCCTCCCTCACACAATCCTTTAACAAACACATACGAAAACTACAGGACAACAAAGAGATTGACCAACGGACCCGCTCACACCTCATCTCACATAACTCCCAAGCCCCCAGATGCTATGGCCTCCCGAAAATCCATAAAGAAAATAATCCCTTACGTCCCATCATTTCTAATATAAACTCCCCCTCCTCAAAACTAAGCAAATTTCTCCTTACTTCCCTCCAGACCTTAAGTCACAATAACCCCTATGACGTACAGAATGCACACGACCTCAAAAAACAACTACACTCCCTTCTCATCCCCCCTAATTTCATTTTAGCCTCTCTAGATGCCCAGTCCCTCTTCACAAACATTCCCATAGATAAAACCCTAGAAATTATTGACAAGAATTGGACCACCCTCGAACCACACACCAAGCTATCTTGATCTTCCTATCTTGAAACCCTATCCCTCTGCTGCAAATCCGGATACCTCCTATTCCAAGATAAATTCTTCAACCAGATCTCTGGCCTCGCCATGGGTAACTGCCTCGCTCCTGACCTTTCCAATATTACCCTTAATGACCTCCTTGACCAAATCCTCCCCATGTTCCCCGACGATATTATTTTCCTTAAAAAATATGTTGACGACCTCTTCCTCATAATTAATCCTGATAAGATTCCAGAAATTCTAACAGCCTTTAACTCTTACCACCCCCGGTTAATATTCACCATCGAGACCGAAACTAACAACTCCCTCCCTTTCCTTGACATACTCCTTTTAAGAAATACAGACGGCTCTATATCCAACCCGGACGGTATACCAAACCCACTTACTCGGGACGACTTCTCCATTACCTTTCCTCACACCCCAAACACCAAATCCTCAATACTGCCAGCAACCTAATAAATCGAGCCCTCTCCCTATCCGACACCAAATTTCACCCTGCCAACAAATCCCGACTCCTCGATATTCTTACTACCAATGGATTTCCTACCAACATTATCACCCGTCTCATAAATTTTTTAATAACCCAAAACCCATCCCCACTACCCAAGACAATATTGTCCCTCAATTCAAAGACCTCCCATATATCCCAAACCTCACAGAAAAAATCCAAAAATCCCTACGCGATACATTCCCCACTCTAAAACTAGGACTATCGACACAGAACAAACTGAAAAACTTACATACGACTCTTAAAGAACCTATCCCACAAAAAGACAGGACCAATGTAGTCTACAGAATCCCCTGCATCACACCCAACTGCAAATGTGCGTACATTGGACAGACTAAAAACCCAGTAAGAAAACGTATCAACAACCACAAAAACGATGTACGGAATAAAGACATAAAGACAGCTTTAACTAGACATGCCATCACAGACGGACATGACTTCGGTTTTGACCAATACTCCATCCTTTCCACTGAATCCAACGAAGACAAACGCCTCCTTTCCGAATCAATTTTTATCCACCTAGAAAATAACCCAGTTAATGACAAAATTGACAAAGAAGTCATCTCCTCTACCTAGTCCAACATCTTCCATTTATTAAAAACACCATCCTAATCCCCTATACCACCTGCAATATAGCCCTTTATACCTGCCTCCCTTTCCATTAACACAACATTTTATGACTTTATGACCTTTATTACTGTACTTCGCCGCTTTCGCCGCTCTTTCTTTCATCTTCTACGTTCTCCGTCCATTGGGTGGTGCAGAACCCCCCCCCCCCCTCACCAAATCCTTTCTTCCTATGTTTCCCTGTATTAACTGTCAGAAATGATCCCGCATTTGTGAGAAATAGTTCTCTATCTTCCCATCGGTAAGCCCATATTGTTATTCTTATCTCTAATCTAATATGTAATCTGTTATTCTTATATCTGTTTTCCTAATAATCCAAACACTTCTAGAGCACATTGTTCTTCTATATATTATGTTCTAGTATTTTATGTTTTTGTCTTTTTCCGTATATGTATGTATGTATATATATATATATATATATATATGTATATTTCAGTATTACATCCGTCCTACTTGTTTTTTACAGCCCTGATGAAGGCTTGAAGTTCAAGCCGAAACGTCGGAACGTCGGCACAATAAAACCATTTTTATGATAAAATGTAGTTTTATTAAGTAGCAGTGACCGAACCCCGACAATCCCTACCTTGCATCATCTACGGTCAACGATCTCCTCTCAATTAATAAATTATATATCTTCTTATGAACATGATATCTTATTGTATAGCTGTGTGTAATTTTAAAGTTGAAGAAAAGTGTTTATGACATGGCTAACACTGTCAAAAGTTTAGACCTGTTGTCAGTTTTGTAAGTAGCACACTTTGCCAGTATCTGTTAAAAATTTCGTAGAAAGGTTGCCCAAATATGTTCATTAAACATTAATGTATGAATAAGGAGTGTCCGATTCTAAACCGATTCAAGACTATTTCTGCAGCAAGCTTAGACAGTAGGTAATAAATAAATGCTAAAGATTTTTTCTTTTAGAGCCTTCTGCTCAAATTCAGGAACATAAATATGCTTTAGGTCCACCCGACAAACCTATGCAATGTACTCTACAACATATAGTCGTATTTTTCGTACATGGCCACCGCGCATGCGCGAATGCCAACGGACACATTTTTGTGACATTTTTTTTGTAACTCTTCGGTCCATCCGACAAACCTATGTAATGTACTCTATAACATACAGTCTTTTTTTTCGTACATGCCCACAGCGCCTGCGCGAACGCCAGCGGACACTTTTTTGTGACTTGTTTTGGGAACACCTAGGTCCACCCGACAAACCTATGCAAAGTGCTGTATAACATATAATCTTCTTTTTCGTACATGGCCACGCCACTTCGTATGCGCGAACGCCAGCGGACACTTTTTTGTGACCCAAACAGTCTTCTTTTTCGCAATGGCCACTGCGCATGCGCGAACGCAAGCGGACACTTTCTTGTATCGTTTTTTTCTTTTTAGTTACTGCTAAAGCATATTTATGCTAAAAAAAAAAAAAAAAAAAAAAAATAGTGAATCAATTGTACAAGTTAGTATACTCACAAATGCCAGTCCTACAAGGGGCTGAAACGAGCTGATGTGTCCTGCTTTGTATCTGGCAGCACTGGAGAATTTCTCGAAGCTTGGTTCTTCATTTCGGGACGTAAAATCAAATATCTGTCCGATTAGTAACCGTGCGTGTCCCTTGAATAATACTAGATATTGTTATTGCAATATTTAAAAAAAAAAAAAAAAAAAAAAAAAAAAAAAAAAAAAAAAAAAAATGAGTTAGTGGTGGATTCATTGTCTCTGAAGGTAACTAGACATTTCTATGTTAAAAGGACTTTTTTTTTTTTTTCATGTTTTCCACGTTGGAGTAACCCTCCAGCGTGGGAGTTTATTTATCTACGTATGCCATCCTTTCTGGATACTACACGTATTTTGATTAGGCATGTACATAAAATAATGAGTTATTTTACAATTAATATGAATACTGAAATTAAATGACAATAATAAAAATAAAAATAAAACGAAAACTAATAAATAAAAAAAAAGTAAATAAACAAAATTATATGCATATGTAAATAACATAATACATATGTGGGCAATCAGATGAGTTCATTGATATGTTTTAGGTCCAGTTGTTTAATAAATGCATCAAATTCCTTAAAATATGTAAGTAGTAAGTCAGGTTTGTCAGTGGGCCAAGTTCCGTCCTGTAAGGTAATGTCCTTAAAGAGTTTTGCCCTGGGTCCGTCCAGTAATGTACAGTCGAACAGGAGACGGTCGTAAGTCTGTTCAGTCATATTGTCGCATTTACATGTGTTAGTAGTTATAAGTTTAAATTTATGTAAATAACTTTTCGTCGGTCCATGTCCTGATATGAATTGAGTCATTTTAAAGTTGTTAAGTGTTAATTTTTGTCTGTTGAGTATTGTAGGTATGAATTTGTGTAAATGTCTTCCTTTAGTTGTGTTCGTCCATCGTTCGTCCCATTTTCGCAATGATTCTTCTCGCAGTAGTGTTTTTATAGTCTGTGAAGTAAGTTTAGAGTAAGATATAGGTAATGTCGTGTCCTTTGAAGCTGATTTTGCAAGTAAGTCAACTGTCTCGTTCCCTAATAGTCCAGAATGTCCTTTAATCCAGGTTATTCTAACTGTCACATTTTTCTGTTTACATAGAATTAGTAGTGTTCTAATGTTTTCAGTTTGTTCGTTGTGGATTTGACTGTTGTATATCCGTGCTATGTTTGTCTTGCTGTCAGTGTATATTATGCATGTGTCTCCGTATTGACTGATGGAATATAGTGTTTCTACTGCTTTTATGATTGCAAGGTTTTCTGCCTGGTTGTTCGTACATAGTGGTGATAGTGTGTATTGTCCTCTGTGAATAGTTATGTCGTCCTTTAGTATTATGTATGCAGATCCAACACAGTCATTGCTTTTACTTCCGTCCGTGTAAATGTGATAAGTCCATGTTGTTTCTACATCGTCAGTCGGTACAATGTTGTCTTTAGGGTGTAACCAGTTCGTGAACCGTATGTCTTGTTCTATGTCATGTGGTGTGATGTCCTGATAAGTAAAGTCTTCTGGAATTTCTTTCAATTTCCATAACCTATGTAGCCTTATCATTTCCTCAGCTTTGATGTGAATTGGCAATGTGTTAGCTAAAACACATGATGCTTCATAAGATAATGTACGATATCCCCTGGATATTTTAATAGCAGCTAATCTCTGTACTCTTTCTAGTCTTTTAACATTTCTTTTCACACTTAAAGCATGACCCCATATTTCAATCCCGTACGTCAAAATGGGGACTATCGCCCCTTTGTAGATTGTGGCTAATGCGTCAGAATTAAGACCCCAAGTGACTCTGGCAGCCATCGATAGTCCATTTATTATTGAAAATAGTCGTGTTTGTAAGTTAGTAATGTGATAGTTCCATTTCAACTTGTTGTCAATATAAAGTCCTAGATATTTAAGAACAGTTTTTTCTTTAATAGTTTGTCCATTTAGAGTAATGTCTAATTTAGGTATATTTCTTCTTATTGTAAATAGTGTGTATGTCGATTTCTCCAAGTTAAACGTAAGTTTGTTTCTGTTCGTCCATTGATTAATTGTGTCTAAAGTTAAGTTTGCACGTTCTTCTATTTCAGTTAAGTTTGTCCCAACTACTGTAAGTAGAATGTCGTCAGCAAATGCTATAATCTCTGTCCCTTCAGGGGTTTCTGTTGTGAGTAAACTGTCCATAATTAGGTAGTGGTGAACAAGCTGATCCTTGTGGAGTACCTCTGTTCTGTGATGTATGTACCGTCGTGTTTTGTAGTGTCATGTATACATGTCTATTATGGAGATAGTCTGTTAGTAATCTGTAAATATTTTGGGGGCATTGGTGTTTGTGTAGTGATTCGAATATCGATGGCCACCAAGCATGGTCAAATGCTCCTTTGATGTCCAACGAAATTATCACAATATGCTTCTTTTCTTGCAACTGCGATCTTAATAAATTCAAAATTTCATGAAAAGCATCTACAGTACTTGTTTGAGGCGTGAACCCATATTGATTAGGGTGCAATGGTGCATGCTTAATAAGGTGAAAAGAATGTTAAAAGGACTTGTGGAGGCCCGATGGCCGTGAGTGTTAAGGCGTGAGCACAACACTCCGTGCCAAAGGTCGTGGTGTGGTCACTTTTCTTTGTATAATATAAGTTCTTTTTGAAATTCCCAAATAGCCTAAATTCATTTTTCTCCGTAGCTCCAAGAAAAATGTCTTAAATTTGTTTTAGCGCGGTTCCTCCCTCTCCCATAGGGAGGAACCCCGCTTATAAGGTTGATACAATGAAACAATCCGGAAGTGCCGACAAGAAAATTTCGCGTTTCAGAACCCCTAGAGACCGAAAATAACGGTGGTTCAAATTTGTATATATATATATATATATATATATATATATATATGTATATATTTATTTATATATATATATATATATATATATATATATATATATATATATTTGTCTGTTCGCTCATTTCTGGCTTCCCTGATGGTCCGATTTTGATGAAATTTGGTACAAAAATCAGTCGTCCAATTTGAAAGGTCAAGTTCGTTAACCAGCAAAATCCGCCCACTGGAAGATGGCGTTTGGGGCGAAATTCGCGCAGAAAAAATCGTAACGCTTACGTTTTTGAGTTCATAAGCTTGTAAGTACTCTTTTTATAGGCTTCTTGGGCTAGGAAAACGAATGAAACCATTTTCAAGGCAATAGCTTTAACCGTTTTCGAGAAAATTGGGAAAATAGTTTTTGAATACCGTTTTTGGTTTGGGTACTTAGAATCACGGGATTCAGTTGAAACATTATCTGCATGTTCTACTTTCATTAAAACTAATATGTAGAAAGTTATGTTACGTTTGGAGTTAAGGAAGGGTTAGAATAAAATATTTTATGAACAGACATGAAAAGTTTTGGTAACTTTGTATACTTTCCTTAATATCTCGAAAAAGGTTGAGAATCTTGTTAAACAAAAGATTACCATTAGAATGCTTACTAAATGCTCTACAAAAAAGGTTCTAATGAAAGTTTTGATTAGGCGATGTCAATCGGAGAAATAAGTGCTTAAAACTTTAAAGTAATTGATTTCGCTTATTCGAACTGTTCTTTTTGTCTTTGATTTTGGTACTTAGAATCATGGGCTTCAGTTGAAACATTTTCTCCATGTTTGAATTTTATCAAAACTAATATGTTGAAAATTTGGTTACGTTTGGAGTAAAGGAAGGATTAAAATAAAATATTTCATTTTTAGACATGAAAAGTTTTGGGAACTTCGTATATTTTCATTAATATCACGAAAACGGTTTTGAATCTTGGCAAGCAAAAGATTACCATTCGAAAGGTTACTAAATTTTCTACAAAAAATGTTTTGAAGACATTTGCGATGGGATGGTCATATTTGGAGAAATAAGTGCTTAAAACATAGGTAATTTCGTTCATTTGAACGAATCTTTTTGTTTGTTTCCTACAGTTTTTTTTTCACTGCTCGTTATTTTTGTGATTGCTTATAGTAGTCAAATGTATTAGTCAATAAAACAGGATACGTATATATAGAAACAATATTTTGTTTCAACGGTATCTTGGAATTCGAAGATGCCCTATGAATATCTAGATGACTGTACTGGTGTTGATTTCGTTCTTTAGAATTGTTTTTGGTATTCCCTATTTTCAGAAGTTTTTATCTATTTATTAATTTTTTTTTAAAATTCATTGAACGAAATCATATGAATTCGAAGGTGAGGAGCTAGGAGGCTTAGGGTGGGGGGCGTTTTCCCTGTCCCCAGGTACTCTCGTCTCCCTGTGTACCCTCATCATCTTCAAGTCTTTGTCTAGAGTCATAAAGATAAGCCTCCAAACAACTTTAGGAATGTAGGATTTCTAATTTTTGCCAGTATCAGAACAGCCGCTCTTTACATACCACAGTGGTACAGACGTACCGGTCTATACTAGTTGCACTCCACACGGTGGTAGTACTTGGTGTATGCCACAGCGGATCGCTCATTATAACCTTATTTTGTACGTATTAAATAGGTACCTAAAAAAAGTTTATTTGTGTATAAGTGTTGCGTTATTGGGATTAGAATAAAATATTTTATTAACAGACATGAAATCCTTCGGAATCTTTGTATATTGTCCTTAATTTTTTTTTTCTTTTATGGTGTATCGAAATCTGAGTCATTAGCACCATTTTTTCCTTATGAGCTTATATAATACTTAGATTTAGCTAGCAACAATATTTTACACCGCAATTAAAGTGATTTGCTCTTCTTATAAACATAATATTTATATTATAATATAAACATAATATATTAATTTGTCTGACAAAAAAAAAAGTCCGACCCAAAGGAACTGCTTCATCTTAGCGCGGTTCCGTTCTTATCTCAAGTGCGATTAGTGAAGGAATATAGCAGCTATCGGTAGGTATTAGCACCATTTTTCCCCCTTAATATCTTCAAAACAGTTAAGAAATCGTGGGAAGTACGATATAACCATTCAAAAGCTTACTAAATTCTCTAAAAAAAAGATTCTGAAGCAAATTTCGATGGGGCAATGTCAGTCGGAGAAGTAAGTGCTTAAAACTACGAAAGTTTTAGTTTTGTTATTTTAAACGGGTTTTTGTCACTGTTTACCTCACTTTTGTTTTTTAAGTTTATTTAACGGTGGAATGAGTATTTCATTAAAGCTGAGAAAATAAGAATCATATTGGTAATAGAGTTTTCCTAGAGTGAGCGTCGCGATGACGGGAGAGTCCCATCCGTTTAGAAAACTGTCAGTTTCCATATGTGGCTCTTTAAGCTTCCTTCTCTTTGAGATTTTATTTTATATTTTTAACGACAGATCAAAACCTACCGATAGCTGCTACTATTCCTTTACTAATCGCACTTCGGGTAAGAACGGAACCGCGCTAAGATGATGCAGTTCCTGCGAGTCGGACTTTTTTTGTTCTTAGATGGCCATATTTTCCATGAAAAGTACTATCCATAAAGAAGAGACCATGAACCTTAAAATTTGAAAGGGAAGGTTTAATAGAAATGAAAAAGTCAATAACAAAATGTGAAAGTGTTTTTGAACAATATGTTTTTAAAATTTTCCTTTTGGTATAAATCCTCCATCACTTCCTCTTTGATTCATAGAGAAAAACAGTTACAGATTATTAAATGAACAAGCATACAATATATTATTCATTAATATTATATAAAAAAAATACCAATAAATAATACTATTTTAGTTACACTAGATTAAAACTTATAATGGACCATACATTTTTTTCTTTAAAAAAATAAAAGACTAAAAATATGTGGTCCATATGTAAATATTAAAAATAGAGGCCCAGTGGCCGTGAGTGTTAAGGCGTGAGCACCTAACACTCCGTGCCAAAGGGTCGTGGGTTCGATTCCCACTATGTGGTGGTGGATTTTCTTTAGAAAAAAGAAAAGTTATCAGCCCTATCCTGGTTTGAAAAGGGTGGTCACCTTTAGATAACCCTTCCCATAATTCTTAGTTAATAATAATGGACGTTAAAATTTAAATAAATAAGAGGACTTGTTAGAAAATACTTCAAATAAATAGTTGCCATAGACAGGGCCGCCACATGGGGGGGGGGGACAGCCGGGTACAGTTGTTCCGGGCCTGGGTACGTGGAAAAAATGTATAGGTTATGAGCTTGTAAAAAGAATGGGGTTTAGAAATATAGACGGGCGTAGCCTATATTTATTGGAATGGGACCTATATTTCTTTTAATGTACATAAACGAAGAAACAAGTGCAGTCCCAGAATAGTATATTTCATTAGGAGTCGTAATAAAACTACAAGTACCAAAAGTGACCTTTGCGGCACCGATTGTCGGCTTTTATTCTCATTTCGCTCAAAACTCAAGATGAAAATAATTTTAAAATGTCCAAAGTCCTATAGCAAAGTACTAGAATTTTCAGTCTGGCTCTGAGAAGGGGGGCCCGTGATCTGGTTCCGGGCCCGGCTCTGAGATGTGGCGGCCCTGGCCATAGAAACATAGTACTAATTTTATCCTTCCATGCAGGCCCGGTGGCCGTGAGTGTTAAGGCCTGAGCACTTAACACACCGTGCCAAGAGTCGTGGGTTCGATTCCCATTTCTTTGGAGATTTCTTTAGAAAAAATAAAAGGCATCACCTTTATCCTGGCTTGAAAAGGCTGTAACCTATAGATAACCCGTCCTAAAATTCGTAGCCAATAATAATGGACCTTAAAATTTAAATTATTCCATGCAGAAGGGGTTGCTGTCTAGTTTTCTCAAAACTACTGATTTTGGACTGAAGTCCTTTTTCGATTCATTCGTGTAATTCAAAAGCCTTGACAGTCTAGAATGTATCACATACAAACACATACGTTTACAAACACTGTATATTCTGTTGCTCAGAAGCTTCGTAGAGAAATTTAATCAAAAAATTATGAGGTCTGAGGAGGAGGCCTGTCCATTTGCCTGTTTATTTATTTGTCCGCCTGTCCATTTGCCTGTCTATTTGCCATTCTATATGTCTATTTATTTGTCTATCTGTCTTTTTATTTGTCCGTCTGTCTATTTATTCTCCCATCTGTCTATTTGTCCGCCAATCTGTCTATTTATTTGTCCGTCTTCCATTTGCCTGTCTATTTATTTGCCAATCTGTCTATCTGTCTGTTTATTTGTCCGTCTGTCTATATGTCTATTTATTTGTCCGTCTATCTATTTACCTGTCTGGCAATTTATCTGCCTGTCTATTATCTTCGTCCTGTCTTGAGGATACAAGGTTACCTGAGCGAATTTCTCTAGCATGTATGTATAAGCTGGATGCCACCTGAAGTGCTTCTGAAGTATGTACATTGCCAGATATCCGATAGCTGTACCATCGTACATAGCAGCGAATGGGCCTCCTTCGCAACTGGCATGCCATGTCTCTTTGCCTTTTCTTATGGCACTCTCGTCAGATATGTCGTCCAGGACAGCGGCCATTGTGAAACTCTGCACAGAAAAACCGTGGGCGTATATACAAAATAATTTCGGGAGGGGCTAGGAAAATTTCGGGGGGGGGGGGGGGAGGGAGCTGCGACCATTTCCGGGGTATGGAATACTAAAAATTTAGAACTTGGAGGAAGTTTTCAAGAAGTCTTTGAAGGTAAAGAGGATATTGTTTTGATCTCTGACATAACCTTTGAGCTACGCCTGTGGATGTAAGGTAATTCATGTTCCATTTTAGCACTTTCCTCCGAAGGAAAGTAGCTATTGAGGTTGGACTCATGACGGAATTTTTGAAAAATTTCTTCAAATCTTTATCGATCCTACCTAGTAGACACCGAAAATGACCCCCGTTAAAATTTATATATATCTATATATATATATATATATATGCATATATATATATATATATATATGTGTCTGTTAACACGATAGCGGCCAGAGTTTTTGTTTTTTCGTCACGAAACTTGGTATATAGCATTCAATTAGCAAACGATTGAACGAGTTCGTTAACCACTAAAGTCGGTCCACCGGAAGGGGGGGTTTACCCCGAACCCAAAACACTTATTTGACTATGTCAGCCGTAATATTTGTTATATTTCAACGAAACTTGGTATTCGTAGTGGTAATATAGAGAGAAAAGTGAGATATAAAAATGAACTAAATCGGTTCATTAGAAGGGGGGGTTTACTCCGGACCCACAATACCAATTCGCCACTACCAGCCGTGATTTTTGGTATATTTCGACGAAACTCGGTATTCGTAGTGCTAATCTACAGGTAAATATGTGTTGTAAAAATAAACTAAATCGGTTCATTAGAAGGGAGGGTTTACTCCGGACCCAAATTCCTAATATACTCATACCGGTCGTAATTTCTGCTGTATTGTAACGAAACGCGGTATATGTCGTGGGTAACTCATGAGAAAGAAGTGTTGTAAAAATGAGCTGAATCGGTCAATCGGAAAGCGGGGGTTTAATTTGTAATATATTTGAATAGAAAAGCCGGCAGACGTAGGTTCACAAAGCCGCCGCAAGGAGCGCTTTCTACCACTAGAGTGACTGTATCCTGTTCCTGCGTTAGATCAAAATACGATAATATGAGGATTTTTGTATTTGATCAGTTACTCATTACAAAATGAGAACTATTCACGTTTTTATTTTATTTATGTAGGATATTTTAAGCAAATTGTTCTGGAAAGCAGTCTACACTACCCAAATTCTGAGGAAAGTGCTTAGTTATGCAGCTCCTGCGTGACGGACTTTTATATTGTTTTGTGGTAGTAAGATTTTTACAGCTAGCCACGTTTCATATATTTTAAAAGAATAATTCTCAATTTGTGTGAACCCATCACGACCCGTTTTAAGAAATAAATTCAATTTTATTTTATTATACTGTTATATCATAAAAATATATTATTCCAAATGTCCTCTGTTGTCCATTAACAAATGTCGGAACAATAGGGAGAAGGAAAGGGAATATTTTCCTGCCGTAAGTTCGCACATGCGCAATTGAACTGATCTATTTACCTGAAAAGGCTATAAATAAATTAATATGTGTTGTAATTGTGTTTTTATTTTGTGCTAGATCAAAATTCCATATTTTAATCCTTCGTTAGTTTTTAATTGCCTGAATATCTTACCAAGTCCGTCGCTGCTCTGAGTATCTGAACTTGTCTCAATCTTTCTGGATTCTGTTCTTCTGGAGGTGTGAGAATCCTGTAAGGAAGCTCTGTGGAGAAATTCATCCATTTCCCGTAAGGCGGATTAGTGTGTTTCAAAAACTGCAACAATTTCACAGACTTGTGAATAACATAGATTCTAAATAGTTAAGCCCCCCCCCTAAATTATTGCTTATGAAGTAGATCTTACTCCGGATTTGTACAAGCCAAAAACTGACTTTCGTCCCACCATTTTTTTGTGGGTAGTGCATTTTATACCTACTGCCACCTCTAGCATAGTGTGCGGTGTACTTTTAGGCCGTATAAACACGGAGCTACTCAAAATGAACGGATTAGTAACGCGAATCCCTAACCAGTTTACTCTGAGTCACTAGCAGTATAATCCAATGGGATACTACACAAGGCGCTACTCGTTAATAACTGGTTGCCTGGGGACTCGCATGTCCAGTCGCTAGGGGATCAGTTACTAACTTCAGTATGATGGCTGACCAACTCATCAATCTGTTGCTAGTGGGGGAAGTGAAAAAACATCCTATTTTATATCATGGGCGCACCCCGAAATCGGTAAAAATGTCTCATAAAAATTAATTAAATAAGATCTTTTAGTTCAGAAAATATATATTTTTTTTTGTTGGTGTAATAGCGTTTTAACTGGCTAACAATTCGGAGTTCGTAGTTTTAGATTGTTAGTATTCCATACCCCCCCCCCACCGAAATTCTGTCTTTGAGGGATGTAGAGACAATACGGTACGGTTTCCATAATTTAGAACTTTTCTGCAAGTGCTTGATGACATATTTTGGGAACATTGTTGTGTCTCTGAAGGTATCCCCTAAGAATTTTTCAGCCTTCCGTCGCATGTTGAATCGACTCATACGCTTTGTTACATAATCTGCACTTGTCCGAAATAGTAATATTTTTTTTTTTAAACGTTCACGTCGTTAGGATCTTGTTGCAATTACTTGGTCCTGGATGGCTATTACGAAACCCTCAGTTTCCGAAAATAGCCGACCAGAAGTCAAACGTGCTACCGACAACGACTAATGCATAACAGGAGCAAATAAACGATTGCAATATCGCCCGTGCAATTCTTTCGTTTGCCATTCAGAAAAGTGAAAAAAATCTGTCTTTAGATCCGGTTCGTTAATTATCTTAAATTTCAAGGCTGTATAATTCTTGTCCAAATTCAATATATATATATATATATATATATATATATATATATATATATATATATGGGGGTTTGGCTGATTGATACAGTGAGACTAGACTCATGTTCTGGAGTTCGAAACTCGGGGAGTCTGAAAGACTTCATCTCCTAGTCCCGTTCTTCGAGTCCTGGGTCGGTATAGACTGTCCATAGGGAACCCAGCCTTCAAAGGAACCTACCTGCAAATCTCACTGCAAAACACCCTGTATATATGTACAATGTTCTTTCTAATAATTTATTACCTACATTATTAATAAAAGTATGCTTACTTTTTCCATCCTTTCCGGATATTCCTTAATATCTTTGGCAAACTCCTGGCAATCTGGTATCACTATTTCATCGATGACTTTTTGATAACTATCTCTGTCTGTATCCAGGTGGTGACGCTGAACTTTGCAACTAAAAAGAATTTAAATAATAGCGCCATCATTGCTACGAATAATCCAGCTGACATTTAAACAATTTGTTAGCATAATGTCAACTACACATTTTGTACGAATTATATTTATTAATGGAAGAAATTAATAATTGAAATCTTTCGAGTAGTTAAAAAAGTGGAATACGCTTAGCAAGTTGCATAGTACTGTAAGGGACTGATTAGCAAGGACGGGATTTAAAGGAATAGAAAATGGGGAAATATTTTAGAGAAACAGAAATTCCTTTCAAAACTATGATTTACACTCACGTTACTATTACATACATAAATATCATAAAACATCGCTAAGACGAGAGAAAAGGTTGAGTGAGAGAGAAACAGCTAGATAAGAGTTATCAAATATCATTTGGGGAGATAAGAGAATATTTTGGAACTGACCTACCTGTCATCGCCATCTCGGCCAAGACCTCAGGAACGGGTGTGGACTCTCACCCGTGGAAGGTAAGCCAGCTCCTTATACCCTTTTGCCCCACTCCTGCTTTAGCAGGTGGCTGGACGAGAAACTCTTGTCAGGTCTTAAATCTTTCGGGAATCTTACGAATCAGCCACGTGCAGTTCCAACAACCCAGACGCAATGGTTCTCACATCTCTAGAAATGGACAGCCAACCTTTTCTCTCATCCTTATTCACTTAACAAAGACAAAGGGAAAACGGGGCCTTGCAGTACTATGATCATTAAATGAATGATATAAAGTAATACGGCATAGGATTAAAGATTTTCTCTAGATAATTAAGTCAAATAGAATTAAACATATCTAGCTGAAGGTTCAACTAAAATTTAACAGCTATAATTTATTCATTTCAATTTTTACAAATGTATTTTTTATTTAAAATTGAACGTAATTTATAGACATTTACTTTGATTTTCTGAGATGTCATCATTCTATTAAAATAAAATATCCACGCCGGGAGCTTCACATATGTGATTTCTTTTAATTATAAATAAATGAGAAAATTTCAAAATGATGATATCCGGCCCGGTACGGACCACATGTATAATTTGCACGCCTCCCTAACATGGATGGTGCGCGCAAATCGTGAGTGAGCAAGCGAAGAGAAGGAAAATCTAAGGGTGGGTTTACACTTGCTAGTTATTGCAGGATATTTATATCGGAGAGAAATTGCGACTATTGAAACCCCATGTAAAATGTATGTCTGCAATAAATTCTACCATGAGCAATTTATTGCAGACATACATTTTACATGGGGTTTCAATAGTCGCAATTTCTCTCTGATAGAAATATCCTGCAATAACTAGCAAGTGTAAACCCACCCTAAGGCCCTACAGCAGCAAACTAGAAGTATCATAAGCTGAAATGATTCCTCCTCCTTCTTTTAACTTTTAGGCCCAGCGTACACGGTGTGACTGTTCTGCAGCTAACCTTGCAAACCAGTTGCGTCAGAAACGAGTTTGCAACTGAAACAAAACTTCTGTCCGCACACGGGTCTGCCGGGGCAAAGGGCGTGTTGTAAATCAGTTGTGTCTATGATACAGTAAAAGTTGAGTGTTTCTTTAGTGTGGTGTGTTTGTCATTAAGGCCTTGGCTTGGCGATGTAAGCTTACTATGGTATACCGAAGACGGCGAAGAGCACAGAGAGAACATTGGATTCACTCTTATTTCAGCAAGAATGTCAACAGTCTCATTTTTGGAACTTACAAGACTGATTGCTCCTTCCTTGGAGATGAATTTGTATGTTGTGTTCTTGATCACTTATGTTGAGACAACTATACGGCTCTTAAAACACCACTTCATCTTGTAAAACGCAACTAAAACCGCGTGTCCACAGTTGCATTGGATTGGTTTGAGATCGTGAAAAACCAGTTGCGTCGTTGCTCCCCATTCAAATACATTGCCGAGGTCACAAAACGGTTGCGTGTGCAAGTAGTTTGCAACACGAGTCTTGTCTTGTCTGCCGAGTTTCGATATAATTTCTGCGTGTAGAAAAGCAAAAATAAATTAGAAACCAAATAAGTAATATTAAAATCTAATAACGCAAATCTATAACTGTTCGGGTTTACAATTTCGAACCCGTGACCTCCGAAGTGGGTCCTAGACGATTATGACCTAACCTATAACACTCCCCGGATCAAGACCATCCTGTGTGCCAAGTTTGGTCATAATCGGTCAAACGGTGTGGATTTGTACAATGAACAAACAGAAAGGTAAACAGCTGACAGACGATTTTGACCTAGCCTAAGACACTCCCCGGATCAAGACCATCCTGTGTGCCAAGTTTGGTCATAATCGGTCAAACGGTGTGGATTTGTACAATGAACAAACAGAAAGATAAACAGCTGACAGACGATTTTGACCTAGCCTAAGACACTCCCCGGATCAAGACCATCCTGTGTGCCAAGTTTGGTCATAATCGGTTAAACGGTGTGGATTTGTACAATGAACAAACAGAAAGATAAACAGCTGACAGACGATTTTGACCAAGCCTAAGATACTCCCCGGATCAAGACCATCCTGTGTGCCAAGTTTGGTCATAATCGGTCAAACGGTGTGGATTTGTACAATGAACAAACAGAAAGATAAACAGCTGACGACGATTTTGACCTAGCCTAAGACACTCCCCGGATCAAGACCATCCTGTGTGCCAAGTTTGGTCATAATCGGTCAAACGGTGTGGATTTGTACAATGAACAAACAGAAAGGTAAACAGCTGATAGACGATTTTGACCTAGCCTAAGACACTCCCCGGATCAAGACCATCCTGTGTGCCAAGTTTGGTCATAATCGGTCAAACGGTGTGGATTTGTCCAATGAACAAACAGAAAGATAAACAGCTGACAGACGATTTTGACCTAGCCTAAGACATTCCCCGGATCAAGACCATCCTGTGTGCCAAGTTTGGTCATAATCGGTCAAACAGTGTGGATTTGTGTAGGCAACAAACAGAAAGATAAACAGCTGACAGACGATTTTGACCTAGCCTAAGACACTCCCCGGATCAAGACCATCCTGTGTGCCAAGTTTGGTCATAATCGGTCAAACGGTGTGGATTTGTGTAGGTAGCAAACATACAGACAGACAGGTGGTTGACCATTTTGGCCTAGCCTAAGACACTCCCCGGATCAAGACCATCCTGTGTGCCAAGTTTGGTCATAATCGGTCAAACGGTGTGGATTTGTGTAGGTAACAAACAGAAAGATAAACAGCTGACAGACGATTTTGACCTAGCCTAAGACACTCCCCGGATCAAGACCATCCTGTGTGCCAAGTTTGGTCATAATCGGTCAAACGGTGTGGATTTGTGTAGGTAGCAAACATACAGACAGACAGGTGGTTGACCATTTTGGCCTAGCCTAAGACACTCCCCGGATCAAGACCATCCTGTGTGCCAAGTTTGGTCATAATCGGTCAAACGGTGTGGATTTGTGTAGGTAACAAACATACAGACAGACAGGTGGTTGACCATTTTGGCCTAGCCTAAGACACTCCCCGGATCAAGACCATCCTGTGTGCCAAGTTTGGTCATAATCGGTCAAACGGTGTGGATTTGTGTAGGTAACAAACATACAGACAGAAAGGTGGTTGACCATTTTGGCCTAGCCTAAGACACTCCCCGGATCAAGACCATCCTGTGTGCCAAGTTTGGTCATAATCGGTCAAACGGTGTGGATTTGTGTAGGTAACAAACATACAGACAGACAGGTGGTTGACCATTTTGGCCTAGCCTAAGGGTGCTTCTAGCAAAGAAAATGTATATCTCAGGTGTCGAATAGATAATTATGATAATTATCCTATTAATTATCACCTGAGATATATTTCCTGCGAGAAGTGTCAGATGTAAACCCACCCTTATTGCTCGAGATAGACATACATATCTCAGGCATACATTTTTTGACAGTTAACATTAGTTAAATTTTCTGTCTGACATAAATATCCTGCAATAACTATCAGATGTTAACGCACCCTTAGTCACTCCCCGTATCAAGACCTACCCGTGTGCCAAGTTTGTATAAGGAACAAACAGCTGAGTTTTATATAGATAATATAACTCACTCCTTATTGAAGAAATTGAAGAATGCCCCAGTGATCGGCCTGTTGCTGAAATTCTCTGCTATATACTTCATCCTCCTAGCGTTCTGCATCTTGAAGAAGAAGGTTTTTCCCTTTTTACAATTCTCTTTATACCATTCACAGACCTTGAACCTCCTTTACATCACGAAACTCGCGGAGATTACGATCTGGCGCCATCTTTATGCTTTGTATTATCACATATGAATATTCCATTAGATCTTACAGGGAAAATAATTTGTAAGCTTAATCTTTATTAAAAACCTATTGTTTTGAATCAGATTTCTATTTTCCTTAAGAAAATACTGCTTATTATTCAGACACGATATCTACAGAGTTTCGTTACAAAGAAGTAAAATTTAGGAAGCCAATATGACAATACAAAAAAAAAAAAAAAAAAAAAAAAAATCAATTAATGCAGAATTCCGTCGTCTTCTATCTCTGTTGCTGACAAATCATCATCATCAGTGTAGCCGAAGAAGCTACACATTTTAATGCATTATAGAACGGCATCTAATTTTTTCTGTCATATTTGTGTGCGAGGCTCATTATGGCATTGTATTTCTCAGTTTTTAAGAGCAGGGGTTGGCTGTACGGAGATAGAAAACCTCACACAGTGGTTTAGTTGCTGTGATTCCACTATTGAAGTGACCAGAGCTGCTGTCTTATTCTACCAGAAGATAGGGATAGTTTTTAAATCCATGATAATGTTCTGACATGAAAATCCCAAAAAGTTGAGCTGCCTCGTTATTGCTGCACGCTCGTCAATTCATATAGCATCAAACTGCCAAACATAGCCTTCAAAGGCCTAGGTTCTCACAGCCACCGCCAGAGGCGCTGCTGTTAGCACTTTCCTCCGAAGGAAAGTAGCTATTGAGGTAGGACTCATGGCGGAATTTTTGAAAAATTTCTTCAAATCTTTATCGATCCTACCTTGTAGACACCGAAAATGACCCCCGTTAAAATTTATATATATATATATATATATATATATATATATATATATATATATATATATATATATGTCTGTTAACACGATAGCGGCCAGAGTTTTTGTTTTTTCGTCACGAAACTTGGTGTATAGCATTCAATTAGCAAACGATTGAACGAGTTCGTTAACCACCAAAATCGGTCCACCGGAAGGGGGGGTTTACCTTGAACCCAAAACACTAATTTGACCATTTCAGCCGTAATATTTGTTATATTTCAACGAAACTTGGTATTCGTACTGGTAATATAGAGAGAAAATTGAGATATAAAAATAAACTAAATCGGTTCATTAGGAGGGGGGGGGGGGGTTACTCCGGACCCACAATACCAATTCGCCACTACCAACCGTGATTTTTGGTATATTTCGACGAAACTCGGTATTCGTAGTGGTAATCTACAGGTAAATATGTGTTGTAAAAATAAACTAAATCGGTTCATTAGGAGGGGGGGTTTACTCCGGACCCAAATTACTAATATACTCATACCGGTCGTAATTTCTGCTGTATTGTAACGAAACGCGGTATACGTCATGGGTAACTCATGGGAAAGAAGTGCTGTAAAAATGAGCTGAATCGGTCAATCGGAAAGGGGGGTTTACTTTGTATTATACTTCAATAGAAAAGCCAGCCAGACATAGGTTCACAAAGGCGCCGCAAGGAGCGCTAGAGGGACTGTATCCGGTTCCTGCGTTAGATCAAAATACGATAATATGAGGATTTTGTATTTATTACGTAGTGTAGTAGGTACCATGTGTAAACATAACTCTGGAAGCAAATTAATAATTTATCAGTTACTCATTACAAAATTAAAAGAGAACTATTCATGTTTTTATTTTATTTATGTAGGATATTTTAAGCAAATTGTTCTGGAAAGCAGTCTACACTACCCAAATTCTGAGGAAAGTGCTTAGTTATGCAGCTCCTGTGTGACGGACTTTTTTTCGGTTACAGCTGTTCAGTAACCGATATTGTGCATCTTTATTCATTAAGATACATAATAAAAAATGTCATCGCATACACAATACTCCGGAAGAAAAAAAAAATTAATGGAGGCCCTGTAGCACCAAGGATTAATTAATGCTAAGGCGTAAGCACCAAGGATCGTGGGTTTCGATTCCCACTAGGGGTGGTGGCTTTTGTTTGGAAAAAAGAAAAGCCATCAGCCCTATCCTGGCTAGAAAAGGGTGGTGACCTATAGATAACCCATCCTAAAATTCTGAGTTAATTATAATAAATGAGACGTTATAATTTAAATAAATGAGTCAGCTGTTCATTACAAATATAATTTATTTATTTAAATTTTAATGTCCATTTATGATTAACAACGAATTTTAGGATGGGTTATCTATAGGTCACCACCCTTTTCTATATTAGCCAGGAAAGGGCTGATGCCTACACCTTTTTCGAAAGAAAAGCCACCACCCCCAGTGGGAATCGAACCCTCGGCCATGGTATGGAGTGCATACACCGTAGCACTCACGGCCACCAGGCCTCCTCAAAAATTTATTTATTTATTTAAATTTTAACGTCCATTATTATTAACTACGAATTTTGGGATGGGTTATCTACAGGTTACCACCCTTTTCTAGCCAGGATAGGGCTGATGCCTTATCTTTTTTCTGAAGAAAAGCCACCAACCCATAGTGGGAATCAAACCCACGACCTCTAGCACGGAGTGTTAAGTGCTCACGCCTTAACACTCACGGCCACCAGGCCTCCGCCTCACAAATATAAAAGGTTAAAGCTATTGAAGCTTATTATGAATTTATGTAGGTTATTTTAACAAATTATTCTGAAATATAGCACAAGCTATCCATATCTTCTGAGGTACCTGCTTATTTATGCAGTTCCTTGTGTGGACTTTCTGTGCTTAAAGACAATCTGGCCTCGCGGGACATACATCACCATTGCTGAAATTATATCATTCATCTAAAGCGGGTATAATAAATATATATATTTAATTTAAGTAAAAACAAATCATAGAGTTTTATAAAATATACATGCAATTAGTATCACAATTAGTTACCTTGCAATAAAAACTGACAAAAATTTAATACAAATTAATTATAATTAAATGGACAGTTAACTTCATTTATAATTAACAAGTAAAACATAAAATGTATAACAAAAATAACTCAGGCGATAAATTAACCACAAAAAAAATTACTGTAGTCGAGACGAAATTATTCTTGTGCAGTATTGCGCTCCTAAAAATAAAACTACATCAAAAGATGGGGTTTCCCTGTATATTCCTGATTTACTCCCAATAAAAACATTAAAACTCCGTTTTTTTAAGGATAAACGACTCATGAAAACAGAATTTGTTGACCATTTTTCCACCTGAACACAAATCTGAATAAAAAGTGAGAGATTTTGTGCACATTCTCGACTAAATACCCAAGAATGAAAAATATTGGGTTTTAAGGACATTTTTGAACAGCTGAAGGGCTCAGTGCCAAAGGTGACGAACCCACCATTAGAAATAACTGAGAAAATTGGATTTAAATGTAAGGAGAGTGTGAAAAAATGAGTTTTAGTGACAGAAATGATTTTAATCAGACCAATTAAAATAATTTCTGTCACCAACACTAATTTTTTCACATTCTTCTTAACTTTAACTCCAATTTTCTCAGTTATTTCTAATTGTGGGTTAGTCACCTTTGTGACTGCGCCCTTCAATTAGTAGTTATACTAATATGTTTTAATGAAGTTCCGTGCGTATGGAACTGAAAACAAACCAGAAAACAATATTCATTACATTCTTGAAATTAATGTGCTTCACAACAATAAATGCCTTATTTGAGGTCCAATCCAAAGTAAAATATGCAGAACATAAGTGGCATTTTTGTGGAGATTTAAACGTTATTGGCATGCTACTAGGCTACGCTGAAATGTCTTGTTTTATTTGTGAATGGGATAGTAGAGCCTGATCCGATCTCTGGACAAGAAAAAATTGGAAGCAGAGAGACAGTCTTGTCTCAGGAATGAAAAACGTAATTCATGAAAAACGTAATTTAAGGTCTCTTGTGGACCTTAAAAATGTCTTTATTTGTAAAGATGGAATGGTTGGGATTCGGCTAAATAAACCTCAATATGATTTTGTTTTAAAAAAATCTATATTTCGGATGTTTCGGCTACTCATTGGTAGCCTTCGTCAGCTAAAATGACAAAAAAAAGAAATTAATACAAATACAAAAAAAATTATAATTGTGATAGGTAACAGAACTATAGATACAATTAACTTATAAAAGAAGATATCGTCTTAAATTCTTAGAATGAGTAGAATGAAAAAGTAAATAGGTACAATAATTGATTTTAATAGTAATTAGTAACATTAATTGATTTTGCAAAGAAATAAGAAACTACATACCAATGACAAATATAGTAGCTAATAGTAACATTAATTAATTTTAAAAAGAAATAAGATACTACATACCAATGGAAATGCCGAGCGGCAGAGGAAGACCAAGGTAGGCAATTAGGTAACCATTGTGAAAGTATCTAAGGAAAAAGGAATCTACTGGGGTATATGTAGCTGGAAACAGCAGGTGGTGGGAGAAATGTCGGTAAGGATCAAAAGGCATGTTTATGACAGGAAAGGAGAAAGAGGTGTTAATGGAAGGATACCCAAGGGGCATGGTAAAAATCTAGGTGGGAGGTCGGGAGAGTATTTGGAAAATATTAGCATACATAGGAGTTTATATTGTTTTTGTTTAAGTTTATGTGTACACATTCCGAGATCTGTAGTCTTTTTTTGTTTCGTTGTGTAGAAAGAATTTTCGTGTCGTCGAAGTTAAAAGTGTGTTTTTGTGTAATGGCATGTTTTGCAAGTGCAGATTTATCTATTTCTTTATTAGTGATGGTTCGTTTATGTTGTGTAAGACGTGTGTGAATGTCATTTATGGTTTCTCCTATGTATACACCATTACAGGAAGGGGTTTGGCAAGGGACTTGGTAAACACAACGGGTGGTTTGTTCAAAAGGGATGGGATCTTTGAGTTTGGTATAGAGGGTTTTGAGTTTGTTGGTAGTTTTCAAACCAAAATTTAGGGAAGGGTAGGATTTTTTTATTGTCATTGTAAGTTTATCAGTCAGTCCAGGTGTAAATGGTAGAGATCGGAACATTTGGGAACTGGGAGAGATGGTGTTGGAAGGTTGGTATTTTACTTTTTTAACAAGGGATTTTATGAGGTTGGGGGGAAATTGGTTGCGTGCCAATATATCTGAGGCGATATTAATATTTTTATTGTGGAAGGAAGCATGGGATAGGGAGAGGACTCGGCGAAGGAGATTTCTGGCTACATTAATCTTGAGGTGGTAAGGATGGGATGAATGAAAATTAAGTAACCGTCCCGAGTATGTGGGTTTGGTGTACCAGTCAGTAATAATAGTACCGTCAGTCTGTCTAATTAGTAAGATGTCCAAGTATGGAAGCTGTCTGTCCTGTTCTATTTCGACTGTGAATTGAAGCCTAGGGTAAAAGGAATTGAAACAGGTAAGTATGTCTGTTAGTCTGTTTGGGTTAATCATCAGCAAAAGATCATCTACGTATTTGCAGATGAATGAGATGTCATGGGGAAACTGTGGGACGAGGGAGTTGAGAAGATCGTTGAGAAGGATTGAGGATAAATCGGGTGCAAGACAATTGCCCATGGCTAGACCTTCAATTTGTTTATAGAATTTCCCATCATATTTTAAAAAAACAGTGTTAACACACAGTTTTAGACTTTCTATAAACAAATTAAAGGATAGAAAGCTATGGAGTTGTAGGGTGGGCCAATGGTTTTCGATTATTTCTAGCGTTTTGGCTAGTGGGACGTTAGTGAATAAGGATGTGGCATCAATAGAAACTAAAAAAATTTAGTTTCTATTGATGCCACATCCTTATATAAACTACAAAACTGACCAACAAGGCATTTTCCTATGTATGCTAATATTTTCCAAATACTCTCCCGACCTCCCACCTAGATTTTTACCATGCCCCTTGGGTATCCTTCCATTAACACCTCTTTCTCCTTTCCTGTCATAAACATGTCATAGACATGCCTTTTGATCCTTACCGACATTTCTCCCACCACCTGCTGTTTCCAGCTACATATACCCCAGTAGATTCATTTTTCCTTAGACACTTTCACAATGGTTACCTAATTTCCTACCTTGGTCTTCCTCTGCCACTCGGCATTTCCATTGGTATGTAGTATCTTATTTCTTTGTAAAATTAATTAATGTTACTATTAGCTACTATATTTGTCATTGGTATGTAGTTTCTTATTTCTTTGCAAAATCAATTAATGTTACTAATTACTATTAAAATCAATCATTGTACCTATTTACTTTTTCATTCTACTCATTCTAAGAATTTAAGACGATATGTTCTTTTATAAGTTAATTGTATCTATAGTTCTGTTACCTATCACAATTATAATTTTTTTTGTTTTTGTATTAATTTCTTTTTTTTGTCATTTTAGCTGACGAAGGCTACCAATGAGTAGCCGAAACGTCCGAAATATAGATTTTTTTTAAAACAAAATCATATTGAGGTTTATTTAGCCGAATCCCAACCATTCCATCTTTACTTATCACCTCGACGGCTAAATATCTAATCATCATGTCTTTATTTGTTATTTCACCAGAACATAAAGGAAATGGAAAGTCTCTACCAGGGAATGTGGAATTTAAATATGGCAGCTGATTATTGCTGATTACTGAAAAGAGATGTATTAAATTCTTTTCATGATATGGAACTCTACAAAAGGTTCATTTCAAGGCAATATGTAAAAAACCGTTCAAAGGTTCAAATTTAAGTGATGATGTGAAAACTAGTTAATTCTGAAGAGTTTTGTGTGGACAGTTATGGGTGTATTAACTTATATTTAACAATGTAGCATAAATTCAATAGAGGCTAGTATAAAAATGCATATTTTACTATTTCCTGTATTGTGAAAAATTGGTATGTGATGGAAAACTAAGTTCTTATTCTGATTCAGCACACTCAAATTAGGGATAAAGACATATTAAAATGAAAACCCCAAATAAAAAGTTAAATTTTGTAGACCAGTGAAATTGGCAGGAAAACTCTGGGAGTGTTTAATGGACCTTTGAAGATTAGAAGGAATTTTTAAAAAATTCTTTCAACATTGCAACCTCAATAGCTAAATTCCAACAACAATGATGAAAACAACAGAAAATGATCAAAAATATGGCTAATAACTTTAAAAAATTAATTTGAAATTGGACTTTGAAAAATGTCCCCAAAACTCTTGATGATTTCAATGAAGGACAAGAAGAACAGAACTCGAATATAGATATAGTTGTGACTACCGCTTGATGCTGAAATAAGACACATGGCATTTCAAGGTTTCCGCTGGGCATTTCAAGTTAAGTACATCCAAAAAAATCTTGAAAAACTTGGTTTTTCATTTTTGTCTGTAAAAAATTGGATAATCTTTACGTTTTTACTGCAGATTTGTGATCAATGAAATAAAATAGGGGAAAGGTTCTCTCAGTCTTAATAATTTTTTTAGATTGTTTAACACATTCGGGAAGACAATTTTTTTCGAACACGGTCCCCAGGAAAGAAATATTTTTTCTCTTTATATTGTTCATTTTTAATTTTAAAAAAACATGCTTATTATGGAAATCACTCAATTTGTAAGTGAATTCAAACAAAAAAGATCATCGCTCTTTGAAAAACTTTTATTTAGAAGCAGATTGAGCACCATGTGTACATTATCAGGTAAAATGAAAATTCAATTAATTTTTAGATTTTTTGGTATACAGTAAAGCCAATGTTAAATTTTGTTTTCCTGTACTTTACAGATTTCATTAGTTCAAGAAAAATCATACTTAGACGACTAGAATAACTGATAATTGCACATAACTGTTATTGCACACGATGTCTTGGAAATCAATCGCGCACAAGGTGTGCAATCGGTCTGGAATGGGTTGACGTTGAAAACGGCTTTTTAATGTTTTTCTTTTCTTTTTTTTTCTTTTTTTTATTAAATCAGAAAAAGGCAGGAAAATCCCAATTTTTTATAGAAAATTTCTGGTGAGAAGATAAAAATAAAAAAGAATACTGTGTCCTCGACACAAGCTAATCTACGCAGGTATTATGTTAACCCCATAATAAATCACAACACGAACCAATAAAATATATAAACAATAAATATGTATTTTCCGCCATAAATTGTCTTGTTTTATCACTTCACTTCACTATTAACAACGGGTTAAAACACCAGAAACATTTCAAGAAAATAGAAACTATCTATTTGACCCAGAAGGCTGTAAGAAGAAAAGATAATTCTTTCTAATCGTTTGCAACCGACCACTAATAACTATTAGTAATTTTGTCTTCAGCCGATTAGAATTTCATTAGCTTGAACAGTTTTTGAGCAATCCTTTCTTATTCATGAAAACTATGAATTTTCATATGCCTTCTCAGCTTACTAATTGAAACAAAGTCTTTCCCACAATCAATGCATTTAAATGGTTTTACATCAGAGTGGATTTGCTTGTGCCTCGTCAGCTTTCCCCTTGTTATAAAATCTTTTCCACATTCATCGCAATTGAACGGTTTTTCTCCAGTGTGTATTCTCCTGTGTGTAACCAACGAACCGCTTTGCCCGAATGCTTTTCCACACTCCTCACAGACGTAAGGCCTTTCACCTCGATGGATTTTTTTGTGCCTCAATACATTGCAAAACGCAGTGAATCTCTTACCACACTCGTCACAGTTGAAGGGTTTTTCTCCGCTATGTACGAGTCTGTGCTTTGACAGCATACTCGGATATTTGAAGTCTTTACCGCATTCTTCGCACTCGTGCGTCTTCGAATCACTATGAGCTGCTTTATGGCTTAGGAAGTTATTGATCGCTTTGAATTCCTTCCCGCACTCCTCGCATTTGTACGGCTTATGTTCAGTGTGCATCTTCTTGTGCTTCGAAAGACTGCCGCTGTGCTTGAATTCGGTCCCGCACTCCTCACATCTGTAGGCCTTCTCTTCGGTATGCACTAACTTATGGCTGTGCAGATGTCTGCCGTCTGAAAATTCCTTCCTGCACACCTGACATTTATACGGCTTTTCCCCAGTATGTTTTCTCCTGTGCATTATCAAGCTGCTGCTGTACTTGAATTCTTTACCGCACTCTTCGCATTTGTAATGTTTCTCTTCGGTGTGAACGATTTTATGATTGAATAAGTTGGTGTTGTCTGTAAATTCTTTTCCACACTCATTACACTTGTAAGGCCTCAGTCCTCGGTGTTTTCTCCTGTGTACGAGTAAGGCGGTCTTTCGCTTAAAAAACACCTTACACACCTCGCATTTATACATCTGGTCTTTGCTAGCATTATATACCCGTCTCTTTCTTTTAGTAGTATCCGACCTGATTCCTCTGAGAAGCTTTTTTCCATTTGTACTAAGTACATATAACGCACCGTTCTTGTCCACCGCTAGCTGTCCTGAAACAAAGTAAACAATTATTGCATTTTAAAACTTTAAGTTTCAATAAAGAAAATTTAATAAAGTAAGGCTCGATTCAGAATTGGCCAACATGAAAGGACTTAATAACCCTATTAGTACCTTATGCAATAGAGACTTTACACCAAAACACTTACTCATGAAATGCAAAGGACGAAATAAACTAAATATCCCACATGACACGGACAAATTGTTGAAAGAAAGCATCCAGTACTTAAACATCACATTTTTTTACTTACAGAAAACCAAACTACACATCTGCTAAATAATCAGTGGAATTCAAGCATATTACAGACATTTTTCAAATCTCTATTTATGTGAATTAAGGAATCAAATTTTAAACACAATGCTGGTTCATTAGACCATACACATACTATCTTGAAAGAGGTCTATCTAGATTGTTAGAGTGTAATTAAGAAGTTGTAAGGAATTTATTGATGAATCAAGAGTGTTATTGAAGTCTCTGCTATAACCTAAAGCTGTGCCTACAGATGTAAGGTAATTTATGCTATATATATATATACACATTTTGTATTGTTTCGTAGTAGTAAGATTTTCATAGCGAGCCACGTTTCATTTATTTTTAAAATTCGTGATTCTCAATTTGTTGAAATCCATTATGACCCGTTAAATAAATATTCAATTTTATTTTATTACATTTCGATCAAATAAATGATTTATAATTACAAAACCAAATCATTACTATATATATATATATATATATATATATATATATATATATATATATATATATATATATTGTAATGATATATTTCATTCTCGAAAATATTTTTAAATTCAAATAACCATCGATAGTTTGAAAAGCCCGCGCAAATCACAAACCATTTATACAAATAACATCGTATTATATACGCTTTAAATTAATAATATTTTTGGACAATACTGGTGTACAATATATACATATTAAATGTACATCCAGATGATAGTAAATTAATTATTTGGTATTACAAAAACATAATTATTATCTTTATATATGAACCAACATAATGCGGAAGTTGGAAAAAAAGGACGCCAAACTTTCCCGCTAGAAAGTAGTCAGTCTATTCCCAGCAGTCATGGAGTGCGGAGCTGGGGTCTGTCCTCTGGAAATTACAGTAGTCAGTCTATTGATAGCAGCCTTGGAGTGAAGAGCTAAAGCTATCCTCCGAGGAGTACGGAGTCAAGTCTATTCCTAGCAGTCGTAGAGTGCAGTGTTCAGTCCATTGCTGTCTATAATAAAGGACGGTTTGAGAAAACGGCGGAGTCCGGAACATCAGATATCCATTCTATGCACGAGACCTGGCAAGAAAGTGTATCACCTAGAAGAAGGAATTACTGAAGCGCAATATATTAAAGCTTTATTGGAAGTAAATTAGTTCAGAGGTAAAATTATTTTTTGTAATTGTTAATTCTTTTATTATTATTTGTATGTATTTTAATATTGTTTTGTATTTCGGAATTGTCTAAGAATAAATATTATATTCTTCATTCACTCGGAACTTCTATCCCTGAGATAAAATCAATTTAATAAAATAAAACTTATTAAAGTAATTAAAATCTTTTTATTCATTTTATAAAAAATAATCATTACATTTAATGACGCCCCAACGTGGCGCAATCATTTTATAAAAAATATAATCACAACAATATATATATATATATATATATATATATATATATATAGAGAGAGAGAGAGAGAGAGAGAGAGAGAGAGAGAGAGAGAGAGAGAGAGAGAGAGAGAGAGAGAGGAGAAGTTGTTGTACCTTTAACCACTTTGCAAAATTGTTTTTATTTTAGCTTGAATATAAAAGCTAAATTAATTTTTTTTTTTTATTTCGTTGTAATTAGTATTCTATTGCTTATCATATTTAATTTTTTCAAGGTTCTAGCATTACATTTAATATTTTTTATTATTTTTTAAAAAAATAATCATACAGTGGTCAAAGGTACAACATGTAGTTGTACCTTTGACCATGGGGTGTTGTACCTCTGACCACGTAAAAACAACACAGCAGTGCAGAAAAAAAATTTAATTCAGTAATATTGTAGCTAATTGTAAGTTTAATAGATACAGGACAAGGATGTAAGCATAATAAAAAAGTTATTATTGATATTATGTTATGCTTAGTATGCTAAAAAACTAGTCCAACCAATAAACGTTTTAACTGACAAGCAGATCCACTAGCAATAGTAGGGTATGGTTGTGTAGCCACAATGTCTTCAACATCATTATCATACAAATTTTCATTTTCTCACAAAAGCTTGTCACTTGAAGTTTCTGAAATAATCTTTACATTTAATGACGCCCAACGTGGCGAATCAATTTATAAAAATTAATCATAACATTTAATGACGCAAAACGTGGCGCAATTCTTTTTATAAAAAATAAAATCATAACATTTATTGGCGACCCAACGTGGCGCATATTTTTTATAAAAAATTAATCTTAATAATATATATATATATATATATATATATATATATATATATATATATATATATATATATATATAATAAATAGAAAAAAATATAATTTTCTTTTCACAGATCCATGTTTTTTTTTTAAACTTTTGTTCCTAAATCGTTCACATACTTCAATAACACAGGGTTGTGATACATAAATGGAAAGCTGGTTAAATGAAGAAGTTTTTCTGAAACCCGGAAATCTCAGATCCTGCCCATTGAGGAGTAACGCTGGTAAGAAATATCAAGAAAATGTCAGGAAATTTAGAATAGCTTTCTTTTGGTAAGATAGACATACTTACATTCATTCATTTTTACGTTTGCTATCAACTAGTCTTATAGTAAATTTACTCACCTTTGATTGGTTTCACTTCCTTTCTAGTAGAACCACCTGAGCCAGAGCTACAACGATTATTCTTATAAAAACCACGGTTGTCTCAATAAAACAATAAAACGACGTTTTCTCCCTTATGTGTGAGAATTCGGAAAAAATAGAACATTTTTTGTTCCCCTAAAGGTCCTCTATCACCTCCCACAATATGACTAGACATTTACAGGACACCCTGTTTATGATGAATGTGGGACATAAGAAAAAAGTTTCAAGTCACTATGAATTTTCCAGGATCTGAGTCAAAGGCCTATCCGCAAATATGCAATTTAATATTAGCAACTTTTAAAGTGAATAAGAGGTTAAAATAATATTTTGTCAAAAAGCTTTTCAAATAAAGTTTTCATATTTTTTGGCATAGAATCCTAATCTGTGAAAAAAGACATCTTGTACTTAAACAAATTAATTTCTGGCCTGAATAGCCCAATTCTGGTAGAAAACTCAAGTATTTTGCAATCAATTTATAGTCCATACCTTATTAAGGCAAGTAGGCATCATGAGGTATTGAAAAAAAAAAAATCTGGGACTTTTAGGCGGTTGACTGTTGGTTTTAGATGGTGAAAAAGTAAGTGGTGTGTGTGCGCGTGTGTGTCTATACAAATTTTTGGGGCGAGTTTGGCTCAGTAGGAGCGCAGTCAATGTTATTTAGGATCAAGTTCTAACTCCTCCCCAGGAGTCCTAGCCGTCCATAGTCCCATCCAGCCTTTAATATCTGCAAAGAGAAAAGTCAGGGGGGTAGAGCGTATTACTGACCACAATATCTCCTTACAGTGCCATATGGTCGCTTCTACCTTTACAGTATCTGCACTTTTGGGCCAATGTGGCCTGTTATGGGACTGATCTTTTTTTTTTTCATGGGTTCGGACTACAAGTGCCTAGAAAACTGAGACCATGTCATAACTTTGGAAGAGGGTTTATCATTGTGTCATAGGTCTAAACACCATTTACTTTCTCCCCATCTTGTGTGTTTGGCCAACGTAATAATGAGAAAACATTTTTTATCGATTTTCTTGAAAATGGTTAAGGAGATGACCCGACTCTAAGCCTTTGACCCCAAGTCTCTCCTCTTTAGTCCACTCGTCGGAACAAAAACGAAAACTCATAAACAGAAAACCAAAAAATATTTGAATTAATTCATGACTTACTCATTGTGGTAAAACGAAAACATTCTCTCACATGATGTTGAAGATTCCTGAAGATGACGAAGCTTTCCAAGCAATGATGACAAGTATAGGACGTTCTCTTTCTTTCTGAAATTATTCAATTTCCACACATATTACATACAACAATAATATATATATATATATATATATATATATAATATGTAGTGATATTTTCAATATAAATAGATTAAATTTAAATAATGAACCAAGAAATATCTTACTACTTCTTAGAAATATAAAATGCTGACTGAACAAAAATTTCCTCAATCTGAAATCAAGAAGGCCGGGCAGATCGTCTTTCGTTTTTTCAGAGTAAAATAAGGAATAGAGAAAGAAGATTCAAACTGTTTTCTGCTAAGAGAGTATCCTAAAGTTTTCGTGGCAAAATAAGTTTTTGAATTGAAGATATATCAAGAGAATATTAGTTGGACCTTGAGCTACGCCTGTGGATATAAGGTAATTTATGTTCATAATAAATATTTTATATAAGATGTATATCACTAACCACGTATTGTTTTTTAAAAAATATAACTCTAATTTTGTATAAGAACCCAGCACGACCCGTTTTAAATAAATAAATTCCATTTCATTTTCTTATATTTCGATACAAAATGAAATTATTAATAAAATTAACTTTTTTTTTATAACAATATATATATATATATATATATATATATATATATATATATATATATATATATATATATATATAAAACTGATGGCATCAGATTACCAGAAAACTTTTATAATAAGAAATCATAGGAATGTCTAATAACATAAAATTCGGACACTACTTGTGTTGATGAAGCTGAAATTTTAGTTCTCAATATAACTCAAATTAAAATTGTTAGAAAAATATCAGGACCAATTAACCTTTTAATGACTGCACTTAAGGGGCAATTCTTCCTTGTAACTTTTTTTTTTTTTCCTTTTCTTTTTTATGGGCTTAAATTCTAATCAAAGATGATATCCAAAAGTGTTAATGGGCCGGAACAGTTTTTAAATGAGCCACAAATTAGATTTATCAACTAAACGTTTGAGTACATTAATTTTTAAAATAGATTTTCTCAAAAGTATGTTTTTCAAATCGGGCGATAGGCTATCAATTTCCACCCTATCAACTTTAATTTTAACTGCAGATTCCTAATGATATTTGCTAGCAAAGTATGTAGGTATTTTTTCATTCTTTGAATTATTAAGATTTAATAATAGAAAATGAATAATTGTTCACCATTTTCGAAAAAATTAATTTTTCTTAAAACTCCTACCTACATTACTAGATTCAACACTCCAAGAGTGTTTATGTGAAGAACAATTTCTTAAATGAGCAAAAAATGCGATTTTCTGATTGAAGTCTCCATGCCAAGTGAACACGATGCTGATTTGAAGATAATTTTTTGAGCGGCCTTTGATTGGTCCCTTTTTAATTGTTAAATTTTTTTGGTCCTCCTTCAATACATTTCAAAATTAAAACCCATTTTTTTAATCTTTATTACAAGTATGTAAAAAAAAAAATTAAATAGGAAAAAATCAACATTTCAGAACATTAAACTTTAAAGTCGTTTTCACGCTGCTTCCACATATTTAATTTATCTAATTTCTGACTGAGACATCCATGGCCCATGTGGTTGACCTATGTGTAAAAACTTAAAACTAAAAAAAAAAAGAGAAAAAAATTCGTTTTCTCAAAATTATGTTTTTCAAAATCAGGCGATACTCTGGCGTCTTCAATTTTTCCCCGATCAACTTCAAATTTTAACTGCAGCTTCCTAATGACATTTGTCAGTAAAGTACTTAGCATTTTTTTGATTCATTAAATTATAACATTTTATGACTGATTTTTTTAATAGAAAATGAATAATTGTTCTCTATTTTCCATTTTCAAAAAAAAAGAAAAAATTCTTAAAACTCCAACGTACTTTACTAGATTTAACCTTCTTCATTTGAAATAATTTTAGTTTTTCATTTTAGATTAAAAACTGCACATGAAAAAAGAGGGCTTCCATTCATCAGACACAGTGCCAACATTTGGTTTTAAGAATAGAAGACTTAAAACTTTATTTTTTCGGTTACTTCCCATATAAAACTGATGAAATAAAGAATTGAGTTGTCTATCAGACACTTTATACAAACCAGGGGTTAAATTATATAAATGCCAATTAATGGGATTAAACGAGCTTAAATGTAATTGTACCTAACAATTAATTCATAATATAAAAGTTAATTGTTTGATCAAAAGTTTGAAAAATTAATTGAGACTCCCTGTAGCCTGTTTCATACAGGATCCTGCTCTGGCGGAGGAACTCGGCATGGTAGGGACGATATATTTAATACAACAATGACTTAGATTGTTTATTTCAAGCCAACTATAGCTTCTCCGGATCTAATATTGTTAATATAACATTCGCTTTTCAACAACTTGGCATTTATACAATACTGATATCATCTAGCTGGAAATACACACACGTAGAATCTAGATGAATTTTCTATGCAATATATAAAAATCAAATTTGTTGTTTTTATATTATATATTCCTACAAAACAGTGAGTTTTTTTTTTTATTATTGAAGCAAATGTCTAATTTAGATTAACCTAAAAATATATTATTTATTCATGAAATATTTTGTATTTCTATCTTCCCCCGTAATTCAGATTTTTTTTTTTTTTTTTTTTTTTTTTGGTAGCATCTACAGCAGGCTATTTCTATCAGCCTCTTTTTATTTAGCTGTTTATGAAAACCGTATATATATATTGTAATGATCTAAATGGGGGTGCTCTAGAAAGAGTCAGTTTCTGGCATAGCAAAGAGTAGCATTCCTATTCAAAATAAAGGCTAAGTTATATTCCATAAGTCCATCACAAATATTCTCCTTTGTCAATCAATTAAATAAATAAAAGAGTAATAAAAGGGATAGCAATTGGCAGTGCTTAGTTTGGCAGTATTTATTTTTTTTTAAAAAGGCAGTGTTAAATAAAAAAAAAGAGTCCAAATATCTCGGCTAGGAGCGATAAGGTATACAAGTTCCCAGGAAGATAAGAATAGATGTGCTTCCAAAAATGCACTTTGAACATCGAGGTGGCGATCGCTGAAGACAAACACCCTTGGTGTGGTGGGAGTAACGCCTCTATAAAAAGGGCCTTCCCCCACCACTCAGCCCCCATTCGAGCACCAGAGGCAGAACCAACACAGTCTCGCTGCAGAACCAGCTGGTCAGCCGACACCAAGCTCACTTCACCTGGACATGATGGCCAGACACAACTTAGATCTAGCAGCCGACCATCATTCTCCTCAACATAACTACAAGCAGTCTGCCTCTTCACTTCCAGAACATCATCCGTAAAATAAGCTGAGTATAACTCACTAAACTGCCAATCTTTAAATAAAATTTAAAAGCTATCTAAAATCTAATAATGGCCAATATTTATCTTTTTATATATAAATTAATATTTTAAATATGTTCTAACATTTCTTAATAACCCAACATTGATACAAATATGTGAGTCAAGCAATTTTTCTTTCTTATATTTAAGTTTATATCACAGCCATGCTAAATCTTAAATTATATATTTTTTATTCAATATAAGTCAATTTTTTCAAACTCTATTTTATTTATAATGAACCTTTCTCCTGGTAGTTAATATGGTCTCAACACATAAATGGACAGATGGTAAGAAGTGGTTATAATTATATATTTCTCATGCTTTTATTTCAGGAAATTTATTAAATTAATTTAATTATTCAAATGGTTTTATTCATAAATCCGTATGTGGTGAGTTTGGTAATTTTAAATGAACCCTGAGATATGATGAAATTATACTAAAAACATTTCTAAATCAACTTTTCCTAGAATAACTCTTAAAATATATTCAATTTTCTTTTTCTTGCCCAAAACAAAACACCGCAATATATATATATATATATATGTATATATATATATATATATATATATATATATGTATATATATATATATATATATGTATATATATATATATATATATATATATATATATATATATATATATATATTGTAATGATATATTACATTCACGAAAATATTTTAAATTTAAATAACCATCGATAGTTTGAAAAGCCTGCGCAAATCACAAACCATATATACAAATAACATCGTATTATATACGCTTTAAATTAATAATATTTTTGGACAATACTGATGTACAATATATACATATTAAATGTACATTCAGATGATAATAAATTAATTATTTGGTATTACAAAAACATAAGTATTATCTTTATATATGAACCAACATAATGCGGAAGTTGGTGGGAGAAGACGCCAACTTTCCGGCTAGCAAGGCGTCACTCTATTCCTAGCAGTTGTCGAGTGCGGAGCTAGAGTCTATCGCTAGCCACAGAGAATACGGAGTGCAGTCTATTGGTAGCAGCCTTGGAATCAAGTCTAGTCCTAGCAGTCGTAGAGTGTAGTGTTCAGTCCATTGCTGTCTATAATAAAGGACGGTTTGAGAAAACGGCGGAGTCCGGAACATCAGATATCCATTCTATGCACGAGACCTGGCAAGAAAGTGTATCACCTAGAAGAAGGAATTACTGAAGCGCAATATATTAAAGCTTTATTGGAAGTAAATTAGTTCAGAGGTAAAATTATTTTTTGTAATTGTTAATTCTTTTATTATTATTTGTATGTATTTTAATATTGTTTTGTATTTCGGAATTGTCTAAGAATAAATATTATATTCTTCATTCACTCGGAACTTCTATCCCTGAGATAAAATCAATTTAATAA
Organism: Gonocerus acuteangulatus; assembly: GCA_946811695.1. Lineage (NCBI taxonomy): Eukaryota > Metazoa > Arthropoda > Insecta > Hemiptera > Coreidae > Gonocerus > Gonocerus acuteangulatus. The sequence continues at coordinate 87,971,354 of OX328128.1, read as the reverse complement.
AATAAAACTTATTAAAGTAATTAAAATCTTTTTATTCATTTTATAAAAAATAATCATTACATTTAATGACGCCCCAACGTGGCGCAATCATTTTATAAAAAATATAATCACAACAATATATATATATATATATATATATATATATATATATATATATATATATAGAGAGAGAGAGAGAGAGAGAGAGAGAGAGAGAGAGAGAGAGAGAGAGAGAGAGAGAGAGAGAGAGAGAGAGAGAGAGAGAGAGAGAGAGAGGAGAAGTTGTACCTTTAACCACTTTGCAAAATTGTTTTTATTTTAGCTTGAATATAAAAGCTAAATTAATTTTTTTTTTTATTTCGTTGTAATTAGTATTCTATTGCTTATCATATTTAATTTTTTCAAGGTTCTAGCATTACATTTAATATTTTTTATTATTTTTTAAAAAAATAATCATACAGTGGTCAAAGGTACAACATGTAGTTGTACCTTTGACCATGGGGTGTTGTACCTCTGACCACGTAAAAACAACACAGCAGTGCAGAAAAAAAATTTAATTCAGTAATATTGTAGCTAATTGTAAGTTTAATAGATACAGGACAAGGATGTAAGCATAATAAAAAAGTTATTATTGATATTATGTTATGCTTAGTATGCTAAAAAACTAGTCCAACCAATAAACGTTTTAACTGACAAGCAGATCCACTAGCAATAGTAGGGTATGGTTGTGTAGCCACAATGTCTTCAACATCATTATCATACAAATTTTCATTTTCTCACAAAAGCTTGTCACTTGAAGTTTCTTTTTTCCAAATATTGGATCTAAACATTGGACATTTAATACCACAGATCTCTGTGACTAAATATGTAATAATCTTTTTACTTTTATTTTTAACAAGTATAAAATTTCCTTTTTCCAAATTATTTTTTTCAAATTGTTGCTGGTTATCAACTTAACTCATGACATTTATCAGACAGATCAATGTCACTTTCTCCTGAAGAAATGTTGGTGTCAGTATCAGATTCTGAACTGTCATTAGAATAATTTTCTTTTTATTTACCAAATTTTAGGAAGGGGTTTATTTGTATGTGGTGTCTTACATTTAAGGTGGTACGTTTTTTTTTTCTTTTTTTTCAGCTTCAATATTTAACTTTTCAGGAATATCTGTCAGGATACCCAAAGTAGGTTACACAAGCCCTCTAGTGAAGGAGCTAAACACTAATTACACCAAACTTTATAAAATGTTGCTCCATGCTGCCAAAGCCTCGGTGGTCAAAAGTACAATATGGTCAGAGGTACAACACCTTCCCCTATATATGAGGGTTTTCCCTCTACAGGGAAAAGTGAAATATGTATTCTATTTTACCTACGTAAATCTATTTTATGTGTCTATTTTACGTACCTGATTCTTCATCAACGTGCTCTTCTTTTATTAAAACACAACTAGAGTCGTTTACGTTCCCAGTTCCTGTTTAATAAACACACTCAGTTATAAGGACTATAACTATAAATTACATTATTTTTTACTTGGAAGGCAATTATCTCATTTAATTATTGAGAGTTTAAGAACTTATGAATATTAACTCTTTTGTAGTAAATGAACAACGCTCTTTATAGATGTTAAGATGACTGAATGTCATAAAATAAGACAATAAAATTATAAAAAGTCTGTGATGTAGGAGCTGCTAACAAAGCAGGGTAGGTAATGTAACCTGCGTTCAAACAGAATTTCCTCAAAGTAACCAATATAAATGCAAGATAAACATGAATACTTTTCCTCAACAGCAAAGAACAGCTGACTCAATTAATCAATTTTTTTTTCTGGAGTAAACCTTAACTTAGTTGACCCGCCTTAAGCCCAAGCAAAATGGTTTTTAATGGTGGCCGTGAGTGTTAAGGCATGAGCACTTAACACTACCGGCCAAGGGTCGTGGGTTCGATTCCCACTAGGGGTGGTGGCTTTTCTTTAGAAAAAAGAAAAGGCATCAGCCCTATACTGGCTAGAAAATGGTGGGAACCTATAGATAACCCGTCCTATAATTCTTAGTCAATAAAAATGGGCAGTAAAATTTAAATAAATAAAAAGAAGGAAACTGGTCAGTTTCTAAGAGGGAAATTTTTATAAAACAATTTGATGAATTTATTAAATTTCTTGGTACATTCGAGCATGAAGAACTTTAAAATAAAAGCTCGAATATCTTATTACTTTTATTTTTTTTTTAGACTCAAAATTTTGTTTGGATATTCTACTCTATTCACCTACATTATTATATTTTCACAAAATTGTATTTCTATTGATTAAATTAATTAGTCCCGTAACAGTCCACGAGGGCCCTGAGGGGCAGATACTATAGAGGTATCTGATTCATGACCATACGACACACTAGGGGGATCAGTACTATGCTCCGGCCGCCTGATTTTCCCCTTGGCTGCTTCGACTGCTAGAGTCATTAGCACCCAAGGTACCCATTATTAAATTAATTAAAGGCTGGGTCGGCCTAGGGAGGCCGAATTCAACCCATGAACGAAGACACTAGAAGAAAAAATCTTTAGTGCTTGCTCGGGATTTGAACTCAGGCCTCCAGCTCATTAGTCCAGTGCTCTACCACTGAGCTCACCTCGCCCCCGATTTATTACTAATATTAAACTTATATTTCAACTTATGTTAATATTTAACTTCTCATACATCACAAATAACTAATATCAAGGCAGGGATTGTCGGGGTTCGGTCACTGCTTCTTAATAAAACTACATTTTACAAATGAAAATGGTTTTATTGATGCCGATGTTTCGGCTTGAGATTCAAGCCTTCATCAGGGCTGTAAAAACAAGTAGGACAGATTTAGTAATAAAATCTACATATATGTATATATATATAAATATGTGTGTGTGTATATGTATATATATAGATATATACATATATGTAGATTTTATTACTAAATCTGTTCTACTTGTTTTTACAGCCCTGAATCTCAAGCCGAAACACTAGGTACTCAAGGTATATATGTATATATATACATACATATAAGAAAAGAAAAAAGAGAGAAAAAAGAACATAAAAACATAATATACAGCTAGGAGAACAATGTGCTATTGTAGTGCTTAGATTATTAGGAGGACAGATATAAGAACAAAAAGATGGGCTTACCGATGAGAAAATTGAGAACTATACCTCACAGATGCGGGATCATTTCTGACTGTTGATACAAGGAAACCAAGGGGAAAGGAGTTGGTGAGGGGGGGGGGGTGTTCTGGACCACCCAATGAGCGGAGTACTTTGGAGATGAAAGAAAAAGCGGTGGAAGCGGCGTCGTACAGTCAGGTGTCATAAAATTTTGTGTTAATGGAAGGGAGGCAGGTATGAAGGGCTATAATGCAGGCGGTATGGAATATTTAGGATGGAGTTTTTAATAAATGGAAGATGTTGGAGTAGGTAGAGGAGATGACTTCTTTATCAATTTTGTTGTTTACTGGGTTATTTTCTAGGTGGATAAATATTGATTCGAAAAGGAGGCATTTGTCTTCGTTGGATTCAGTGGAGAGGATGGAGTAATGGTCAAAACCAAAGTCATGTCCGTCTTTGATGGCATGTCTAATTAAAGCTGTTTTCTTACAGGGTGTTTTGTCTATCCAATCTACGCACTATTGCAGTTCGGTGTGATACAGGGGATTCTTTAGACTAAATTGGTCCTGTCTTTTTGTGGGATAGGATACAGCCCTGATGAAGGCTTGAATCTCAAGCCGAAACGTCTGCGTCAATAAAACGATTTTCATTTGTAAAATGTAGTTTTATTAAGAAGCAGTGACCGAACCCCGACAATCCCTACCTTGAATCATCAATGGTCAACAATCTCCTCTCAATAAATAACTAAAATATTTGTAGTATGTATAAAATGGAGCATGTAGAGAAATCCCACATTGCAGGGCTACTGGAATGCGGAAAGAAAAAATAAGCAAGCCCTTAATTAAAGATAAACAACACTTCAATTATTTCAGAATTATAATTTGGAATGGGTGGGAAATTCGGTGAAAGAAATTATTTTAAAACTGTGTTGATCTTATAGCCATCTTGAAGAGCTCTAAAGAACAAGAACAAGTGACAAATGAGTCACTTTAAACAAAACTAGTAAATATTTTTTAATAAATTCATTTAAATATTGAGCTCCCCTAAACTCACTTCTCAACTTTAAGCAGAAAAAGTTATTTTGTTGAAAGGGAAATATAATGCACTATACTTAACAACGTCGGCCATCTTGAAGAGTCGTAGAGAACAAGAACAAGTTCCATTCTAATCTCTAAAATAATAAAGTAAACAAATTTTTAGGATAAATTAGATCCTGGTCAAAACTATCATTTTTTTTCATAACTATTCCCGCGAACTGATTAAGTCTGATCATTACAATAAAACATTCATTCTTGGTAAAGAAAGATACTGAAATTTAGCAAGTACAGCCATCTTGACAAGAATAGCAGAGAACAGGAGCAAGCTGCTTCTCAGTTGTGAATTCATCAAATCCTACAGATTCAGATTACACTGCTGATCTGTACTAGCTTCTTTATTGATTTTAATAGAGGTTTTGATTTTCTGATAGAACCAATGAAATAGTTAACAGAGCAATTTTATTACATACTAGTCCTGCATATTAAAAGAATGAAACAAACCAAAATCAAGTCAGGGCTTCAAAATGTTAGCAACTAAATCATCCTTCTAAGGAATTTAAATAATAAAATTTCTTCTATAATAATGAGACATATAAACAACCTGGTATAACATCATCTTCATGAGCATCAATTCCCTCATTTATAGAGATCTCAAGGCAGCTGGCTGCAAGATCTAATCAATCAAACAGGAAAAATTATGGCATTAAATCAGAATAACAGTAATTGTAAAGATAGTATAATTTCCAAAATATGTAATATTCGTTCATTTTATAACGAAATTACAAGAGAATTAACTCATGCTATTTGACATTAGAGAATATTCAATTAAGTCTAGTATAAATACCTGGAAAATCCTCTAAGTCAGACATCCTTGGAATAAAAGTTAGTAAAAATCAACAAGAAGACATTTAGATAACTTGCTTTTGACATAGACAGAGTGAAGGTTGCAACTAAGAAGTACACCAAGGAGATTCCGCAGTTATAGCTTTTTAGCACGGTTCCCCCTCCATAGGGAGGACCCCGCTTATGAGGTTGACCACATGACAGTAGAAGTGTTTTTTTCATAAGCGCAACGATTTTTTTCGTACGAATTTTGCCCTTAAAACAGTCTTCCAGGAGGTGGATTTTGTGGTTTAACGATCTTGACGTTTTAAATTAGTCAAAGTATTTTTGTACCAAATTCCATCAAAATCGGACCATTTTTGAGCGCGTGAAAGGGCGAACAGACAAACACACGCACAGACACATACGCACGCACGCGCACGCACACACTCACACACAACACTGTCCTTGTCTATTTTTCTGAGGCTCCTGCTGGAGACTGGGTTCAAATACGAGTCAGATGAGTTTATTTTTTTAAAAGTGAAAACTTTGAAAATTAATTATTTGAAGTTATAATATCCCGAAGCGAGCTAGTTATTATCAATAAATAAGTATGCAGATGCTTTAATTATTTTTTTTACAGCTTGGAATAGGCGATTATAGCAAGAAATGGATTAAACTCGTTATAACTAATAATTCATTCTTGAGCCACTGTCCTTAAGCTACTTAATGTATTCTAAGAATGTCAATAGCTTAGGTTTGAGGAATAGCCAATAGACAGAAGATGGTAATAAGTCATTTTTGTAAAGTTGTATTAGAGCTTCATTTTCTGTCTAGTTGTTCATGAAAAATGGTGATAGTCTGCTTTATACGCTTTTCATAGTCAAAGTATTGTTTTGTAGGAGATCGAACACAGTTCATACTTCCTTCAGTGTATATGAGTTCCCATTGTCACGAGGCATGGGCGTATATAGAAAATAATTTCGGAGGGGGCTCGGAAAATTTCGGGGGGGGGGGCTGAGACCATGTCCTGTGTATGGAATACTAACAATTTAGATCTTGGAAGAGTGTTAGCCAACTTAAACGCTATTACACCCAAAATAGAATATGTTTTATGAGCTAAATGATCTTATTTAATTTATTTTTAAGAGTTTTCTGAAATTTTTACCGATCAAATCAAAATTTCGGGGGGGGGAGCCCCCTTATATACGCTCTTGTCACGAGGTGATAAATTGTATCATTATCTATATCGTAGGAGAGGCTACGACATAGATATGGAGAGATATTTAGTAACCACTCCATTGTTATATGTAATGACGTCATCAATATCACCTACCTTTGAAGTATCTCTTTCTTTTTCTGTAAAAAAATATATGGTATATTCCTTACAACTGATATTATATTTAAAAAAAGATTATATTTTATTTTTTTTTAGATTTATTTTTAAAATATTAACAACTTGATTATAAAAACGATTCAGTTAATTAAAATGGTAGTTTTGAAAATAAATTCTAATATAACTTCTAATAATCAAAATAAAGAAAAATAATTTCTGATTTATTACAGTTTTAACATGATACTAAATATAATTAAAAAAAAAACTTAATTGCTACTTAAATACAAAATACTGAAATATTTGGCGGTTTGTTATGAGAGATTTAGGCAGTTTTGGTATTATTTGTTTACGTTCTGTCAAACATTCAAAATGGCGTCATTACATGGCGCTTATTTGTTATCATTTTTAAAGTGGCAAGTTGTGTTTAAATACTGACAATTTTTTATTTTATGAAATAATAACAATGAAGACGCTACAGAAATCTTTAGTGACTGTTTTATTTCGTACAGATAGATTTCATTGTGAAAGAAGTTTTACTTATGTAGGCCAGTCGCCATTTCGGAAAGGCGTCACTGTATAGAAAAAGAACTGCTACTAGTCCTGTATACTATAATACTTGTTACCTTCAACCGTGCTCTTCAGAGTTGCTTTAATGCAGCAGATTGTTTAAGATTTTATATAAAAATTGCATTTTGCCGCAGTCTCTCGAGACTTACTGTAGATTTTCTACATTGAAGACTTCGGAAGATATTCATCTATTAATGAAATGCTCAAAGAACGCCCTTTTGTAAGTTAGTATTATTTATTATATTTATATTTTAGTTAGTATTGTCCTAAAACACTTGTACTATTTGGCGAAGTTCATATTTCAGCCTTCTTTCTTTCAGGAGAACTCTTTTTCTTATAAATTGTTTTGTGTTCACTTTCTGTATTTTTTTTTTTCTTTATGTTTATATCTTTATTATTCTAATGTTTTCGTTTATATCTTTAACTTCCAGTGTTTTGATAATTCTCTTGCTTAAGAGTTTTTCTACGTTTAATTCTAATGGGTTTAAGAAATCAGTAAAGCCCAAATTCTAATTTTGCCTTTAACCTTAGTAAGCAAAGTTCTGAAAATGCAAAGATAAACTATGCTACTTACATAATGAAACCTCATATATTGTTAAATTATAAGTTAAATTTGTAATGCATAATATTTTTTATTAAATATGTTTACAAAAGTTGTTTTGCAGCAATTTTGAATGTTTCTGTCGTGAACCTTTTAATAAAAGTTTTAAAATTTTCATTGCAGGATAAATTGTTCGGGAGAAGTTTGAGGATGTAATTTTGAGAGGTGACAACTCGCTCGAGAGTTGAGCTGTTGAAGATTGCTTAAAGCTCTTTACTTCGATTCGTTTGAAAGTGAGTAATATGTTATTTTTTTGTGAGTGAGTGGAATGATATTTGATCTAGGATGATTAGAATGATATTTGGTTGTGCACAAGTATTATGATATTTTATTAAGGATAGGGAGAATGATATTTGATTGACTACAATATAATTGTTTCCGACGGAAGATGAACAGAATGATATTTGATCTAGGATGGTTAGAATGATATTTGGCTGTGCTCAAGTATTATGATATTTTATTAAGGATAGGGAGAATGATATTTGATTGACTACGATATAATTGTTTCCGATGGAAGATGAACAGAATGATATTTGATCTAGGATGGTTAGAATGATATTTGATTGTGGACAAGTGTTATGATACTGTATTAAGGACAAGCTGATTGATATAGGATTGACCCCTAATACAATTCTATCCGACGGAAGATGAGCAGAATTATATTGAATTGAGGATGAACAGAATGATTTTGAATTGAGGGTGAACAGAATGATATAGAATTGAGGGCATTCAAAATTATATTTGATTGGTATAGAATAAAATCATATGTGATCAATTGTGATTACATTGAAATTTGATTACAAGTGATTACATTGTGGATGATTCCATTGAAATTAGATTGAGAGTGATTACAATGAAGTTTGATTGAGTGTGATTACAGTGATATTTTATCAAGCTTGATTCCATTGAAATTTGATTGAGAATGATTACATTGAAATTATGTTGATTTCGATTGCAGTGATATTTGATCGTGCGTCATTACATTGGTATTTAGTTAAGAGTCATTACTTTAAAGTTTGATTTATTGGGATAACAGCGATATTTGATCGAGTTTGATTCCATTGGAATTTGATTGAAATTATCACAATGAAGTTTTATTTAGTGTGATTCCTTTGGAAATTGATTGAAAATGATAACATTGGAAATTGATTGAGAATGATCACATTGAAATTTGATTGAGTGTGATTACAGTGATATTTGGTCGAGCACGATTACATTGGAATTGAATCGAGATTGATTACATTGAAATTTGATTGAGTGTGATTACAGCGATATTTGAACAAGGTTGGAGTGATATTTGACGTTGGATTGACTAAAACGATATTGGACCTAGAGTAAGTAGAATGATATTTGAGCGAGATTGAGAAGAATGATATTTGATTCTGTTGAGATTGAATATCTACAAGTTTTGCAAGAGCCCTATGCTTAATATAATTATTTATAAAATTTTAAAACTGGTGTCAACGAACTGATAAGTTGCCACACTTTAAAAATAACCAAAAAGAATTGTAATAAATAAATATCTTTTAATGTTATTTCATGAATTGAGATTTTCCTCCCTTGTGTATACTTAATTATTGTTTTATATATATATATATATATATATATATATATATATATATATATATAGAGAGAGAGAGAGAGAGAGAGAGAGAGAGAGGGGAGGGAGGGAGGGGAGAGTGTGAAAAACAAAAACCTAGTCACAACTTAAAAAAGAAAACAGATTTTCAATGCGTGATTGTATCTAATCTAGTAATTTGTTAGTGTTATCTGGTTTCTGCTTGACATCATTGATGACGATAATACTGCTGAATAGACTTCATATCTCGAATAATACTGCATGACGAGGGAATTATTCTCTTCTATTTTGATATATAACAGCGTTCTTTTTGTAAGCTACATGACTCCTGTTTTAGTATAATTCATTTTTATTTTGTTTGCCATAAAATGTATCAATATTTCTAAAACACTATAACAATCTGATTGCTAATATCAAGATGACCATTAATGGCCATATAACTTCCCAATTGTAACTTAATGTTTTAAACCATTTTGGGGAGTAACTCCTCCAAGTTACTTCAAGAATCCATTGATGCTTCAACTTACATATTCATTTTTTTAAGATTGACTAAATCTAAAAAATGTTATTTTATAGATTCTATCGACTCTACATTGCTATTTGAGTATTGTTGCGCATTTTGTTTTTTAGAATAGGAACTTGAAGTTTAAAAACTTCTAAATTTAAATAAATGAATTGATGTTAATTTAATTTGTATTAACACATTTTTATATTAATTTCACAAATTGTTTCAGAAATTATCTGCGAAAATGCATCGCGTTCGAAGCATTGGGAAGAGGATCCGTATGGACGAACCTCCTCCTCCGGAATATGACACGACTAATCCTATGACACCGATGGAGGATGTAAATGCTGTAGATAACAACGACATTCAAGAACCGTACACTCCTTACAATTCGTACTACCAGCAGCAGAACACTCCTGTTCATGCGAGGTAGGACTTTCTTTTTTTTTTTTTATGGCGCATCGACTTATTGGCCATTAGTGCCAACATCCCTAGTGCAGCGAGGAATTTTCTCAACGAGCTGTGAGATGATGAGAAAATTCCTGCCACCAAACAGTGGGCCAAAATGACCTTTTGTGATCCCAAAAAGGCTACAGCCTCTAAATCTTAACCAATTTCATGGCATTCTAGTTTAAATGAAAACTAATAAATTTTAAAACAACTCTGTCTGGCCAGATTTTTGTTTCTTCTATTTATTAAATTACGTGTAAATAATTCACAAACGTTTACAATTTAACATAAAATAATATTTCACTTTTCATTTAACTTAATATCAGCACTGATATTGTTGAAATTAAACTTCAAATCCTGATTAGACAAAAAAAAAAAAAAAAAAATCGATTTTCAAATCATTCAAAAATCATATTATTTCAATTCTTCTGAATTTTAAATTCAGATAAATTTATGTTTTGAAGATTTCTGTCAGATGTTTTCCAAGTCTAATCAGGATTTGAATGCTTAATTTCAGTATTGAATGCTTATATATATAATCATATTAATAATTAAATAGATTTAAAATACTGAACCTAAAAGATTTCCTACAACAAATTTTTATTGGCTGAACGGATTATATTTCAATTGTTGAAGTTATTTTATTTATGCCTAACAACGACATTCAAGAAACGTACACTCCTTACAATTCTTACTACCAGCAGCAGAAGGCGCATCGACTTTAGGAACATTAGCACCGACATCCCTAGTGCAGTGAGGAATTTTCTCGAGCCGTGAGATGAGAAAGTTCCTCGGTGCACAGGGCCAAATGACAGTTCGTGTTTCAGAAAAGGCTACAGTCTCTAAATTGTCTTCGTGAGAATTTCAATGCATTTTATTTTAAATAAAACTAATAAAATTTAAAACTTTATCTGGCCAGATTTTTGATTTTTTTTTTTGTTTCTTCTATTTTGTAATGGTTTGTTCCAGCAACGACATATACTCCGGGGACCAGGACTACGAAGGCTTACAGAATCCGTACAGCAGTCCGCAGACTGCTCCTTCTAGTCAGCCGCAAATCCAGTATGACGAACAGAGCCAATATGATGTCGCTTCTCCACAAGCAGCACCCAATTCTGTTCCTGCGTACGAATCTCCGATGACCCCCATCAACCTCGGAGGGGGACGAATTACACGATCTCGACTGAGAAGTATTTTTTCTTTTTGAAGGTTTTTCATCATTTATTAATAATGTAGAAACTTATGATGCAACAGGGCTGGCCGATATTTAACTTGTGTAAAACACCATCAACGAAATAACTTGCTTTTGGCACATTTTTTATTGACTCCAGGCCACATGACTGAATTTATCTCCATTGAGATTCAATATACGTGGTGTTTACCGAAAAAAGGTACATAGTGTACGAAAGCTAATAAATTATGATAACATTCACCAAAAAATAAAATAAAATTCCTGAATTTGAATTCAGACACTCTGAAGACGCATTTTAATGTAAAGTACCGTAAAAGTGGGTTACTTTGGCCCTATGGTGTAATTTTGTCCCAAACCAAAAAAATGTTTGCGTCGTGTACCAGCAGCTGATATTGTCAGATACAAGTACTAACTCATGATTCCGCTAGGCCTGAGTACCTGCTAGACGGCACAACTCTTTAATAGTTCTAGTGATTTTCGCTAGGTCGTAGTACACGTTGTTCACAGCCTATTGTAAAAGACGTGTTTCTGCTCTCCTCAAACTTCCGTCTGCACAAGGAGAACAATAGATGTTTTAGCTGAGGTAAGAAATGAATATTGTAGCCAATATCATCCCTTACCCCTGGTATGTACTGGAATTTTGCTTAATTGTATTTGCATTTTAAATATGATACTAGTAATTGTAAAATATCGGGTAACTTTGTTCCAAGAAGGGATTACTTTGTTCCCCCCCAAAAAGTGGCCCAAAGTAGCCCCTGGTACTAAAATTAAGTTTAAATATGAAAAACGAAATTAAATATTTTTACATATTTACTTTTTTTTCTCCGTTATCTATAAGTTACCAATACTATTATTTTCATTCTAAATTTTAAAAAATGCTGTAAAATTACATACGAAAACCAGAAAGTAGAAAATATCATGATTATTATCGGAAGCTAAACTTAACGACTGTTTGGAAGCCATTAGGTTAAAAGAAATGACTAAAAAAAAAAAAAAAAAAAAAAAAAAAGAGGCTAAAATCCATTTTAACATCAGTCGTTGCACTATTAGAAATAAGCTAAAGAACAATCACACCTTTTCACCTGCGCATCCAACTACTTTCAGTCAAGAAGAAGAAATAGTTTTTGCTAGCCACACAGAAAAACTGTGTGAATAAGGCTATCCGATAGACGAACTTGATTTGCATTATACCAGTAAGGATTATCTTGCTAGACAAGGGAAAAATGTGAGTTATTTTAAAGACAAAATTGCCGAGTCCTGCTTAGGTAAAATCTTTTTTAACAAGGCGTCCACAGTTAACTAAGGGGTTCGCTTCTAATATTAAAATTATTCGTTCGGCGGTGACTGAAGATACACTAAATGAATTTTTGAAAAAGGCGCTATTGTGGATTGCATGGAACCTAAAGATCAGGGTTGGAAATGGCCGTCAGATAAGGACATGCTCTTTTATAATTGGTGAGACATTGTACAAGTAATACAACTTTCAAAACTACTGAACAGAGGACATTTTTTCTGTAAATATTGTACAACCACATGTTTAAAATTATTTCTAAGCCTATTGATTATACTAAGTTTCTATAACTTTCCATAAATAAAATTTTTATCACGACTAATATTGGTCGTTTTTTTTTAAATTGATTTGTCAATTATGTACCATTTTTTACCGTTTTAAAAAAATAAAGTGTATATGTATATATTTCTGTGATTTTTTCCCCTTCAAAACAAGCGGGTTAATTAGCCCAAATTTAAAAATAATAATAAAAAAAAAAAAAAAGTGTATAGAATATAATTCTAAAAATATAGTCTTATAAAGAAAGATTACAACTACCTAAAAATGCCCTTTTAATGTTTATTTTATAATATTAAATATTCTTAGCGAAACATGAAACAAAAATGTCATAAAACTGGGACAAAGTAACCCACTTTTATGTTAGTTGAAACAAACGAAAAAAAAAAGAAAAGTTTCCTGTCGTAAATTGTAGTGTATTTTAAAAGGACTCACTATGTACCTTTTTTCAGTGGTAGTTGTGAACATACCATTACCAAATAAAGATGTAATCAAATTTTTTTTCACAAGTTTGACAAAGTTCACATAAAAGAGCTTGCTTTCAAGTGTCCAAAACCATCGTTAAGTGAAAACTCACACTATGTACCTTCTTTTGGCGAACACCACGTATAGTTAATTTATATGTACTTGATAACTATTTATTCGACAGACTATGAATGTACAGAAGTTTATGAGGGTGTGTGGCAGGCTGTATTTAGTTTATACTTTAAAGTATTTTTTTAATGGTGTAAAAAAGTGTTTTTTTTTAAACCCTTCAACTTCACCCTAATATCCTTTAAAGGGTTCCCTACGTATATGTTGCATGTCATCAGATTCCTCTTCTGCACCAATTTCCCGATAAACATAGAACATATCTTCCACAGTTAGGGCCTTGTTAGAGACCATGTTGGTTTAAAAGTAGCTAATATTTATTTCCTAACATTTAATTATTAAAATGAAGCTTGTAGCGTCTAGGTATAGGGGAATAGTCTGGCAGCTGAGATACAAGCCCGGAGGCGGTTATCAGCCAACCCGTAATCCTCTTGCGGATTACCACTATCTCTGCTATAGGACGGCTGGTTTACCCTCGAGCCTAGAGAGTCCGCCATCTCCCGGCGGAATATTCGAAAGAGGGCAGCACCCTACGGGCCCAGGACAGAAAAGGCGCCGATTTGCGAGCTGCCCGCCCTAAGTCAGTGCAGCCTTGACTCCCTTAGGATGAGCGCAGCCTTGAGTCCCTGAGGAACAGCACATGCTTGAGACCCTTGGGAGCACCTTACCGCATGCTGCATCCATTCTCTGGAGGTACACCTTCTTCGAAGCCCCGTCAAGCTCCAATTTTCAACCTGGCGTCAGCGGCTACAGGGAAGACGCAGCATCAACCAGATAAGCGAGACTATAACCCTTTTCTTTACCCTCAGCGGCCACTAATCGCCCGACCGTCTATGATTCATGCTTGTATTTTCATCCTCACAGAAGTTTAATATTTTTTGTTTTATTTTCAAATCTAACATACTAACCAGTGCCTGCTCCACAAGGAGATATTTTTTTTCTTATGCTTTCAAAATAAATAATTCAATTTTTTTTTCTATCACTCTATATAGTTGTTCATTTAGCCTCAGTAATAGGCACCTATATGTTCAGCACTATTTCCTCATCAACCTCTTCTACATATATATACATTTCATCAGCAATTTGGTGCTGAGCATTAACAGCCTTGTTTAGAATCGATAATTACATGATTAAAAATTCATTACCAGCAAAAAGCTTTTATCATCAAGGAAATAGAAACCATGAAACTATTGACTCCAAACAACGACTATGTTTTATTAAGTTAATTTTAGTCTTGATATGAAAGATAATCCTAGACTAAGGGCCAAATGATATGTATAAAGAGAATTTGCCCCTGAAGAGGCACCTGCTGACGTGAAACATGTGAAAACCTAATAAAGGTTAACGGTGAGAAGATGAAGTGTTGTAAATATATGACCTTCTGCAATTTCTTTTCAATCCCTCTGAAATAATTAAGCCCCTTGCTTCCCCTCAGATGCAACGAATCCTCCTCCACCACAACCTCCGACTCCTCCAATCCCTAAACGGATGCTGACAGAAGAGAGAGTGACAAGAGCTCGCCGAGGCCCTCCGAGGAAAACTTATGCAGAACACACTGGTGATGATGATGCATCTCTATATTTTGTCATTAGAAATGCCCGAATTTCACTGCAGGTATTTGAGATTTTTGTAAAATATGTAAAAATGTATTATTATTTGATGTATTTCTGTATTAACCCCCTTTGAGAGTGCAAGCTGTTTTAGAGGCAGAGAATTATAGGCCAAGGAGAAAGCAATTCTGCTACAGTGTCCGAGAAACTTAACCCTTAGAATGCTAGCCAATCTGAGAGGGACCGACCGCCGGGTGCTACGAGCTTTGAGAGCTGATGCTACCCCCAGTGCTAACCTATTTTCCACCCTCCGCGTGCGACTTTAGTTTGGAACAAGACTATACTCAGACAGAGCTCCCGCCTTGGGTCGCTCTTATTACGTAGATATATAACAGGGGACATGCAAAATTGCTTGTTTTGTTGTAATTTAAGATGCTAATTTCATTAATTGTGTGTACTTTAGTGTGACCTTTTCAATTATTATAACAAGTTTCTTATTATTCTTATCCTGCAAATTGCGAAGAAAATTAATAAATAAACAGTTTCTAAAATAATATTTCAACAGTTACCGAAGTATTTTAGTTTTAAATTTAGCACCATTAGCCCTGTTAGTATGAATGCACCCTTTTATCAAAATATTCATGAAAACATTTTCTCTTCTCTTCATTTTACCCATTTTATGATTTATTTCATTGTTATGATACTTCAATTTATTTAGTATTTTTTTTTAAAATATTGATTGATCTTTATTGATAATTTACAATCTGTACAGTTATGTACAATAAGTAATTATTTAGTAAATAACTGGGTCTTTTTTTTTACTAAAAACTAATCATTTTTTTTTTTTTTTTTTTTTTTTTATATGCAACTCATAAAACTGGTTACGTCCAATAATTACTTGCTGGAGAAAAAAAAACAACACTTTTTTAAAATTTGTGTTTTGTATTTATTTTAAAACAAATTTATTTATAATAAGTAGTATATTAGTAAATAGTAATATAATAATAAAGTAATGAATTAGAAATAAATAGTAGGTATATAGCAAAAATATTAATAATAAACTTATAAATATAAAAATAAATTATAAACCAAAAATAGTACTGAGAAATATTTGTTAGGGTCATATTTCCCCACCCTTAATTTAGCCTAAAGGTGGGAAAAGGTTTGGCAAATTTTAGTAAAGTGTCTGCAAACAATAGAAATAACAACCCAACCCCTGCAGGTAGTCTGAATTGGTGATTATTGATTGAGCCAATTTGTGAAAAAACACTTTTATTGTAAACTAGCAATTGTTGGACTGAATAACAACATATGATTATAAAACATCTGTCTTGAGTTTGGTAATACTGGGTAGCTCCAACACCTCCCCCCAAACACAAGACTCCAAGAGGCCTATTATTCAAGAAGGATGATGCTGGTAGACTCTTCTTAAGCGGGTCTGCCAGCTGGTAGTTGCTTCGGATGTGCTGAAGTTTTGTCCAAAATCCACATCCTTTTTCTGGATATAACCCTTCATGACTAAGTGGGCCTTCTTTTGATCATCGACAGAATCATTAGGCTTGGTCTTGACTTTCAATGTCCATTTATTTCCAATGACTTCCTTGCCTGGAGGTAGACTGTCAAGATCCCAAGTCTCATCTTCTGCAAGGCAATCAAACTCATTTCACATTGCCTGCTTCTGAACTTTACTCTCACCTGTCACAGTGAGCCCCCGACGCTTCATGACTGATTTCACATGTTGCTTGTTCTGATGGCAAAGACATTGATCCCACAGCTGCTTGGAACCAGTCGTCGATGGTAACGGTCCTTCTCCAGCCTTCTGTAGAGCATGGAATTTCATGTCAAGGGCGTACAACCCATTTGACATTTTTCTCCCAATCAAGCATGTCTGACTTTCTTTGGTTAGCTTACAACCATCTTTGTTTGCAAAAAATTCATATCCCCGTTCCAAAGAGCGTTTCAAAGAAAATAAATTCCGACTCACATCAGGCACATACCAAACATCCTTCAGATGATTAGTGGTCACCTTCGCACCAATCTTCATATCAACCAGTATGTCCCCTTTTCCATATGCCTTTATGAACTTGTGATTCCCAACCTGAATATGCACAGGCCTCGCAAACTTCTTGAAGCACATGAAATAGCTATTCAGATATGTCATATGCTGTGTCGCCCCGGTATCAACTACCCATAAATCATCATCTCGAGGGACTTTGATATCACCATCACAAATAAAGGCATCTCCTTTTGAGTCCGCGGAATGAATGATTTTGGTATTATTTTTACGGGTGGGGCAGTCCCGAGCCCAATGGCCATCCTGTTTGCACTTGTAACATCTGGACGGAGAGGGATGCTGACCTCGACGTGGGAATGGTGTCTTTTCACGCTGAGGAATAACTTTCTCAGCACCAGATCCTTCACTGCTCACATCCTCCTTATTACCCTTTTGAATTAAGGACATTTTAGCTAAAAATGCAAGTTGTTGATCTTGACTGTCTTTTGAGGGTAAACGCATTTCTATTAATCTCAATCTTTCAGTCAGACTGCAAAGGGTTTTTTCAGCAATGGGTACACTTTCCCATGCACTTTTAAATTCAAAATAATGAGGGGGGAGTGTTGACATGACTCGTCCCATTAATATTATATCAGGATGTTCTGCCTTGGAGAGCCTTTTCAATTCCACATTGAGTTCATTGAAATCACGCTGAAGTCGTGCTATATGGTTCACAACCCCTTCTTCTATACTCATAATACCATATGAAAAGAATGATTCCAACAGTCTATCAACTCTCTGGCTTGAACTCAATTCATACACAGATGTTAATGTGTCCCAAACCTCCTTAGCAGTCTTGCAAGATGAGGTGAGCTCCTCGTTGGTAGGATTCAGGGTGTTCACCAATATCTGCTGAGCTAGTGAGTCCTTAGTTTCAAACTCATCCATATTGGAACCATCTTGCAACAACTTTGTATCACCACTGACAACATCGGATACTTTATGATGCTTCAACACAAGAGTTATTTGTCTCTTTCAACGTGACCAGTTATTTTGATCCACCAGTTTCTCCACAGAAGCCTTGAAATCAAATGATCCTGACGAACTCATTGTCAAAATAGGTTGAAACTTGTTGCACACTAGAAACTGAAACTCAACAACACAATTTAGGCACTTTAACACAAATAAAAATTCACAGTTCGCGAAAACCTGGGCCCATAACCTATTGATTGAGCCAATTTGTGAAAAATCACTTTTATTGTAAACTAGCAATTGTTGGACTGAATAACAACATATGTTTATAAAACATCTGTCTTGAGTTTGGTAATACTGGGTAGCTCCAACAGTGATAATGTACCCATTAGGTGGTCTAGGACACTCCGCTCGAGGTAAAGTTAGCTTCCACTCACAATAAAACCGGGAAAAACACACGTAAAGAAATTCTTCTGCTATCTAACGGATAGCTAAGTAACTAGACTAGTTGTACAGCGTGATACAAGAGATCTCTGGGCTTTCTGGAAGCAGAGATTATACAAAGAATATGAAAACGAATATATTCGTGCTTCGCACTCAGAGCATTTTTTTAGAGAACGAATATATTCGTGCATAGCACGGAAAGGGTTAAGCCCTAGGACTAAAATACACTTTACTCTCATCAAGTACAGGCTCTTATTTAAGTATTATTAAAAAGATACTTAAGGTAAGATAAGTAGAAATAAAGTATTTGGGTTCTAAAAAATTCACCTCTCAGCCTATGATTTAGTGGATAGATGTCTTACTTTGCTGAAAGTCACCCGGGGACAAAGGGACTCGGGCCGTCACTGATCCCCTTTCTCCCTGCACCCTAGCGGATCTATTGTGATTTGCGTCCCTCAATTACTCCCTTTCCAACTTGCAGCTCCTCGCATAAAGTTTGAGCTCCTTGGGAGTAGCCTCGGCAATTTCCTTGGGTGTAGCAATTGCCTTCCCTAAACGTGCACTAGGCTATTAAAGGCTAACACCTCACATTCACAGAGTACATGCTGTGAGGTTTCCTCTTCCTCGAGGCACCAGCGACACGTAGGCTCCTCTATTCGTCCCATCGTGCATAGGTGTTTTCTTAGCAGACCATGTCCTGTGAGGAGTCCGACTATCCTTCTTAGGTCCGTCCTGGCCAATTGAAGGAAATACCTTGCCCTGGCTTTTGACAGCTGGACAAGTAGCTTTGCCTGTCTCATGCCTGGCTTATTATGCCAATATCTATGTATTTCATCTTGTTCCCAGGTATTTACTATCCTACTGACAAAGCTTCTTGATATTCCAAAGAACTGCTCAGGACCGTGGAGTATCTTCTCCGATCCCTTCCTTGCCAGCTCATCAGCCTTCTCATTGCCCTCAATACCCTCATGTCCCGGCACCCACACAAGTGTAACCCTGTTTAGCCTGCCCAGATCATTCAGAACATTGTGGCAGTCAGTGACAAGTTCAGTTGCATGAACCTCCGATTGAAATACAGTGGCATATTATCCTAGAGCTTTAGCAATTTTAGTTTTGGGACCATAAATCCCAGTGCCAGCCCTCTCATCCTTAAGAGAGCCATCAGTGTACCACACTATCGAGCCTCTTTGAGAGGTTTCCTGTTTTTCCTCCTTCTGTTGACCAGCCTTTGAGTTAGCGGACAGAAGTCAAACTCTGCTGAAAGTCACCCTTCTTCCAACTTCACTTCCCATCAACATTACAAATAAATACTTCTTTTAGAACTTTTTTAGCTGTTAAGGTTGCACTCAGGAATGAATTTTTTAATAATTTCTTTTATTAAAAAAAAAGAAAAAAAAAAAAAAAAAAAAAAAAAAAAGTGATTGGCTTTGACTAATTTTGCTGTTTTAATTTAACATCCCCATAAAAACATAAATGTGAAATAGAGGCCAAGTTCCTGCCCCCACAAAGAAACACTCCCTTCCTCAAAAATATCCCCTCCTAAAACCCCCAAAAACGCCTTACCATTCTACACTCCAAAAAAGTAGTATGAGTTGGTGTATTAATTCAACCAAAAATATTTGCCAATACAAGAGATGATACAAGAAAGAAATGTCCAAGTTCATTACTTGGAAGACCTCATAGTTACTTACTAAGAACAGTAAAGACACTTCAACTGACCTTTAAAAACAACAATATAAATACTTACATCCAGTTACTAAAATATCACTTTCCTCAACCAGGTATATACTTAAACTTGGCAATGTTTAGTTTTTCTCTAAAGATAGTTTTGGCACAAAAAAAAACATTGCCAAGTTTAAGAATATACCTGGTTGAGGAAAGTGATATTTTAGTAACTGGATATAAGTATTTATATTGTTGTTTTTAAAGGTCAGTTGAAGTGTCTTTACTGTTCTTAGTAAGTAACTATGAGGTCTTCCAAGTAATGAACTTGGACATTTCTTTCTTGTATCATCTCTTGTATTGGCAAATATTTTTGGTTGAATTAATACACCAACTCATACTACTTTTTTGGAGTGTAGAATGGTAAGGCGTTTTTGGGGGGTTTTAGGAGGGGATATTTTTGAGGAAGGGAGTGTTTCTTTGTGGGGGCAGGAACTTGGCTTCTATTTCACATTTATGTTTTTTTGGGGATCTCATTACTTTTTTCTAAGTATTAAATAGAATTTAGTTGCTGCATACCTACTGGCTATAGTACTCCATATAAAACCAGAGTCTTTGGATTCTGCATAAGGTTCTCCTTACTGCTTGATATTTGATACCAATAATCAGCCTACTTACATCTAATGACTAGACTAGAAAAGGTAGAAGCTCTTCCAGATGACATTACTCTAGAGGACCAATTGATTGCTCTCTTAACTAAACTATTACACTGTAAAACACAGGAACCTTATCCCGAGGATAAAGATCACAATAGGGAAAGTGCAGAAGGCCTTCAAGAAAAATATAAGAACAAAGACGATACATTTTGGGTTTGTGATCCTAAACTTTGTAATTTAGATGGCTCGACTTTGAAAAAATTAGTATCTGCTTTGAAGTATATTATGCAGTGAACCCCTACGACTTTATTTACTACATTTAAGAAAGAAGTCACAACTGTTGTTGCTAAGATGCGTCGAAATGTTTCATCAAATATAGGTTCTCCTTACCAAGACGATTCATTTGATACCCCACATGATGGGTTTCAGAAGGAATGATGGCATTTCGATGGAACAAAAAGTAGAAAACGTCATAGGTAATATGACACTCCCGTATCAAGACCTACCTGCTTGCCAAGTTTGGTCAAAATAGGCCAAACGGTGTTAATTTGTATAAGGAACAAACATACAGACAGACAACTGAAAGATTTTTACCGAGCCTGTATGCGTCTAATTGTTTCTTAAAACATCAAATATAGGTTCTTCATACCGAGACAATTCATTTGATACCCCACATCATGGGTTTCGGACGGAATGGTGGGTTTCCGAAGGAAGTTCTAAACTGGCACGCCCCCGCCCCGAAAGCGGAGTCAAACACTACTTTTGGCAATTTTTCGATTTTTTCCTTTAATAACGTCTTCATATCTATATTCATGCAAAATTTCAAGTCTCTAGCATCATGGGAAGTGCCTAATAATTTTGATGAGTCAGTGAGTGAGTGAGTCCTATAAATCCCGATTTTCGATCGCTTATATCTCAGAAACTATTCAATGTAGAATTATGAAAATTTCCAGTTTTTCTCACATCTAGTATTATAATACCTGTGTAAAATTTCATAACTTTATCTTTACCTGGTTGAAAGTTATGAGAGGGTAAAAATCGGCTCTAAGACCGCCTGTAATATACACACAGTATGCTTAGGCCGGAACTTGGCCTGGCGCACTACCGTGCGCCTAGATATAATGATTAAATCTTTTCCAGACTGTAGTCGACGAATGGATAGAATCGTACAAAGCGAACAGAGACAATGCACTCCTCGCTCTCATGCAGTTCTTCATTAACGCATCGGGATGCAAGGGTAAAATAACACAGAACATGGCTGCCAATATGGAGCATGCTGCGATTATCAGGAAGATGACGGAAGAATTCGATGAGGTAAGCAATTTTTTATTTTTTTGTTTATGCTCCTCACTAGTGATGAGAATTTAAATTAATAGCGTAGATTTCAAAGTGTCATAAAAAAAAAAAAAATTATCTTTTTTCCACTATATTCAATTCTTGAAGGTTGTCTAGATCACGCAGAATTCATTTCTGTATTATTATTTTTTTACTAGGAAAGTGGGGAATATCCTCTAATTATGGCTGGTCAGCAGTGGAAAAAATTCAAAACCAACTTCTGTGATTTTGTCGCTCAGCTCGTTAAGCAATGCCAATACTCCATTATATACGACCAGTATCTCATGGACAACGTTATATCGTTGCTGACTGGACTCTCAGATTCACAAGTACGAGCGTTTAGACACACAGCTACGCTTGCGGGTAACTACATTTATTCTAACACTATAAACAAATAAGTGAATAATAATAATGTTCTATGTAATTATTTGTGAATATTAATAATACCTCAATAACATTGGTTGGTTGATTTACATTCTTATGGCAAAGAATTATGTTATTGAGAGGAGATTGTTGACTGTTGATGGTGCGAAGGTAGGAATTGTCAGGGTTCGGTCGTTATTACTTAATAAAACTACATTTTACATGTGAAAATGGGTTTTATTGTTTGCCAAAATTTCAGGGCAATGATCCCGCATCAGTGAGTCATAGTTCTCCGTCTTCTCATCGCCCTAATGAAGGTTTGAATTTCAAGCCGAAACGTTGGCAAACAATAAAACCATTTTCACATATAAAATGAGATCGTTGTCCTGACAATGTAGAATAGACTTGACCAAAAGAATCCCTAATGTTTTAATTATTGGTTTCAACTTTGATATCAAGAAACCTGTAAATCGGTGATTTGTTCATTTCATGAAGGAAACCTTTGGTCAACAGTTGAAGATGAAGCCAGTGCATCCTGCATCATATTGATTTTGGTTGCTATATTGAAAAGATTGATTCGAGTTATTATGTAAGCTACTTCAGCTACCACAGGCCTGTGTTGTGTGTTACTTCAAACATTTGTATTGAACAAATTAAATGAGTTCATTAAATAAAATATGTAATTATCACAAATTCTACTTGTTACTTGAATCGAAATACACATTCGTCCTACCCTAGTTATTTAATTTGCCCTCATTTGCCACTTTGTTTTTGTTTTTTCAAATTTCATATGTATTTTTGATTCAAATTTACCAGAAAATCTATTAAAAAAGTTTATGTATGATATCCCCAAAATATTAGTTTTTTTGCCTGAACTCCGTATAAGCTACGGACCCGGCACCCAGGGCGAGACTTGGAGCTCCGTATGTGCTACAGAGCACACGCTGGCAGCGAATGTGTTAAAAGTTTGTTACACATTTTTCAATTTTTGCCGATAGGGAGGTTTATATTGTAATGATATATTACATTCTCAAAAATATTTTTAAATTCAAGTAGCCATCGATAGTTTGAAAAGCCCGTGCAAATCGCAAACCATATATACAAATAAAATCGTATTATATACATTTAAAATTAATAATATTTTTGGACAATACTGGTGTACAATATATACTTATTAAATGTACATTCAGGTGAAAATAAATAAATTATTTGGTATTGCAAAAAGATAATTATTATTTCTATATATAAGCCGGTAAAAGTGCGGAAGTTGGAAAAAAAGGACTCCAAGTTTTCCCGCTAGCAAGGCGTCAGTCTATAGCTATCCTCCGAGGAGTACGGAGTCAAGTCTATTCCTAGCATTTGTCGAGTGCGGAGCTAGAGTCTATCGCTAGCCACAGAGAATACAGAGTGCAGTCTATTGTTATTTATCATAGAAGACAGAGTGAGAAGACAACAAAATCCAGAATTTCAAGATATCCATTCTATGCACGAGACCTGGCAAGAGAGCGTATCACCTTGAAGAAGGAATTACTGAAGCGCAGTATATTGAAGCTTTATTGGAAGTAAGTTAATTCAGAAGTAAAATTATTTTTTTGTAATTGTTAATTATTTTATTATTATTTGTATGTATTTTAATATTGTTTTGTATTTCGGAATTGTCTAAAAATAAATATTATATTATTCATTCACTCGGAACTTCTATCCCTGAGATTAAATCAGTTTAATATAATAAAACTTATTAAAGTAATTAAAATCTTTTTATCTTTTTATAAAAAATTAATCATAACATTATTGGCGCCCAACGTGGGGCAATTTATTTTATAAAAAATAATCTTTACATTTAATGACGCCAACGTGGCGAATCATTTTATAAAAAATAAAATCATAACATTTATTGGCGCCCAACGTAGACGGCCGAGTGAATTGAAATTAAAAACAGTAAATAAATATTAAAATAATTTTTTTTTATATAATAAAAATGTCTGACGTGAATATTGAACAAATTCAAAATAACGGTGAAGAAAATAGTGTAGAATCACCGGAATACATATTTTTTACAACACCAGGAGAAATAAATATAATAGTCGAAACACGTGAAAATGAATTCCAGGAGGATGATGTAATAGCATTCAGGAAATCGTTGGCGGGTTCCTTAGCAACAACGGAAATTCTATCGAATGGCGGGAATCGTACTCCCGAAAGGGATAATGAGATGCATCCTCAAGGCCTAGAACATTTGATGAGGCTATTATTGGAACAAAATAAAAAATTAGAAAGTAAATTTGACGCAAATAGGATCGAACAAAATAAAGAACTAAAGTTCGAATTAAGTAAAAATAATAACAAATTGGAAAATAAAATTGACGCAAATAGGATCGAACAAAATAAAGAACTAAAGTTCGAATTAAGTAAAAATAATAAAAAAGTGGACGATTTATGTGCATATTTAAATAATATGGGTGAAAATCAAAATGAAGAGACGATAGAGTTGGAAAAATCGAATGATAGCCTTTTTAATAAAAATAATATAAGTTGTAAAGAAATTATAGAGATTAAGGAAAATAATGACAAAAATTTAATTAAAATTACCGAAAATGACGATTTAAGTGAATTAATAAAAGATAATTTAAATTATGATTGTAGTATTATTGATCAAAAATGTGAAGAAAATAAAATATTTGTTGAAACTAAAGATGAAAGTGAGTATGTTTGTTTAGTGAATGAAGATGATAAAATTAAAGAAATATTATTGAGTAATTTGAATAATAATAATGAGAAAATAAATCAAATAATTAAAAATAATATAACTAATGATAATTTAAAAAATAAAATAAGTACAGACGTTATGGATGAGATTTTGAAACAAAATAATATTAAAAAATTAGTTGATGATCATATAATTAGTTTAAAAATAATGAGTTATAATAATAATAATGGTAATAATCAAAATAATATAATGAATAAAAATGTTAACAACTATAATCATCTGAAAAATATGGACATCAAATTTGGTAATAAAGTAAAAATTCTTTTAGAGTATCAATGTCAAAATGGGATAGAAAAAATTGCAAAATTAAATCGGCCACCACGAAAGAGAATAAAACAAATCCTTAGGAATAATTCGGACAGATGCAAAACAGATTTTAATGATAAATAGTGGATCCAGGACAATTTTTAAATGTAGTACTAGTTTAGAATTTATATCTGTTACAAAAGTTAGTTTAGTATAAGATTTAATGGATAATAATAATATGTAAAAATTTATCATAAATTTAATGATCATATTACTTTAGGATAAGATAGTTTTGATAATGATAATGTTTAAAAATGAACAATGAAAAATGATAATTTAAATTGAGAAATGATAATGAATAAAAATTATGTAACGAAATAAGTTATTGAAAATTTGAATAAATAACAGGCTGACCAATCTAAATAAAAGTTCTATATTCCAAAACTCCAAATTAAAAATTCAATTTTAAATTTATCTTTTATACTAGACTAAAAACATTTTTTTTTAATTTTTTTTTTTAGACAGGAGTGCAAATGTAATGATATATTACATTCTCAAAAATATTTTTAAATTCAAGTAGCCATCGATAGTTTGAAAAGCCCGCGCAAATCGCAAACCATATATACAAATAACATCGTATTATATACGCTCAAAATTAATAATATTTTTGGACAATACTGATGTACAATATATACATATTAAATGTACATTCAGGTGAAAATAAATAAATTATTTGAAGTTACAAAAATATAATTATTATTTTCATATATAAGCCGTCAAAACTGCGGAAGTTAAAAAAAAAGGATGCTAACTTTCCCGATAGCATGGCATCAGTTGATTTCCAGCAGTCCTGGAGTGCGGAGCTGGGGTCTGTCCTTTGGAGTCAAGGCAGTCTATTGGTAGCAGCCTTGGAGTCAAGTCAGTCTATAGCTATCCTCCGAGGAGTACGGAGTCAAGTCTAGTCCTAGCAGTCGTAGAGTGCAGTGTTCAGTCCATTGCTGTCTATAATAAAGGACGGTTTGAGAAAACATCAGATATCCATTCTATGCACAAGACCTGACAAGAAAGCGTATCACCTAGAAGAAGGAATTACTGAAGCGCAGTATATTGAAGCTTTATTGGAAGTAAATTAGTTCAGAGGTAAAATTATTTTTTGTAATTGTTAATTCTTTTATTATTATTTGTATGTATTTTAATATTGTTTTGTATTTTGGAATTGTCTAAGAATAAATAATATATTCTTCATTCACTCGGAACTTCTATCCCTGAGATTAAATCAATTTAATAAAATAAAATTTATTAAAGTAATTAAAATCGTTTTTATTTTAAATAATAAATAATCTTTACATTTAATGACGCCCAACGTGGCGAATCAATTTATAGAAATTAATCATAACATTTAATGACGCACAATGTGGTGAAAATCATTTTATAAAAAATTAATCATAATAATATATATATATATTTTTTTTTTACATTGTAAAAATATACACATATTATTTTGACACATTGACTGTGGGAGGGCTAAACCCCAAATAAAAAATTGTATTTTTTTTCCATTTTATGATTTATTTTGTTTTTTTAATGTGAAAAAATAACTTACCCATTGGCAATTCTGGATAATTTCCTTCAGAAACATATTTTTTACCATGGCGCACATGTGGTGAAGAAACTCCTGCAAAAATTCACAGAAAGGTCTGACCCCAGAACGATTCAAGAATAAGACACTCAAAACACCGAAGACGACAGAGGAACGAATAAACCAGCCTGGAGGGTTGTATCCGATCCCCAAAAAATTTTAACTTTTTCTCCCAGTTTCCTAGGTAGAAATGATGCAGTTTCGGCCTCACGCCGTCACAGCGAGTGGTTCGTTATGACGCACATGCGGCGTCATGCCGCAGTCAAGGTGTTTATACTGTTCATATATTCTTTAACTTATTCTTTAAGCACTATAACTTATTTAAAAAGGTATTCATTTTTTTCACAATTTATATTTTATTTTTTTATATAGTGTATTATTTTATTGGTTTATTGTTTAAGTTATTCCTAGACTTTAATAATAGGAATATAACATCAGAAATCAATCCATAATAAGCCTCATGTGCCCAGAGGGGAAGATACTGATTCTTGACTAATTTATTTCTAGCGATGAAGTTGATGACTGCACTTGTGGATGTAGCATTAGTCGTTTCTGTAAACCTGGACAACACTCAGAGGCAGTACGAGTCGGAAAGGCAGAAGGCTCGTGATAAGAGGGCGAGCGATCGCCTCGAGAACTTGTTGACCAAACGTCAAGAGCTCGAGGAAAACATGGACGAAATTAAGAACATGTTGACGTACATGTTCAAGTCCGTTTTTGTGCATCGTTACAGGTAACTAGATGCTCGAGTTTTTTTTAAACTTGTTGTAGTTCAAATTTGAAGCTTTGCACATTATTTTAGAGAAATACATTCCCCTGGGTCTTGCTAACGACGTCAAAACTTATTTTATTACTCTCTGAAGGAATGTAGATATTGGGGCTGGACTCATAAAAGAAGTTTTTAAAAATGTTCTGAAATCTTCACTGATCCAACCTGCTGCTAGATACCAAAAAGTCCAAATCCAACTCGCAGGAACTGCCTCATCTTATCCTGATTCCATTTATATCCCTAGTGCCATTAGTAAAGAAATAGAAGCATTTTTTGGTAGGTTTTGATCTTTCGTAAAAAATATATAGTATAATCTCATAGAGAAGAAAGATTTAAGGTGCCACACCAACAGTTAACAGTAACAGAGTATTTTAAACAGAATATTTTATTAAAACAAGGTACAAAAATGAGAAACTTATTGGAAAAGTGTCTTCCTAGAGCGAACATTGAGAAGGCAGGATAGTCATTTCAGCTTAGGATACTATCAGTTTCCTGTATGGAAGCTTAAATATTCCTTCTCTTTGGGATTTTATTTTATATTTTTCACAAAAGAACAAACCTTACCGATAACTGCTTCTGTTCTTTAACTAATGGCTCTAGTAATATGAATGGAACCGTGCTAAGATGATGCAGTTCCTGTGAATTGGTCTCTTTTTTCAAAACCCCTATGAACTATCCACATAAGCCAGTAAAATGATGATCCCTTCTATACAAAATATTCCTCCTAATAGATTTCTAGATCTTATAAGTGTTTATTCTTTGGTCAAAGAATGCTTTTATTTCGCTGGACATGTTTGATCCTTTTCGCTTCTTTTCTGGACCCAAATTATTAATATACACCTAACAGCACAGACTATTGAACCACCAATCAAATTTATTTATTTATTTAATTATAGAGGTTCGCAAATTATGCGACAAACTATTTAAAAACATTTAACGGTTCAATGTGAAAAATATGTATAAATAAATATAAAATAATTTTGTTTCGAGCCCTCTGCTCAAATTCAGGAGCATAAATATGCTTTAGGTCCATCCGAAAAACCTATGTAATTTACTGTATAACATACAGTCTTAGTTTTTGTTCATGGTCACCACGCATGCGCGAACGCCAGCGGACACTTTTTTGTAACGTTTTTTTTTTTCAGTTTAGTCATTGCTAAAGCATATTTATGCTAAAATATTGGCATTTAAAGCTATTTGTTATTTATTTATTAAAGTATTATTTGTTAATTAATTAATTTTGTTGTTGACTACAGGGACACTCTACCAGAAATCCGTGCGATTTGCATGGCAGAAATCGGAATATGGATGAGTAAATTCCACCAGAACTTCCTTGACGACTCTTATCTCAAGTATATCGGATGGACACTCCATGATAAAGTTGGAGAAGTTCGCTTGAAATGTTTGCAGGTACTTATCCATAAATAAGCAACAGAATTTATTATTATAGTATTTTTTTAAAAAACTATTTTGAAGTTATGGGTTTATGTATGTCTAGAAGATCCATTGTCATTATTGTGTTAGTTAATCTTAAATTTGCAAGAAATGATATTAAATTGTGCTGAGCTGCATGGTGTGCTGCAGATCACATTGTTCCCCGACGACGCCTGCGTATTTCCATATCTCTCTCGTCCTCACACACCTGACCAGAACTGGGCATCTCTACTCCTTCAGCACGTCAAATTTATATTTCAATTTATTTTTTTATTTTTTACGGCGCATCGACATCTAGGCTATTAGCGCTTATTTTAATTTGTTGTTTTAGTTTTTTTCATGTATTTGATGAGTTTATTTTCTGTGCAGGCATTGCAGCCATTATACGCCTCTGAAGATCTGAAGGGTAAGCTGGAGTTGTTCACGAGCAAGTTCAAGGATCGTATCGTATCGATGACGCTCGACAAAGAATACGACGTTGCTGTTCAAGCTGTCAGGCTCGTTATCAGCATTTTGAAGTGAGTTAATTTTTGTATTGTACGTAGAGTTTTACTATTTTAACTACTATAATACGGTTTAATTGTGTAATGGAACTTTATATGGTATACTGCTTTTTTTCAGAATATTACTTTCAAAACATTGTAATACAATTTATTCTCACAATAAATATAACACAGCCACATTCAGTTCAGACCCAGAAAGCTGGTTATGTTTTCTATATGCTGAATCCGAATCCAGGATCAGAAAAGCCCCAGCACTTCTTGATTTAAGGCCTAACTCCAGAAATGTCATAATTTAGGATATTTTACACTCTAATCGTTTTATTCAAGTTGTTAAGCAATAAACGACTATTTCCTGTATACTGACCTTCAGTGCTCAAAAATACAAATTGTTAGAGACCTCAATGAACTTGATTGGTCCAATAAAAAATAGGCTTTTTTACGCTCCTGAAGGGGCAGCCCAAAGGACATCAAATATATAGAGCTGGTTTTCATAAATTAATTGACAGTGTTAATTGAAGGGGTCAGGGCAAAACAGTGCCAAGCAACATTTTTAACAGAGCTTAACTGTAGCTGCTATATGTTGGATATTATGTGGGACTATCAGCCTGTGATGCAAAAGCTACTAAAATATGACAAGCTCTGTAAGCTACTTAATCTTGTTGCCCTAACCATTTTAACTGATAGTCTCACATAATATCCAACATATAGTAGCTACAGTTATGTTTTGTTGAAAATGTTGCTTGACACTATTTTACCCCGACCCCTTCAATTATATTTTTACTTCACTAATAGTGTTAATTCTATTTGTACTGACTCTTTACTTTACTGATAGTGTTAATTCTATTTTTGCTGATATTTTACTTCACTTATAGTGTTAATTATATTTTTCCTGTATTTTTACTTAACTTATATATAATTCTTTATTTTCCGTTCCTCTCAAAGGCACCATAGGGACATTCTCACAGACAAGGATTGCGAGCACGTCTACGAGCTGGTCTACTCATCCCATCGAGCTGTCGCTCAGGCTGCAGGGGAGTTCTTGAACGAGCGGCTTTTCGTTCCCGAGGAAGTCGTATCAGTGCAGAGAACGAAGCGAGGAAAGAAACGACTTCCCAACACACCGCTTATACGAGATCTTGTACAGTTTTTCATTGAATCTGAAGTGAGTACTACTTTTGGAAATTCCTTTATGGATCATTATTAAATAGAATAGTTTCTTATTTAGACAAAGTTCTGTGTAACGATTCTATTGAGAACGGATAAACATTCATCTTAAACTAGCTATATCACTCAATAAGTGTTCTAGAATGTTTCTTCCCTCCCTATAAAGAGTAAAACTCGCTTATGATGTCAACCTGATGACACAATCCGAAACTATTGATGAGAAATGTTAACGTTTTGTAGCCCTTAGCTCATGACAAAACTGTTGACTTACAATATATATATATATGTATATATATATATATATATATATATATATATATATATATATATATATATATATATATATATATACATCCACATACATACATACATATAGATATACATATTTGTATGTGTGAAAAATGGTCTGATTTTGACCAAATTAAGCCCAAACAACTCTTTTTTTAAAAAAAAAAAATCAGCTCACCTTTAACAGGTTGAAATAATTTTTTTGATCACGTGGTTAATGGTGAACAATTTTTCAAAACTTTTAAATGAAGGTTATAGCTTAAAAAATATTTCACTCTTTTAATCGATCTATAAACAGCTTAAAAAAAGTATTAATTAAACTCTGAAATAAAAGTTATGAGTTCAAAACATTATAATCATTATCTACATAGTATCTGTCACCGGGCCTGGGCTGCCTCCAAAAGCCCCAGATGGATAAGTCCTGTGCAGCAGCTTTCCAGTTCTGAGCTCCCAGCTAGTCTCGGACATCTGAGTTGACGCCATTTTCGCATCTCACGTATGGTCTGCCAATTCTTCATTTTTGGAACATCTTATCAGTCAGCATATTTTTAGTACAATCGCCACCCCCATTCTTAAAACATGGCCAGATCAGCTAAGCCTTAGAATCTTAATGAATTTCGCGGCATCTATATTCCCATAGAACCAATACAACTCTGCATTCTTCCGTCTCCTCCTCCATCATTAACGGGTGATCCTTCTTAGTATAGTTCTTTCAAAGATCCTTGACTTGTCTGCTTTAGTTGTGGCCCAAGCTTCAGACCCGATCCATACGTTAAGACTCACCGGACCAAAGTTTTATACAGATTGATCTTAGTCCCATTAGAGAAGCATCAACTTCTAAAGTCACATTATAATATAAGTTAATAATTATTACTTATCCCTTTGATAATACTACCTGAAGACTTAAAAAAATGTCAGTAAATGATAATTATGTTTAAATAATTGATTGTAGAGGAAACTGGTTGATTTTTGGCACCTCTTAAGAAAACCTTTAATACTTTTTGAGATTCCCTACAATACGATATCCGTCTGAAAATAATGATACCAGCATTTCTAACATGTTAAGCACTGATTTTATGGACTGCGATTGTCCTATCAAAAATTGCATAAGAACCATTTTTGTAGATCATTTTTTAAGATTTTGAATAATCTTCCTCTTACCAAACTTTCTATACCATAAAAAAAACTATGCAGACATACATATATATTATGTATGCAAATTTGAACCACCGTTATTTTTCTGATCAATGGGTTCTACTTTTGACGTTATATATGAGTTCCCTATGGAGAGATGGAGAAAACTCACTAAAATGTAATCTATTGCCTGTTCAATTAGATGGAGTAGTTGGAGGGGGAAATGGAGGGAATGGGCGTGGCCTATATTCCCAAGAGGGAGTAAAAATAGCAGGAAGAACTCCCTGTTATTACCTTTTCATTTTTCAACCGTTTGTTTACACTAATATATCCTTATTTTCATTATGTTTTAATATGAAGAGTTATTTAGATTTTCATATGTGAATAAATGGGTTTTAAATTCGTCTCTTTAAACTTGTGCATATGCCTTTTTTGTAGACCACAAATAGAAGGAATAGGAAGGTAAATGTAAATATTTCAGATTGAATGTTTATAGTTCAATCTGAATCAGTGCTTATTCCTTCGTACTAGAACGCATATTGTGAAATCATCCACAAGGATTTCTTTTTCCTATGTTTATTTTTATTTGAAGGAGTTGACAACAGTTGGCATGCGGCACCTACAGTTTTCCCTTCCTTCACGATTGAGTACACTAAACTAACCAAGACCCCAGTCACCTTGCTTGTGGAATCGGCAACGTTATAGTTTAAATTGTTTCCATCCTTAGCTTTGGCTAAGTATTGATAAACATTAAACACTATCTCCCTTGCCTGGCCTCTCATAGCCTTACCTAGTCCTAAACGAGACATAATCAGTTTTTATAGAAGTGTTTAATCATTAAAAGGCTTTGCAAATGGCGGAACAAACGGGAGAGTGCAGGGAGAAATTTCCGCCCAGACGTTCACGCATGTGCAATTGAACTCCTGGGTTTATCTGAACAGGCTATACATTTGTAAATAAAGTATGTACATACTAGCAAGTATTAATATTTAAAAATGAGATACACATATATTAACATTTACTGTTGTAGTTGCATGAACATGGCGCCTACCTCGTAGACTCGCTTATTGAAAGCAACGCAATGATGAAGGACTGGGAATGCATGACAGACTTACTCCTTGAAGAACCAGGTCCTAACGAGGAACCATTGGATGATCGTCAGGAGACAAGCCTTATTGAAATCATGGTTTGTTGTGTGAAACAAGCTTCGACTGGTGAAGCACCTGTAGGCAGAGGCCCTACTAGGAAGGTAACTCATTTTATACAATTATTTTCTTATACTAGTTAAATATAGCAGTAAAAAACATTATTATTAATATATTTGCCAAATACCACTCACTGACCTATCATCGCCCAGCCCAAACCACTTGACAGGAAAATTTGAAATTTTGCATGGACACTCTCTTTAGCAAGTAAACACTCACTAAGAAAGGATTCTTTGTTATTCAAATTTCTAAGTATTTCTAGAGGGGTTTGAATTTTTATTTGTTTAGAGAGCAGGCACGCCTAGGCAGGAAGCCTTGCTAGGACGATAACAGGTCAGCTGTTACCGTATTGTATTTATTTCTTAACCTTTTCGATGCGACGTGGGCTAGCTGCTTATTCCCTCCACAGGCGGATCAAACTCCCTCTCCTAGAGCGGCCGTACACACCCGTATTTTTTTTACTTAGGAGCTCATTACTAATCATTATTTTCATGTTTATCTTACGTGAACGACAACGTGTATCACTTGAAACGATTTATTTACTACAATTGAGGTACGCAGCAAACCTACAATAACCATTTAAAACAAAGATTTCTTCCCTATATTTCTCTTTCTACTTCATTCCGAAACCACTGCTTGTTTTTAGACGTGATTTTTAAATATAGCAATGAAAATGTTTTTTATTTATTATTATAATTAGCTTCTCCTTTATTTTTTACTGTTTTGTTAAAAAAAATGCCCTAAGAACATTTTTACCGTGCACACGTCTCAAAGACGCATGTTACTTATAACATTCAAAATTTTTATGTTACCAGTTAAGGGTTATACCATAAATTATCCCCTATTCCTGCTAGAGCACTCGGTATACGCTCCAGGCTAAAGTGAGATCAAGAGCTACAGCTGTGGCTAGAATACTCGGGCCTCCCTCTGAGGAACATCTTTCTCCGGCGAGTATTCTCAGGCATCGCTTCTGTTTGTTATTTCTATTTGAGCTTCACTTCAACTATGATGGCAGACCTTGAATTACTAGAAATTAACTGTGATTTTGTCCCTCACAGAGTTTACGCTATACCTGGTGATAGTACATCTGAGATAATGATATACCGCACCCCTGCACAGCCTCCTCACCCATCAGTCAGAGCACTTTTTGTTAATGCTCACAAATATAATGGGTGTTTCCAAATGACATCATGGAAACATAAATTTTTAAATTTTAACGTACATTTATTATTGACAGCGAATTTTAACCTGTACTGGTTAAACTCCTGTTACTACTAACCTATAGATAATGGGTTATCTCTATGTTATCTGTTTCTTGACACTTCTCCAGAGCACCCCAATGTCAAAAAACATTGTACTTTGATTACTTATCAATTGATGAATCAATTGATTACTTATCAATTGCAGTTTATTATAGACGGGAACTGGTCTATAATAAACTGCACAAAATTATGTAGTCGCGTTAATTTTGGTGATACATTATTTAACGCAATAAAATAACTACTTATCTGCCATGACAAAGCACGGGCATTCAGCTAGTTATTAATAAATGAAATATACAGTTATTTACATTAAATCTATAAATATTAAGTTTATAATTTTGAATAATCTGTTGAGTTGTTAGCCTGTAGGAACTACTGAGCTATGGATTGTTTAGCAATTTTAGGTTGGTTTAGGGATGATAGAAAGAGAGGAATAGAAGAGTAAGACCAAGATAAGAGTACACTAAGCAGATAGTGTCTGATGTCTGCTGTAGGAACTATGTGGAGATGAAGAGACTGGAGCAGGACTCGTGGGTATAGTTATGGAGGGAAGGGAGGAATGGGAGAGGAAGACCAAGATTAGAGTACACTAAGCAGATAGTGTCCGATGTCTGCTGTAGGAACTATGTGGAGATGAAGAGACTGGAGCAGGACTCATCGGTATAGTTATGGAGGGAAGAGAGGAATGGGAGAGGAAGACCAAGATAGAACTATTTAATGATTAAGAGTCTTGTATAATTCTCTTGATCTACATTGATGTGTACATGGTTTATATTTATGTTTTAGATACCTTCGGTAAAAGAAATCAAACAAGTGCAGGACGATAAGCAGAAATTAACCGAACACTTTATTGGTGTTTTGCCGCAACTTTTGGATAAGTACAGTGCAGATCCTGACAAGCTAACTAACTTGCTAACCATTCCTCAACATTTCGATCTCGAAATATATACTACATCCCGACAAGAAGCTGTAAGTGTTAACATTTAATTTTTAGGCATATACATGTACATATGCTAACATGTACATGTTGATTTCTCTGTTTGTTATTGCAGAGTTTGGATTTACTATTGAAAAAAATCCAGACAATCACCGAGAAGCACCACGATACCGAAGTTTTAGAAGCGTGTGCAAAGACCCTGGAGCTGCTCTGTACAGAAGGCTTTGCGATATACACACGTTGCGACGTTCAGAGGAGCACACTCATCGACTCCATCGTCAACAAATACAAAGAGGCTATGGACGACTGGAATACACTTATCGAAGGGGTTGGAATTTTTAATTTTTTTTTTTTTTAATTTTTCATTTTGGATCATTTTCATTATGATTAGCAAAATATTAAGATTTCAATAAAGTTTAAAATACTTTTTGTATGTATTGTATTATTTTTAGGAGGAGACCCCCGATGACGATGAAACATACAATGTAGTGAACAGCCTCAAGAAGGTTTCCATTTTTTATTCTTGTCACAATTTAGGAAATTGGAATATTTGGAATTCACTCTACAAGGACGTTGAAGTGGCTAAGGATGGAATTACTAGTTTACCAGAAGAGGTAATCTTATCTTTAAATATATTTTGTGTGTGTTTTTCCGGTGAGGTATAATTGATGTAGCAGGAATTTTCTCATCTCACGTCTCATTGAGATAATTCCCCGCTGGGCCATGGAAGTCGGCGCTACTAGCCCAAATATCAGTGCGCCATTAAAAAAAAAAAAAAAAAAAAATGATATACCTAAGTATAGTGTTATGATTACTTTTTATAAAATGAATGCCCCACGTTGGGCGTCATGAAATGTTAAGATTTTATTTTTTATGAAATAAATAAAATGATTTTAATTACTTTAATAAGTTTTATTATATGAATTTGACTTAATCTCAGGGATTAAAGTTCCGAGTGAATGAACAATATAATATTTATTTCCAGACAATCCTGAGATACAAACACAAATATTAAAAATAATACAAATGACAATAAAAGAATTAACAATTACAAAGAAACAACTTTTACCTCTAAATCAATCCGCTTCCAACAAAGCCTCAATACACTGCGCTTCAGCAATTTCTTCCTCAAGGCGACACGCCCTCTTGCCAGGTCTCGCGCATAGAATGGATATCCCGAAATTCTGGATTCTGTTGTCTTCTCACTCCGTCTTCTATGACAATCAACAATAGACCGCACTCCGTACTCCTCGGAGGATAGCTATAGACTCAAGCTCCGCACTCGACCACCGCTGAGAATAGAGTGACGCTCCGCACTCCAGGGCTGCTGGGAATAGAGAGAAGCTCCGCACTCCAGGGCTACTGGGAATAGAGAGAAGCTCCGCACTCCAGGGATACTGGGAATAGAGTGAAGCTCCGCACTCCAGGGCTACTGGGAATAGAGAGAAGCTCCGCACTCCAGGGCTGCTGGGAATAGAGTGACGCTCCGCACTCCAGGGCTGCTGGGAATAGAGAGACGCCATGCTCGGGAAAGTTTACATCCTTTTTTTTCTAACTTCCGCAGTTTGTTGGTTCATATATAAAAATAATAATTATATTTTTGTAACTTCAAATAATTAATTTATTGTCATCTGAATGTACATTTAATATGTGCATATTGTACATCAGTATTGTCCAAAAATATTATTAATTTTGAGCGTATATAATACGATGTTATTTGTATTTCATGGTTTGTGTTTTGCGCGGGCTTTTCAAACTATCGATGGTTATTTGAATATTAAAAATATTTTTGAGAATGTAATATATCATTACAATAGTTTGCATAATTATTATCGAGAACAACCAATTTTCTATATCTCTAATTTATAAACTAGCTTTTAAATATTGTCAGTCGAAAAATTAGCAGCCCCAGGAAGTGTCAATGTACCGTAGACAATACGTAAATTTTCTACTCCGTTCAATTACAAATGTATTTAATTTTGTTTTCAGAGAAAGTAAATCAGTTTTAAATAATTCCATTAATAGATTTTGGTAATGTTAATGGAGTCGGGGAGGTAAGGGGCACATGAAGTTATTTGGATTGGGGCCCGCAATTCCTCTCAGAGGCCCTGCCTAGGGCATTCGCCGGTTGTGGAAAAAAAAGTTATTTCATAAATGTAATAGGGCTTTTCAAAAATTTGCTGAACAAATTAAAATGGGCTACTGGAAAAATTTTAAAAATAAATAAATAAATTAAAAAGAATCCTTCATTTATTCAAAAAGGTTTCTTTCATAAAGGATATTCAGATTTTTTGTTTTGTTTTATTTATCTTTATGTTCCATATTTAAAATGTAATTGCGTGTTATCGCATATGTCATGTACAGCACATGTAGAAAAACACAATAAACTCCCTTCCCTAAGGGTTACTTAGAGAAGGGAATAAATAAAACACACATATATATATATATATATATATATATATATATATATACTTGTGTGTGTATGTATTTATGTATGTGTTCATATTGTACTTATATGACAGATTGTAAAGAAATAGAGAAAGCAGTTGCCAAACGTGTCTACTGATGAGTTTATAAGTTCCTATTTCTTTGCCATGTGTCATATAAATAACCTATATAGTGCTCAGTGCTAACTATTTTAGCTTAATATTATCAGTAAGCTGTGACCTCAAAAGTGCTCAGCATTTGAAAATGAAGTTCTAAAATGTGGGAGCAGTTATTTTGTTTAAATTCCTAAAACGTATACACTTTTGTGTGAGTTAATATTATTTTGAAATTTGTAGGCGGTGAAGTATTGTATATCTTCATGCTATTTCTGCCTGCTCTGGGATCTGAACCAAGTGAAAGAGCTGATCGAAGCCGGTGGACCGTACGAAGATAAAATTGTTGAAGTACATACGAGATTGGTGAATTTCATGGATGTAATGAAATCGATGCTTGTACAATCGCAGAGTCAGATATACAAAGAAGAGGTACAGATAGTAATGTGTTTATGTTTTTTTTTGTTTTGTTGTATTTTTTGTCGTCTTTGTACCTTTGTGTGAATTACTCAGTGATGTTTGAGGTTGCCACGTCATAATAGTTGAATAAAACGGAATTTTTTTAAAAAGTATGTCTCGCAGGAACTGCATAACTATGCAGACTCCTTAGCAAGATGGATGGTTAGTGTAAGCCACATTGCTGAGAAGTGTTTAACCCTTTCCGGACTGGACTACGTATGGACTTGTCACTCTCTCAGACGATCCTGCCTTCATTCCGTCTCTCTCCTCAAACGGGGCCTTATTAGCCCCTAAACACTCCAATTCTCGCTCCAGATGCCGCGCTAATACGCTATTCCTAACTCATTTATTTAGTTTTTCTCTATTGTCTTTAATTTACAAATTTCTCAGTTACCTTTTTTTTTTAATTAAAAATTATAATTATTACATTAGCTATAAAAAAAAGGATTAATTCAAAATATTTTAAACTGAAATTATTAATTACGTAATAATTAAAGAAATAAAGAAGAAGAATAAAAGAAACCAATTACGTATTCCCAAACAGGCCTGACATACAAGCATCAATCTAAATACCTCATCAAATAAATCAATACAAATCCACAAGAAATAACTCTTACCTTTTATTGAGTAGAGTCTTCGAAAAAAGTCAAAATTATTCTTCACTTCAGTAATTTCACCAATAGTTGCTTCTTCAGCAGGACACGTCTTCACTATCAATACTCTTGTTTAAACCAGACTATAAAATCATACATATATAAGACACGCAATCAGTCACTATCCGAAGTATTCAAGAAGACGCCGTAGAAAAGAATATGTACTCAGTAAGCTGCTGTAGAAAGGAATGAGAGCTTTTAGCGGGAAGAAGCCGATGCTTTCTCCCACCACATTCTGTATCTTGTCGGTTTACAATCTATTTAGGTAATAGTTATTACCTTGTAATTTTAATTTATTGTTTGCTTGAATTTACATTTAATCTATACCTATTGTATGTCACTACGGTCCACAAATATTACAAATTTAGATCATATATAATACGATGTTATCGGAAATTAGGAATTAAGTTTGCGCGGGCTTTTCGAGCTCTCAATGGCTATTTTGAATTTAAAAAGGTTCTTGTGAATGTAATATATCATTACAATATATATATATATATATATATATATATATATATATATATATATATATATATATATATATATACACATACCCGCGGCTGGAATGCCTGATTTTAGCCAGTCTAGTTCGAACATTCATCACGAGTGGAGTGCAAGTTTTAAAAGTAATTTCAATAATATT
Source organism: Gonocerus acuteangulatus (assembly GCA_946811695.1). Lineage (NCBI taxonomy): Eukaryota > Metazoa > Arthropoda > Insecta > Hemiptera > Coreidae > Gonocerus > Gonocerus acuteangulatus. The sequence continues at coordinate 87,931,385 of OX328128.1, read as the reverse complement.
TACCATTTTAAATATGCATTATTAAAAATTGTACATATTATCAGGCTGTACCGTATGAAATGTCAGTTTTGGACTTGCCGATTTCCTTCAAATGTCTTGAAACTGTCATGGCTCCTACTCCGAGTTCTTTGGCTATTCCCTAGTGCTTTTTGAGGGACAAGCTTCGACCCTTTCTTTCAGGTGGTCATTGTCAAGCTTGGTTTCTGGCCTTCCTCGCTCCTTGTTGTCAAGGACAAAATTTCCACTTCGAAACCTGGAAAACCACCGGTAAACAGTTCGTTCATTCACCGTTCCCTCCCTGAACACCGTGTTAATGGTCATACACGCCTCAGCAGCGCTATGACCGAGTTTAAATTCATAACGAAAAATAATACGGATTTCCGTTGAAGTCATAATTTAAGTTTTATTTTTTTCTCAGAGGATCGTTCTCACAACACAGTACGCAAGTTACTGATTAAATAATAGGAATAAAAGAGCTTTAATTCTATATGAATAACAATGATGTTTGTAAATAATGAAATAAAAAAGGGAAAGGATTAAATCGCAAAGTAAACAAAACTGACATTTCATACGGTACAGCCTGATATTATATCCTCAAATAATAAGGTTTTCAAATACATAAGTGTACTTCTAACTGAATTCTCTAATCCGACGGTACCCGGATTAGGAAGAGCCTACTCCATATATATATATATATATATTCTTTAAACCTTTACACATAACACGTTTGTACTACTGAAATAAAACTTCTTTCCCTTGAAACTGCAATGCTTCCACAGTAAATTACATTGTTTACGCTTTGGAAAAGGCCCACTGTCTTCCTCGAAATCCTAGAATGCTCATCAACAACACTTCTTGGAGCTGAGGAAGGACCAGGCTGCGAAGTATCTTCCTCCGAGATGTCTCACACACGTCACTCTAATATGCTGGGCCTGAAATATTGGTGCTTTAAAAAAAAAAAATATTTGAAAATGAATCCTAACAATCCATACCTTTTAGTGCGTTATACAGTAATTTAATAAAAATAACTGATAGTGTTCTGATAAAGTTTTACCAAGAAATGGTTTATACAGTTGGAATTGGTTTCCCTAATTTTTTTTTTCTATTCGTATTTTTTCTTCTTTTTTCAGGCTTACCTTGTAGTTTGTGATTTGTTCGTCGTATTTTGCAATCAGTTAAGCACCACGAGCCATTCTGCCCTCGGAGGATTAGTATATGAGCCTGACAAGACGTTCCAGACTATTTTAAATGAGTTCATACAGTACAACGTTTTTACTTATGAAGAAGACGGTAAGTATCTTTAGACTATTCTGTAGGAGTGATTAAAGACTGTAGTGTGATTACATTAGAGTATGAAGTATAGTCTCAGTTAGTTAGTACAGCAGATTTAATGATGTTGATTTATTTTTAATATAAAAACCTTGTTATAAATTCAAACATGGTTTTAATAAAAATATATTTATATTCTGTAGCTGAGCTAAATGTTGTAGGTAAAGCTGTGAAATACATGGTTATGATAGGATATTAGATAGTTACAGAAATCAATAAAAAATGTATTAAAACATTAAAAAATAACTCACTATTAAGCAAAACATACACAACATAAAAAATCAAGTCACGCTTTCATAAAAGAGAGCACAGCAACCCCCCCCCCCAGCTGCCCCACTCTATTGTATACCAAGATATGCAACTGGATGACAAGAAGTTATTCTGCAAAAACGGCATCAATCTAAGTATGACACGAGAGACAAAAAACTAAGGGAACTAAAGAGCACAATGTACAAACGACTTTCGAGTTAAGAGGTAAAAGAAAGAACGATGTTGTTCCTTGTTGACTTATAATATCTCATTCTCCTATTACTCAAACACACCTTATGGTGCAAACAAGACATACTAAAAAAAAAAAAAAAAAAAAAAAAAAATCCCTTAACAGGCCTCGAGGGCCCTGAGGGGCAGGTACTATAGCGGTATCTGATTCATGACGTACTGCACACTAGGGAGATAGTGTCGTCAGTACTATGCTCCGTCTGCCTGATTTTCTCCTTTGCAGTTACACATTATTAAATTAATTAACCCTTTCCTTACTACAGACTTCTGTAGTCTTTACTCACTACAGTAAGTCGTAAGTCTAGAGCTGCCGTGCCCCTGGAACAAAGGACTTGTACAGCAGTCAGGCCCTCCTCTCTCATTTACCGGCTCCCTATGGCTGACTTTTCCAGGAGTTTGACCTTGGGGCAACTGATTTGAACTCAGGTCCTCCAGCATATTAGTCCAGTGCTCTACCTCTGAGCTAACCTTGCCCCATGCAATACATACCTATGTGCCAATATTGCAATACAAACTTAACTATAAAACACTTACCAACTGAATGCAGACTTAGAAGAAATATGCTCAATAACTTGACTGACTTATAGACAGAAGCCAATATACAGAACATACTTTCTAATTCTTGGAACAAATCGGACATTCTCCAAATACATTTAAATTTATAATTGAATATCAATAATAAATAAATAATTTTAATACGTTGCCTAGAATATTCAAACTTATACGAATGAGTGATTCTCTCAGGACTAACTCCTATATATTTCTTTTATTGTTTATTCTATTGATTATTTATTTCTTTTCCCCTGCAGTTTTTCTTTTATTTATTTTGTTATTGTTAAGAATCTTTAACAATGCGAACCTGCAAATCATTATCTCTCTGTTAATTCCTTATCTGTAAATCTCTTATCGTCAGAGCTGGGACGATTTTCAATAAATATTTAAAAATGAAAGAAAAAGATTCTATTTGAGGGAGATCTAATGGAGGGCGTGCTAAATTTAATATCCTCCGATGAGCTTTATGCCATTTTACAAGCATTAAAGATTACACAGGAATATTTCCAGAACAAAGTTCTCATAATCCTGGACTCTCTGTGTGCAGTGAAAATGTTATCCAAGAATCCGCTATAGTGTGAGAGATATAAATTATCACTTGGGGAAAGCACAGAGGGGGCCTGACGTTGCCAGTTCTACAACCCTCCCAGCCCCCACTCTATCAGGCTTGGTACTAGTAGAGGAATGAGTGGCAACCCAGCAAGGCCGTCATTGGCTAGAGGTGCCTCCACCTTCCCCTACCCGTCCACAGCCAAGTGACAAGTTATATATCTCACAATATAACGGATTAATTCAGAGAATACGTACGTTATGTTATGAGTGAGGCAAAATTAATTCAAGTTCATCTGGGTACCATCGAGCTGTGACATCAGGTAGAATGAACTAACAGACCTTCAAGCAAACTGTGTTTGTTCTAACAATGTTGCCAAAGTGCAGCACATCGATAAGTAGCTGTGCAGGATGTGACGAGACACGTCAATAATAAGATTAAAGAAAAATGTACAACACTGTGGCCACAACTGCTCTAACTCACGATCAAGGCCCTAAGAGAAAAGAGTGATACAAAATTATGGAACACAGCTCTATGCCGATCTCAGAAAGAAGAAGTAGTTTTGACCAGATTGAGAATAGGGCACTCTGTGCTAACAGATACTTACATCCTTGAAGCTCTGCACTCACAGACGTATGCAGCATGCAATGTACCATTAACACTAGAATGTGCTATTATTTCTTGTAAAGCATTTGAAGAACCAGCCGGCAACTCATCATGTACTGAAATATAGACTATCACCACTCCCAATGATCCTTACAGGTAGAGGCAGAATAGTTTAAATAAAATAAATAAATTTAGATAGTACATAACCTAACCTATTTTAATGATGTTATAAAATATTTACTGTTTCAGAGGAATTGGATGAGCATTCTAAAATTGCAGAATTGCATAAAAGAAGAAATTTCCTGGCCTCTTATTGCAAACTGATTGTGTACAGCATATTGCCTACGACTTGTGCAGCTGATGTGTTCAAGCACTACTTGAAAGTAATTTTCTTCAGTTTTATCTCTTACTTTGCATGAATTGAATTATTAGGAGCTTGCGAGTATTTTGATCTTTCAATTTCTTAAAAATGCATTTATTTATCTACTGCACGGAAAAGTCACAAAAATAATGAATTTTGAAACCATGCCACAAAATTTCAGTTTTACCAGAGTATAACATAATCTCAGGACTTCTGCGAATTCATAATTGTCGCAGTTTTCATATGGTGACTCAATTCTTTCTGCCTCCCCATCCTTTCCTCTGTTAAATTCCTTTGTTGTAGCATTTACACATCAATTATCCATTATTTACAAATATTTTTATTTATCTTTATTCATATTCAGACTTTAATATTGAAATTATGCTCACTTTAATTTACTTAATTATGTACATTGACAATAAATATTTAGTTCATAATATTTTTAGAAATTTTGAATTCTACTACTATTGTTCGAAACTTTTGAGGCTTCTAATTTCATATTCATTCTAAAATTTGTAGTATCATAATTTCTTCACTTTTATTATTAATTAATGTTACTATCCTTTTTAACATATTATGCACATTTTATACAGTTTTAAATTTATTTATTCAAATTTTAACGTCCATTTATTATTACCTAAGAATAGTTTTAAATTGTAATTTTATAGATTTCACGGTAATCCAAGTAAGGCTACAATTAATTTTAAACTAAAAGTTGAGGCTTCTTCTTTTTAATGGGCATGAAATTTCCATTGTAAGTCGTGAAATTCTTATACAAAAGTAGTAGACACCCTGTTTATGCTCTCTAAGAGTTGCTGGTCAATTTCGATGTACTTATGTGCTGGCGTATTTCCAAGAAAGTCTTTGATAATGTTTTTGAATACCAACCAAGCGTTATTTTGAATTTCTGCCATTATTCATATAAAATGTCCACCTTTAATGAGCTGCCGAATCTGAGGCCTATAAAACACACCAGCCTTTATCTTGCCAAATGACAGAAAATTCCAAAATGAGATAATTGAAACAGTCCTCTTCAGTTAGCAAAGCTTCAACAAATTGTTTCAAGAGACTCACTTTTATGTAAGGTGAAAATATAATATGTTATGGGTTAAGAATTATTTTTCTTTTATTTTGGAATCTTTGAGTATGAGTTTATCTTTTCATTCCAGTCTTACAACGATTATGGTGATATTATAAAGACTACAGTCGGAAAAGCGAGGGAAATCAACAAAGTGAACTGCGCACGGACAATGGTAACTGCTCTCGCTGCTTTGTTTAGGGAACTCCAACTTGGGACTCGGAGCGCTCGAATTTGCAGATCTCTTGAAGAATTCACTAGTCTAAAGGTAATACTCAAAATATACATTTTTTGTCAGGAATGAAATTGACATTCGGTTTTTAGGATTTCCCAAGGAATTTTTGAAAAATGTCTTCAAATCCAGAAAAGACCCCCATTGAAATTTATATAAATGTAAAGAAACTTGAATGTATTTCTTTAATTTAAATTTTGCTCTTTTAATGTTCTTTGGATTTAAGCAAGAATATTAGAATGCGGAACAGCTGGCACATAGGTGTTATGTTTTTTCTATTACTGAAGGAGATTTGTGAAAACTCATTTTTAAAAGTTATTCTAATGTTAATAATAAATGTAAATGGGGATTGACCCTGTAAATAATAATTTTAAGTGTCGTTTCTTTGTTTACAGATTGGATCCCTTTGTTTTCCCTACATTAGAATTCATTTGTAATTAATATTAGACTAATAAAGAAAACTTTGTTTACAGAGCAACACATTTAAACTTAGCCGCTAAGGAGGTTAGGGCAATTTCAGCTTCATAATAGTAAATACAAAAAAATAGAACTCACTGAAGTAGCACGGATCATTTTCTTCTACACCTCCAGCTGCTCAAGATCGCTGCATGTGATTTCACATAGTTACAACTCTGTTTCATTTAAAATAAGGGACTTTTTTGTTTTTAAAAGATACAACATTAATTGTTTTTTCACTGACAAGAGGAGTATACAGTGGTGGGGTCATTCTGCATCGAAAAATAGTCTACATGTATCCGAGCGTTTCGTCCAATGGGCCTTAGGTGCTTAGAAATAAAATAAAATAGGTTGAAAATGCTTTATTCTGTATATCGAGTTTGGAAAATTATATCAACATCATTCTTTCACCCATTCATTTGTTTTAGAAAGTAGATTAAAGAAAAAATAGAATCGTTGAACAATAATTAATATTTTGTCAAATAAATTCAAGAATATGCAAAGGTTTTCAGGTAAACTAGTATTATTTTTGTCGGATTTTAAAGTAGTGTTGAAATTCCAAAGCTAGAGATTATTGAGGGTTCAAGCATGAGGTTAATAAAACTACAGTTTATATTAAAAAAAAAAAAAAAAAAAAAAAAAAAAAAAAAAAAAAAAAAAAAAAAAAATGCATTTTGGCTTGAGATTGGCGTGATTAAGAGATTGAGCGAAACGATGGTAAATTTTACACATTTTCACCACCAAACCCTCACAATCTACACTTTCTTAAAAAATAGATGAGGTTTCACGTCTTTTTAGAAGGTTCAATATTTTTATTAATTAATTTTGTTTATAATTCGTTATTGTGATCCCAGTTTTCTTATTTATTTACTTTTTTTACTTCTATTCCTTGCAAACATAACCCTACTCCATCTTCTATTTCTAAGTTAATTAAATCAAACAATCCATCTATTATGTATTTTATTTAATATTTTTGTTGTAGGAATTAGCAAAGAGGTTTGCGCTGTCGTTCGGTCTCGACGCTGTCAAGAACCGAGAAGCGATCACTGTCCTTCACAGAGAAGGAATTCTGTTCGCTGTCAGTACTGGGGACAATGTCGATGATCCGACAGGGCCTCCCCCAAATCTACCTTTCCTTGAAGTATTGTCAGAATTCACAAACAAGTTGCTCAAGCAAGATAAAAGAATTGTGTACGTACTTTTTTTTAAGTTGTTTCTGTTTCTTTTTAGAAAAATTAACTCCCCTCGCTGAGATTATGCTTGGGTGCAATACTGATGTCCATCTTGGTTTCATATCACATCGTGGCAAGTGTCATCTTTGCCTGAACACAAATAATGTTGTTCTCATATTAGGCTCAAAAATATTGGGTGCACTAATGAGTTTCATGTTTTTTGATTAAAACTTTAATCAGAGGCATAGCATTTGCTTAATGTAAGTGACAAAGCTAAATACATCCATAAATAAAACAACCATGTCAGGTAACCGTCGAGGTACATTAATACTATGAATCATAGATTTCTTACCAAACTGTGTTTGAACTGTTTAAGATTGTGTGTTTGATGTTTATTTTCTGAAGTTGCTCTTCCCAACAATCCTGCTCTTAACGAAATAAAAAAAATAAAAAATATCCACTTGACACAAGTTTCTAAAACAACTTTCTCACGTTGAATTGTAATATGTATATTATTGAAATTATTCTCCGTCGTTTGCTATCTTTCATGTTTGTATATGGTTTCTGCGTTCCCATGTCTCGACCCAAATTTTGGTTTTTTCGTAAGGTTGAGTTCTGCTCAGCCAGGCCATGAGTCATCGCCCGGAACCAGTGGAATTCAGGTGGTGAATCCCATCAAAGAGAATCTAATGTTTCCTTAAAGACTTTTGCAGCTTGTGGGTTGGCGTTGTTGTGCTGAAAGATCACTTTTTCTTGTCTTCTGGCATATTGAGGGCATTTGAGCATTAAACCTTTCCTTACTGTAGAGACTGCTGTAGGAGTCGAGATGCGCCGTGCCCCTGGAACGATACTTGATGAGCAGTCGAGAGCTGTTGGGCCCCATCACAAAGGCACGAAGTACAGCAGTCTGACCCTCTCTCTTTTAGGGATATCTTGGTCCGACTCGAAAAAATTAAATCCGCCTGTGGTAGATCTAACGCCCTAAATCCAAAAGGAATATTTTTTATTTATATATATATATATATATATATATATATATATATATATATATGTATATATATATATATATATATATATATATATATATATATATATATATATATATATAAATAAAAAATATTCCTTTTGGATTTAGGGCGTTAGATCTACCACAGGCGGATTTAATACTTACTTATATATATATATGTATATATATATATATATATATATATATATATATATATAAAAGAGGTTATTTATTTATTTAGCTTCATTAATTAGTATATCATAAAAAAAAAAATGTATTTTTCATATTAAAGAATATATAACATAAAGAAAATTATTGGAGCATATAATATCATAATTCAACCGAAATATTTAGAGCTAAAAAGAAAAAAGTGAATAAGTAATAAAATAAAGTTTTTCTACATTTTTTTTCTAAAATTGGAGATTTTAAGGGAGGAAATTATAGCTGGCAAGAATTGATAATACAGTATTACACCTGAGTCAAAAGAGTGAATATGACGTGGGGACTTGACGAGGAAAGCCCCTGAAGAGGTGCAAGCACAAAACATGTCGGGGAAAATATTTCAAATAAAGTAGTTAATGTGAACGTATGGTATACTACTTTATTGATCCCCTGCCATTGAAAAGAAATAACAAAAATATATATCAAGCAGTCAGGGACTAGTTGGGATTTGACTAAGAAAACATCAATACAATTTTTGTAAAAAATCTATATTAAGGACGTTTTAGCTACTCTTTGGTACCTTCATCAGCTAAAATGACAAAAAAATAAAGAAAAACAGAATTAATACACAGAAAAAAGGTTTACCAGTAAGATAAATGATAGGTCTATAAATACAAATCAACTTTTTTTTTAAAAGAACAATTTGTTGTTAAAATATTAGAACAATTATGTCATTACTAAACAGTTAAAGTGAACATTAGTTGTGTATCTAGAAATTAGTTCTAGAAAATCAATAGAAACATAAAACACATTTTAAATGAGATATATACAAGTGAATAGGCACTAATAATAATATTAATTAATTTTTAACAGAAAATAAGGTACTACATACCAATGAAGGTGCGGGGTGGCAGAGAAAGATCTAACACTTAAGTAACCATCATGAAAATATACAATAAAACTGGGATCTTCCAGGGTATATGTAACTGAACAAAACAAGTGGTGGGAGAAGGTCGGTAGGGATCAAAAGAGTTTTATGACAGGAAAGGAGAAAAAGGTGTTAATGGAAGGATACCCAAGGGGCATGGGAAAATACTAGGTGGGGGGTCAGGAGATTTTGTGAAAAATATTAGCGTAAAATATATATTGGGTCATCTTTCAGAAGAATTAAAATATATATCATGAAACACTTATATGATATATTATATAAAGTTATTAATTTGATCCCTTGCTAATTCTGCACATTAAAATGTGATCTTTCCAGGTTGAACTACTTAGACCGTAGGATATCTATGGGTATGCCATCAAGCCGAGGCGAGGATTGGCAGCCATTGCTCCTTTACAGAAACAGCCTTGTCCATGGAGAAACGGACCAACCTCCCGTTACTTCCAAGAGGGCTTATTCGAGGAAGAGGAAAGAAGCAAGTAAGTCCTTATATTATAATTCATATTTGTTTAATTTTTAGCTTTGGATAAAAAATTTGTTATTTTAAAAAGGCCATAAACCATTCATTATAATTTGAAAATTCGAGGTACAATGTGAGAGATATAACTCATTACTTGGCTGTGGAGGGGTAGGGGAAGGTGGAGGCACCTCTAGCCAATGATGGTCTTGCTGGGTTGCTACTCCTCCCTCTCCTAGTCCCATGCCTAGGCAGAGCGGAGGGTTGTAGAACTGGCAACATTGAGCACTCTATGCTTACCCCAAGTGACAAGTTATATCTGTCACACTTTAACACACAATTTGTGCATTCTGACTGACTTATTTGTTGGAAAAATTATTCAAATATTCATTTATCTGGCCAAACTTATTCTTACTTCAAGAAACAGTTATGTATATTTTTTTGTTTTTTCTTTTCTTATTTTTTGTTATTATTATTCATTTATACCTATTGTTTAATTTTTTCAAAATATATTCTTGTTTGAACATCAACAAAGTACATGCAGTGTTCAGACCAGGATGGAACACTTAGTTAAAAAAAAAAGTCCCTTGAACTCCAGCGTGGATAACTAGAAGAGAGATATCTTTATATGTGAGCGTGTCTATATATATATGTGTGTGTGTGTGTGTATACCTATATATATTCAAAATAGGTGATTTAATATTATTTTTTTTACAATACTTTTAGTTTGTACTTTTCTTTTTACAGTTGACGATGATGGTTTCATGGATGATGCAGACGACGGTGCTTCTGATTCTGAATTCATGCCTGGGTATGTTCAATATTTATTATTTTTCCACTTATTAAACCCGTTCAAGATAATCTTCTTAACCTTTGCCTGTATGAGTAATTTTACCAGAAGTGCTGCCTAGTTCCTTAGAGGCACCTAGCAGCTAAATGTGCTCTGCATATTAACACATTGACTGCAAACTATGAGTTATCTATTATTTTCAACTCTGGCCTCTGAGAGAACTTGTAGATTTTTCTTTTATAATAAACCTATTATAAGAAACAAATTTATATATTGTTTGGGCCGTTTGTATGCCAATCATGGGAAAATAATTTCAACTTAATCTTACCCAAAACTATTTTCCACTTTTCATGAAAACTATAAAAAAGATCACATTAAAAGAGGTTATATTTAATTCCTCACAATAAAATATCAAATTTCAAGACAAAACTATATCAACCTTTTCATAGGAATTTATCAAACAAAAAGTGTTCAATTTTCACCTTTATTTATTCAAATGTGGGTCAACCTTTTGTTTGAGGTAATGTATTAATGTGGCAAATTTTATCAGTCAGGCCAATTGTTATATTCCTTGGAAATTTGTCTGAAACTCTGGACTAGTTCACTCTCATTGTTGCCAACTGTTCTTCTGAAATGTTTTTATATATCCTTTCATTTGATCCTAGCCTGTTCAGATTTATCACGCTATACAAAGGGAAAAGGAGCGTGGCCTATATTTACATAGACTATAGCCGGTTCAGATAAACCCAGGAGCTCAATTGCGCATGCGCGAACGTTGGCGGGAATTTCTTCCCACGGGTCTGCCATTTGCATTACCATTTCAATGAAGAACACGCTATGTGAAACTCAATAAAAACTGATTATGTCTCGTTTAGGACTAGGGAAGGCTATGAGAGGTCAGGCAAGGAAGATTATGTTTACTATTTATCAATACTTAGCCAAAGCTAAGGCTGAAAACGTTTTAAATTTCATAGCGATAAGATTATGACAGAGAGAATTTTTACTGTCTATTTTCTACCGGGAACATAGGCCACGCCCTTTTCCCTCCATCTAACCATCTATTTGAACAGGAAACGTTATAGTCTAAATTGTTTTCAGCCTTAGCTTTGCCTAAGTATTGATAAACATTGAACACTATCTCCCTTGCCTGACCTCTCATAGCCTTCCCTAGTCCTAAACAAGGCATAATCAGTTTTTATTGAGTGGCACGTAGCGTGTGAAATAGTAATGCAAATGGGCGGACCCGTCAGGAGTAATTCCCACAGAATTTTGCACATGGCGGGATTTGAACTATCCTATCTAATTAAACAGGCTATAATTTTATGAGAGAAATTCCCTCTTTTATTCCCTCATCACTGGGGAGTTTTCACTCAAGTTTAAATTTTTTTTAGCCTTAGATTTGGCTAAGTATTGACATTAAACACTATCTCCCTTGCCTGGTCACCCAAAGCATTCCCCGCTCCTAAACAAGGCATAATCAGATTTTACTGTTTCACGTAGCATAGCGTATGTGTCATTAAACACTATCTCCCTTACCTGGTCACCCAAAGCCTTCCCCGCTCCTAAACAAGGCATAATCAGATTTTACTGTTTCACGTAGCGTAGCGTGTATGTCATTAAAATGACAATTTGCAAATGATGGAACTATAGGGAATATTTCCCTCACAGAAATTCGCACATGCACGATTGAACTTCACGATCTATCTGAGCAGGCTGTAGTTTATTTATTCTGTTTATAGTAAATTTAATATTATTATTTTGTGTTTAACGTTGTTTTATTTTTATTTTATTTTTTTGTCTTTTCAGTTTCTTTGCATGAGAGCTGGAGGCCTGATTTGACGCTTTGATATGCATGCCCCTTGCATGAGCCATGCTTGAACGCTTTATTAATTAGACAAAATATTTTATTTTTGTAATTAATCATACAATTTTGTAATCACTGTAATATTGTGCTTAATAATAAAAAGTTAATTGTTTTTAAAATATTTTGGAATGCTTTTACAATTTTCTTCTTCTTCTTCTTTTATTTTACTTTGTATTTAACCACAATTACAGACACTTTGCGATTTCAATTTTGATAACATGTTGGCTGGAAGGCGAAGAATTTAGCAAATTACATTAACTGTGTTGCAACGCATTTTTAGCTCACATATCTTTTTCTGTTGGCACGATACGATACACATATGGCTTGTAAACATTTAATAATGGGAAATTAGTTTGAAATTTAAAAACTAAGTACTATTGAAATGAAATGAATATTTTTTATTCTTATTCCGGGACACATGTCCCATAGGAATAATTTTGAATTTACAGAATAGTGAACAATTTAATATATAAAATTATAAATACTACAGCTTGTATAAAAATAGGGATTGGGTAAAACTTGCTGCAGGGATAGAAAGTGGTGGGAGAGTCGGGATTTAACGGTTTCTAGGTTGGTAGAATGGCGGAGAGACAGAGGTAAAGAATTCCATAGCGAGGTGGCACGGGTGATAAATGATTTTTCAAATAATGCAGTACGGTGGGAAGGAATATAAAGGTCGGAACGATGATGTTGGTTGTTATGGAAGGGAACGAGGATTTAAATATAAGGAGTTGAAAAATATAAGAAGGTCTTCGGGATTGAATTACTTGGTAAAGGACTGAGCCAAGAAAGTACTGTCGACGATAAAGAGGGAATAGCCAATTTAGCTCCTGGTAGAAATATGATGTGTGGGAGTCTCTGGGGATCCCGAGGATAAAATGAATGAAACAGTTTATAATGCGTTTGGTATTCAGTATTCAGATGATCATCGAATTTTCAAGCAAGACAAAAGATCAAGAAATACAAAACTTCACTAAATATTTACACCAACTTTATTTCATCTCTTCTGTATAAATCACTAAATTTGGAAATATCCCATAATTACCAGCTTCTTTGTAAATTAATGGGGAAAGAAATTGATTGTAAAAACCTTCTAATAGAGCAAATTACAGAACCAAAAATGATTTTAGTTTTAGAAACAATTCACCGTTTTAGAAAAAGTTACAGTCACTAATGGGTTAATATTGTATTCTGAGAGAATTCAAAATTATAATACTCAAATTTATAAAAACAAAATTTGAAAGTCTTTCATAATAATTCAAATTTAGAAAAAAAATTTAATACTGAATGGGTGGTAAATTTATCGGATTCTATTATTCCAGAAGAAATATTAAAATTTGTATCGCTTAGTGACAAATTTAATAGTTTAAAGCCTTTAAAAGAATATGACATAATAAATTATATAAGAAATATGGAATACATGCTAAAAAACAGTTAGATTGTTGAGGATACTAAAAATAAAATTATATCAGACGGTATTAATATATAAAACTAGCTGAAAAATTAAGTGTATTTGAAACAGAGGGACGAAATAAAGTTAGTGTAAGTATTTAGTGAAGTTTTTTTTATTTTTTGACCTTCCACCTAGCACAAAAATTGAAAAACTAAGTACATTATTGTGATTTTAAATACAAAAGAACTTTTTTTTATTTTGCAATTTGGAGAGTTTTGTCTGCTTTTTTCTACAGCACATAATAGATTATGCAATATAAGATCTATTTGTGTCATATTGCAGCCAACGTGTCAAAATTGTTCAATTTTTATTATATTAAGTATTATTGCTTAGACTTTTTCCTTCGCCTAGCATCGACATAATATGCCCGCTGAGAATCATAGCAGCTAAAATCTCAAATACATCACATGGCGAATTTTTTGTTCTAAATACAGATAATCGTATTTTGTAACGCCATATTTTACACCAGAAAAACTTATTGGCAAATGTAGAAACAAAATAATATTGTAGCTATGATTCTCTGCAGGAGATATTGAGTTATTATATCTCTACAGAATAAGAGAAGTTTCCCGCTGGAGTATTATTCTGCTCTAAATTCATCTTCGCTCTGTGCAGGGTGTCAGAAATTTAAAAAAGTCCGTCACGCAGGAGCTGCATAACTAAGCACTTTCCTCAGAATTTGGGTAGTGTAGACTGCTTTCCAGAACAATTTGCTTAAAATATCCTACATAAATAAAATAAAAACGTGAATAGTTCTCATTTTGTAATGAGTAACTGATCAATTATTAATTTGCATCCAGAGTTATGTTTACACATGGTACCTACTACACTACGTAATAAATACAAAAATCCTCATATTATCGTATTTTGATCTAACGCAGGAACAGGATACAGTCACTCTAGTGGTAGAAAGCGCTCCTTGCGGCGGCTTTGTGAACCTACGTCTGCCGGCTTTTCTATTCAAATATATTACAAATTAAACCCCCGCTTTCCGATTGACCGATTCAGCTCATTTTTACAACACTTCTTTCTCATGAGTTACCCACGACGTATACCGCGTTTCGTTACAATACAGAAGAAATTACGACCGGTATGAGTATATTAGGAATTTGGGTCCGGCGTAAACCCCCCCTTCTAATGAACCGATTTAGTTTATTTTTGCAACACATATTTACCTGTAGATTACCACTACGAATACCGAGTTTCGTCGAAATATACCAAAAATCACGGCTGGTAGTGGCAAATTGGTATAGTGGGTCCGGAGTAAACCCCCCCTCCTAATGAACCGATTTCGTTTATTTTTACAACACATATTTACCTGTGGATTAGCACTACGAATACCGAGTTTCGTCGAAATATACCAAAAATCATGGCTGGTAGTGGCGAATTGGTATTGTGGGTCCGGAGTAAACCCCCCCTTCTAATGAACCGATTTAGTTCATTTTTATATCTCACTTTTCTCTCTATATTAACACTACGAATACCAAGTTTCGTTGAAATATAACAAATATTACGGCTGACATAGTCAAATAAGTGTTTTGGGTTCGGGGTAAACCCCCCCTTCCGGTGGACCGACTTTGGTGGTTAACGAACTCGTTCAATCGTTTGCTAATTGAATGCTATATACCAAGTTTCGTGACGAAAAACCAAAAACTCTGGCCGCTATCGTGTTAACAGACACATATATATATATATATATATATATGCATATATATATATATATATATATATATATGCATATATATATATATATATATATATATATATATATATATATATATAGATATATATAAATTTTAACGGGGGTCATTTTCGGTGTCTACTAGGTAGGATCGATAAAGATTTGAAGAAATTTTTCAAAAATTCCGTCATGAGTCCAACCTCAATAGCTACTTTCCTTCGGAGGAAAGTGCTAAAAAAATTCAAACAATGTTTTTTTTCGTAAGCCCATGTTAGTAGAACATGTACAAAAAAAAAAAAAATGATCAAAATTGCCGAGCATTTGTCAATTGGAATGGAATGGCCCACTTATACGTTCTTAATAGTTATTTTGACCTTAAGGAGTCATTTCTGACCTATGGTGCCGTTGACATTTTTCTTCCTCGTAACTCGTAGATTTGAAATATGCAATACAAAAATTTGGCGTTGAAAAACATTACAAGGTCAATTTTGTGGGGGTCAATAGGGGGGTCTTTATTTCCTATCTTGCATTGGAGAATCATCTGGCCTACGTATGACCATTATTTTTCTGACACCCTGTACATTTAACTCAAACAACTAAACACAACCCTCTGTAATCACTGATTAGTCAGTCAACTCATCAAATAATCATTCCTATTATTCATTGGAATTGTTTAGTGATCTTTATCATCACAATTATTACTACGCACTCATTCTTATTGCCACATAATCATTCCGAAGGTAGATTTAGTCAGGGTTTGGTCTTGGTATCATAATAGAACTACATTTTTATGACAAAATGTGTTATATTTTTTGCCGGAATTTCGGCTTGAAATTCAAGTCTTAATCAGTGCAATGAGACGAAGGATAACTAAGCCTCACAGACTTTCAGAAATGTGTTAGGCATAGTTCTCCTTCTTCTCATAGCTCTGATGAAGGCATTTCAAGCCGAAACGTGAGCAAAAATAAAACACATTTCGTTATAAAAAATTTAGTTTATTATGACACCAAGACCGAACCCTGACTAAATCTACCTTTGAATTCCCAACGTTCAACTTTCAATACATAATCACTCCAATTATTCAATCATTATTTCTATTGTTTAGTGATCTTTATCATCACATTTATTACTAATCATCCATTCTTATCACCACATAATCCTTGGTGTCATCATGGTATTATTTCTATTACTCAGTGATCATTACTTAACATTCTTTCAACCCAGTAAACATCCTCAAACCTCAGCAATCACTCAGTCATTATTAGTATTTTTTTTTTTTTTTTGTCATGATCTTTTTTATCATCCTTATCACTTATTAATCTTTCTTATCACGGAGTATTCATTACTATAATAAACACATTATTGAAATTGTTTAGTGATATTTTTTTTTTTCCCATTTTATTACTAATTATTCATTCTTGTCTCTCAGTAAGTGTTTTTCATTCCTCTGCAATCCCTCAGACATCATTCTTACTATTAATTCACCATTGGTATCTTTATGTGATTTTTTTTATTGAATGTTTTCACTTGAAAATCTTTCTTATCACCAAATGATCATTATTGCTTTTTGCCATCGATATTCTTCAGTGATTACTTCATTCTTATCTCTTCTTATTCTTCCTAATGAGTTACTTCCCCTACATAAGACGAGAGGGTTCGTCAATGATGTAGGACTACTGTAGACGGCCCAGCAGGCTAGCACGGCATAATAGATGTCTAGGTCGAGTAGCTTCCCCCCCCCATAGGGGCCATGATTCTATCTATCAGTAATACATTCCTTCTTATCGCTCCATAACAATTCTTAAAAGACAATCACATTAATTAACTTTTATTGAATAGTGGTAATTCTTAATGCCCAATAATCGCTCTAATAAATCTTTCAAAGGCAGTTTAATTTTGTTTAAAGTTTGTATTTGTGGAACACTTTGTTTCAAGTTGAAATTATAAACAGTTACAATGTCATTTAATTTGTTTTCAAATAGAGTTTTTCCTTAATAACTAAAGTAAGATAAATCATGTTTTTTCTCATTATTTAACATTTTAAATGTTTTTCATATTACTTACTAATCATTTTACCCTGTCATTTATTAACTTCACTTACTAATTCCTGAACTGGATGTGTACTGACCAACACTATAAAATGAAGTGTTGAGTTTTCTGTGTTCTGAGCAAGGCTATACAATGAAGTGCTGACTTGGCTGTGTACCTAGCAACACTAAACAATGATGTGATAAGTAGGCTGTGTTCCGACCAACACTATACGATGAAGTGATGAGTTGGCAGTGTACCGAGCAACACTATACAATGAAGTGACAAGTAAGCTGTGTACCGAGCAAGGCTGTACAATAAAGTGATGAGTAGGCAGTTTACTGACCATCACTATTCAATGAAGTGATGGGTAGGCTGTGTACCAAGCAAGGCTATACAATGAAGTTACGAGTTGGCTGACTACCGAGCAAGGCTATACAATGAAGTGACGAGTTGGCTGTGTACCGAGCAAGGCTATACAATGAAATGCTGAGTACCGAACAAGGCTCCTTTACAATAATGTGATGATTAGGTTGTCTCCTGAGCGAGAACGAATGGAAATAAAATGGTGAGTAGGCTGTGTATCAAGAAATTAATAAGTGTACATTTTCTGTAAAAAAAAACAACAACAAAAAAACAATATATATATATATATATATATAAAACAAAAAAAACCTTTTATGTATCCTAACAATTAAGTTTGATTGCTTTGTTTCAGTGGTGAGTCTGGAGTGCGAAGACACGCCCAGAAGCACGATAGATCCATGTCTCCCCTGCAAATGAGTAATGAGTCTCCGATCAACTATTCTGTCGAGAACCTTGGCGCTTCTTCGAGGCCTCAGCGCCAGTGCGCTAGGTTCAGCTTCTGCTACATCGACAACTTCTCAGATGATGAAATGCCTTAATCTGCACATTCTCTTTACTCCTCATTAATTATATATATATATATATATATATATATATATATATATATATATATATATATATATATATATATGTATAAATAGATAGTAGAGTATTTTGTTTTAGTTTTATAAGTCTTAATCACACAAAATGTCAGTGTTTTCTCATGATTAAACAAATAAACATATTTTATCATCTTATTCAAAGATTTTGTTGCAATATACATTAAGTTATTTTTGGAATGAATTAATTATAAGTTTATATTGCTGTTTTTCTTCAATAAATATTTTATAGAGTTTGTAAATTGTTTTATTATATTGTTATTGAACTCCCTCCCCCCATAAAACCCACCACTGTATATTTAATTAGTATATATTTAAAAAAAAAAAAAATAATGCCAGATTTCGTGATAAAGACTGAAATTGTTTTAATGTTTGAAGGAAAATACATAAAATAATATATTGCACTAGAATTTCTAATGTGACACAACTCAAAAATCGGTTTTATCACACCGTCATAGTTAAGACTATGAAAGACATGGTAAATATATCTTTATCAACCATCAAAACTGTATGTACCTAGCTTCAGAGCTTGTACACCAGAGGGCACTTGTTTCACCCTTCCTGCCTTAATGCCCCCTACATAGGCAAGAGTAACACATTTTCAGTTGAGTTTTATTTTGAGTTGTGTAACTTTAGAAATACTAGTGCGATATGTTATTGAAGGGAATGCTCTACA
Organism: Gonocerus acuteangulatus; assembly: GCA_946811695.1. Classification (NCBI taxonomy): domain Eukaryota; kingdom Metazoa; phylum Arthropoda; class Insecta; order Hemiptera; family Coreidae; genus Gonocerus; species Gonocerus acuteangulatus. Next base: position 87,912,523 of record OX328128.1, on the reverse strand, counting down.
ACTGGCATCTACGCTGGCGGGCATTCACTTTTTGGGTGCATTGTCGAACAGTTCTTTGGTCAAAAAAAGCAAAAGTGTTTTTTCCCCAAATTACAGACTTTCAAGAGCAGATATCTCGAAAACTAAAGATATCTCGGGAATCTTGATTGAGGAGAACTTGTAGCAAATTTAATAAGCTTTCTTTTATTATAGAATGGTCATGTCGCTAGGACGCAGGGTTTCCGAGATATAAGCGTAAACCAGCAAAATGGGACCTTCTAAACCCCTCCCCCCCCCCCCCCGCCTCAAAGGCTACATTTTTGCCATATATTTCTACAAGTTTTCAATAAGTTGAAGCAGCGTTTTATCCTTTATCGAATTCGCAAAGCATAACATGGCTTAGGTGGTGCCTTGGGAAATCCATTTCAAATGAAATTTCAGCACACCATAAATAAGTTTCACCAACCAAAACATGATAAATAGAAGTGTATTTAATGATATAATAAACAAAAATAAATTGAAAAGGTGCGAACATAAACAGTCAGAATATTAAAAACTGATATTACTTATGGGATATCCTTATAAATAAATTATTATTATTAAATTTTAACGTCCATTTATTATTGACTACAAATTTCAGGACGGGTTATCTATAGGTTACCACCCTTTTCTTGCCAGGATAGGGCTGATGCCTTTTCTTTTTTCTAAAGAATAGCCACCACCCCTAATGGGAATCGAACCCACGACCCTTTGGCACGGAGTGTTAAGTGCTTACGCCTTAATGCTCACGGCCACCAGACGTCCGTAAATAAATAAATGAGTATTATGTGATGAAAGCATATGATTTCATAACTATGGTTACCACTACTACATCCTAAAGGTGTAACTAAGTTGAGATTATCTAAATGAAATTTGGGGTATTTTAACAAATAATTCATTTTGTCAACAATGCTTTAATTATGACTAAATGTTTATTTTGTCAACAATGCTTTAATTATGACTAAATGTTTATTCAACAATATCTATCTTTATTTCTATGTGATATTTATTTACACTTTTTTGCCATTGTGAGAATCACGTTGTCTGCACCGTTTCTGTCCACAATCAATCTGTAATTAGTAAACACAATATATACATAAATGTACATATACATGTAATTAAAACTAAATAATGATCTAAAAGACAAAATCAAAATAAAAAATAAATTAGATTTGGTATATATGGTTGGATGCTTAAAATTTTAAGAGTTCACATTAGTGAAAAGTGCCAATTCGTGGAGCATTGGCTATAAATCCTGCATTGGTTGTGCATTCGGTAGGTGTAGGTCACACGTTTAAATCGGAGTTCCCATTGATTTTGCATAATGAAAGGAACAAGAAAAGGATTGGAACCTTTGGGCGTAGCATATACAATACTTACAATGAGTAAGTACCTAATACGTTTTAAAACGAAGAATCAAAAAATAAATAAACATTATCCAGAAATTTTAATTAGAGTATTAGATATATCATTATTTTAAGGAAAATATATAATTAACGTAAGAACCATGAAATTATACAGGGTGTCCCGATTTTATATACCGAGGCTCCTCGACGCTAGTAATGGCACAAGAGGAAGCTGCTTTGCAGGAACCGGGGGGAATGGCTTATATATACCGAGGCTCCTCGACGCTAGTAATGGCACAAGAGGAAGCAGCATTGCAGGAACCGGAGGGAATGGCTGATATATACCGAGGCTCCTCGACGCTAGTAATGGCACAAGAGGAAGCAGCTTTGCAGGAACCGGAGGGAATGGCTGATATATACCGAGGCTCCTCGACGCTAGTAATGGCACAAGAGGAAGCTGCTTTGCAGGAACCGGAGGGAATGGCTGATATATACCGAGGCTCCTCGACGCTAGTAATGGCACAAGAGGAAGCTGCTTTGCAGGAACCGGAGGGAATGGCTGATATATACCGAGGCTCCTCGACGCTAGTAGTGGCACAAGAGGAAGCAGCTTTGCAGGAACCGGAGGGAATGGCTGATATATACCGAGGCTCCTCGACGCTAGTAGTGGCACAAGAGGAAGCAGCTTTGCAGGAACCGGAGGGAATGGCTGATATATACCGAGGCTCCTCGACGCTAGTAATGGCACAAGAGGAAGCTGCTTTGCAGGAACCGGAGGGAATGGCTGATATATACCGAAGCTCCTCGACGCTAGTAATGGCACAAGAGGAAGCAGCTTTGCAGGAACCGGAGGGAATGGCTAATAAATACCGAGGCTCCTCGACGCTAGTAATGGCACAAGAGGAAGCAGCTTTGCAGGAACCGGAGGGAATGGCTAATAAATACCGAGGCTCCTCGACGCTAGTAATGGCACAAGAGGAAGCAGCTTTGCAGGAACCGGAGGGAATGGCTGATATATACCGAGGCTCCTCGACGCTAGTAATGGCACTAGAGGAAGCAGCTTTGCAGGAACCGGAGGGAATGGCAGATATATACCGAGGCTCCTCGACGCTAGTAATGGCACTAGAGGAAGCAGCTTTGCAGGAACCGGAGGGAATGGCAGATATATACCGAGGCTCCTCGACGCTAGTAATGGCACAAGAGGAAGCTGCTTTGCAGGAACCGGAGGGAATGGCTGATATATACCGAGGCTCCTCGACGCTAGTAATGGCACAAGAGGAAGCAGCTTTGCAGGAACCGGAGAGAATGGCTGATATATACCGAGGCTCCTCGACGCTAGTAATGGCACAAGAGGAAGCAGCTTTGCAGGAACCGGAGGGAATGGCTGATATATACCGAGGCTCCTCGACGCTAGTAGTGGCACAAGAGGAAGCTGCTTTGCAGGAACCGGAGGGAATGGCTGATATATACCGAGGCTCCTCGACGCTAGTAATGGCACAAGAGGAAGCAGCTTTGCAGGAACCGGAGGGAATGGCTGATATATACCGAGGCTCCTCGACGCTAGTAGTGGCACAAGAGGAAGCTGCTTTGCAGGAACCGGAGGGAATGGCTGATATATACCGAGGCTCCTCGACGCTAGTAATGGCACTAGAGGAAGCAGCTTTGCAGGAACCGGAGGGAATGGCTGATATATTCCGAGGCTCCTCGACGCTAGTAGTGGCACAAGAGGAAGCAGCTTTGCAGGAACCGGAGGGAATGGCTGATATATACCGAGGCTCCTCGACGCTAGTAGTGGCACAAGAGGAAGCAGCTTTGCAGGAACCGGAGGGAATGGCTGATATATACCGAGGCTCCTCGACGCTAGTAGTGGCACAAGAGGAAGCTGCTTTGCAGGAACCGGAGGGAATGGCTGATATATACCGAGGCTCCTCGACGCTAGTAATGGCACAAGAGGAAGCTGCTTTGCAGGAACCGGAGGGAATGGCTGATATATACCGAGGCTCCTCGACGCTAGTAATGGCACAAGAGGAAGCTGCTTTGCAGGAACCGGAGGGAATGGCTGATATATACCGAGGCTCCTCGACGCTAGTAATGGCACTAGAGTAAGCAGCTTTGCAGGAACCGGAGGGAATGGCTGATATATACCGAGGCTCCTCGACGCTAGTAATGGCACAAGAGGAAGCAGCTTTGCAGGAACCGGAGAGAATGGCTGATATATACCGAGGCTCCTCGACGCTAGTAATGGCACAAGAGGAAGCTGCTTTGCAGGAACCGGAGGGAATGGCAGATATATACCGAGGCTCCTCGCCGCTAGTAATGGCACAAGAGGAAGCTGCTTTGCAGGAACCGGAGGGAATGGCTGATATATACCGAGGCTCCTCGACGCTAGTAATGGCACAAGAGGAAGCAGCTTTGCAGGAACCGGAGGGAATGGCTGATATATACCGAGGCTCCTCGACGCTAGTAATGGCACAAGAGGAAGCAGCTTTGCAGGAACCGGAGGGAATGGCTGATATATACCGAGGCTCCTCGACGCTAGTAATGGCACAAGAGGAAGCAGCTTTGCAGGAACCGGAGGGAATGGCTGATATATACCGAGGCTCCTCGACGCTAGTAATGGCACAAGAGGAAGCTGCTTTGCAGGAACCGGAGGGAATGGCTGATATATACCGAGGCTCCTCGACGCTAGTAGTGGCACAAGAGGAAGCTGCTTTGCAGGAACCGGAGGGAATGGCTGATATATACCGAGGCTCCTCGACGCTAGTAATGGCACAAGAGGAAGCAGCTTTGCAGGAACCGGAGGGAATGGCTGATATATACCGAGGCTCCTCGACGCTAGTAATGGCACAAGAGGAAGCTGCTTTGCAGGAACCGGAGGGAATGGCAGATATATAATGGCACAAGAGGAAGAATAAGCTATTTCGGCTTTATATTTTATTCTTTATGTTTCAATAGTAAAATGCTTCAATTCATGTTTTATGGTGATTGCTAAATGGACTGTTTTAAGACGAAACTAAAATTAAAACCTTTGAGAATGGTGGAACCTCTACCAAGGGGCACTAGAAATGATTCTCACTATCAGATACCAACTGTGTAACACGTTGGTTTAACATAATGCTATGGGGTGCATTTTCTTCGAAGGCCCCCGGTCCAATCATTGGTGTATATAAGGGGGGGGGGGCTGCAGCCTCCCCCCCCCCCCAATTTTTATTATCGGTAAAAATGTTTCCTGAAACCTTTAAAAATAAATTAAATAAGATTACTTAGTTCATTAAAAATATTTTATTTTAGGTGTAATAGCGTTTTAGTTGCTTAAAACTATTCCAAGCTCTAAATTGTTAGTATTCCATACCCCGGAAATGGTCCCAGCCCCCTCCGAAATTACTTTCTATATACGCCCACGGGTCCAATATTTAATATTGAAGGCACTATGAACGCTCCTACTACTAAGATATTCTATCAGAACATATCGTCCCTGCGATGTCAGACTATTGAAAATGAAAATGAGCAGTAGTTTGAGATTTGGTATTTTTGATAAATGTCTCTAAAACATTTGATAAATCGTGCCTAATAAAAAGAGATCATTCGAAAACCGTTAGTATATTTCGACAGGACCAACAAACAATCAGACAAAATATTGCTTGAAGTTTTGATTAATTAGGTTCTATACTAAACATATCAAATCACATCAGACATAAGTACTGTTATATACACGGAAACGCGCTATGATGACGTACATTAATACTCACATTTATTTTGAAGTTTCCTAGATGGAGTTGGATGGTCCCATGACGTTCATGAGTGAGTAGGTCGCTTTCACCAGCTTAACAACAAACAGAAAATACATCAAATTTCGATAAATTTTAAAAAAAAGTCGGTCACGCAGTAGCGGCATAACTAAGCCAGATGGATAGATTATGCCACATTCCTCATGAATATTCTAAAAGTAAACTATATATGTATACAATTTTGCTTCATTTTAGAATGCATGTTCCTCAATATTAGTACACAATATCTAGCGAGTTTCGTCGCAAAGAAGTAAAAATTACGGCTGGTAGTAGCAATTTAATAGTTTACTTCCGGAGTAAACCTCATAACAATTCATAATTGGACGGATTTAGGTTATTTCTGCAAGGGATCATTCTCTTCGGAAGGGCAGGATGTAATCAAAGTCTCCTTGCAATATAATTATAAGTTCGACCATCAGTTGCTTATTAACCCCTCGTGTTTATAAAGTGTCTGAAAGGCGGGGGAACATTCAGTATGTCTGATGTCTAGATTCTAGATGCTCACTGCTGCCACCTTACTTCACTGAAATTTCCCTCGTCTGTCAGACACTATACGCACCAGCGGTTAATAATGTATCCGGAATAACCCCCCTCCCCCACGTTCAGATGGACAGATTGTGCTGGTTAACGAACTCGCCCATCCTTTTTTATGGGAATCCTAGATAGAAAGTTTCGTTACGAAAAGCCAAAAATTGTGGCGGCTTTCATGCACTGCTCTAATATCGCTTTTCCATTTTATTGCTAGTTCTGATCCCAAAACATCTCTTTATTGGCCATTTTCTCGCTGTATGGAAAACACAGTTTTTATTCGAAAGTAAAACAATACTTTATACCACTTATTTTATTGCTGAAAAAGTGATTTTACCAAGGAAGTCTCATGTATATAGGTTTTAAAAGAAATGTTTTGTTTGCCAAAATATACTATGGACTTGGTGCATTTAGGTTGTGAAGACATTTGTAATGAAACTAAATTATTCTAAGTTTTTTTGGAGTAGCTGGGGAAAAGCGGTTTTTAGCTCTGGTCCCCACTTATTTTTACCTAAAATTGCATATATTGGACTTGCTATCCAATATATTTCATCGCTGTACTCGGGCGAGAAATGTACACAGCGAGATGAAATGAAGATGTCAACTAGCGATGCGATTATTTTACGAAAAATGACTTTAACATTATTATTTTCTGCAGAGAGTTTTTAAACATTTTGTGCTAGGAAGTAACTGAACATTAACAATGAGATCCATCTACAATATCGTGTGGAACTGTTAAATTGATTTGTTACACGCGGACATTTTAATAAAGCGGAATACGCCAAGAACAGTTAACAGTATTACATTGGTTGTCAATTTATTCGACTCAGAAGTCAAGAATACATTTTGAATTATACATCTCTCCACCTATTGAGTAAAATATAACTTTTTTTAAATTGAATATTTACTGTTTTTTTTAGGTTTTTTAGCACGGTTCTTCTTAATATAAACCCCTTTTATCTTCCAAAATAATTATTTTATCGAATTGGCAGTGGTCTCATTCGACTCAGAATAAAACAATACTTCATAAATGATACTGAAATCACGATGATTCAAGTACGTACAGCTTTTTCCCCAAATCTGGCATTTAGCATCACTGTGCGTTGTCCTCTTTCGAGTTAACGCTTGAAGCTAATATTGTATTTTTTTGAGAAGAGCATATGAACCACCTTACTGAGAACCGGGTTTGGTTTACACACATCTCCTGCGCGAAGGACTACACATTTCAACTCACTAAATCTGTTACACGTACTAGGAATTAAATCTTAAGAAAATGTTTTTTTTTTTTTTTTTTTTTTTTTTTTTTTTTTAATTTAAGTATATGATGTTGTTATACAAAGTAAAGCGTATTTTACCTGAAACATATTACCTCATCCTTTAATCCTACCTCTCGTTCCTTTCAAGCAAGGTCTGGTACTACCTTGTCCTCCTCCCGACCCATATCCTCAGGCGTCCCACAAGGCAGCATACTAGGTCCTGTCCTTTACCTCCTGTACATGGCAGATATCCCCACTCATCCGACTACACACATTACGACCTACGCCGATGATGCAGCCATCTTTTCCTCTTCCCCTGATGCCTCTACAGCTTCCCAGCAACTTCAGGAGCACCTTGAGTCTGTCGAGAAATGGTGCACCTTGCGGAAAATTAAAGTGTACCCAGAAAAGTGCTTTCATGTTACATTCACTCTTAATAGGAGCGCCTGCCCTCCTGTATTCATTTGCAGCAGTCAACTTCCAGCATCTAATGAGGTACGTTAGCTGGGACTTCTACTAGACAGCAGACTCACATGGAACCCACACACACGACTGAAAAGACAAGAGCTGAACAGGAGATATGGACTCCTACGACGACTACTCGGCCCTACTTCAAAGCTTACGACACAAAACAAACTCACTATTTACAAAACTATAATCAGACCTATCTGGACTTACGGACGTGAATTATGGGGAACAGCAAAACAATCAAACATAAAACGAATACAAGCATTCCAATCCAAAGTCCTTCGTAGAATAGTCAACGCTCCCTTTTATGTCTCCAACAAAAACCCTACATAACGACCTCAATATTCCCTTCGTAAACGATCTCGCCAAATCCCGATTCCTAACCTTTCATTCCAAGTTGTCATCCCACCCAAATCCTTGAGGTCAATCCCTTTCCACTCAGACCCATCCTAAAGACCTTCCCAGGAGGCTTAAGAGACTTTGGCCCCGTGACCAGCTACTCTAACAGCGGCTAAAAACACCAAAAATAAAATGTTAAGATATATTAGGAAGTGTCGATAATGTTTGGCTCCTTCCATATACTGTCTTACACTGATATATACATAGGCCAGCACAATTAATTATTGTACTTTAAATTGTACAGATTTTAAATAAACATGAATTAAGAAAAAAAAAAGAAAAAGAAAAACTATATGTTAATGTCTCTGCTCACCTCTCCATAATGTTCCCTGGAAACATAGGCATCTGAGAACAATGCCTTGTATATTAGCGGCTTCCTCGTACAAAGCATCATGATGTGCAGAGACTGTTTGAACCTCTTGTCGTAATGGAACCAACGCGTGCTGTACAGAATCTCGAACAGGCTGTTGCTCTAACAACAAGCAAAATATATACAAATATTATATATATATATATATATATATATATATATATATATATATATATATATATATATATATATATAAATAAATAAATCACGTGTCTGTCTGTTTATCTGTTTGTTCCTTATACAAATCCACACCGTTTGTCCGATTTTGACCAAACTTGGCACAAAGGTAGGTCTTGATCAGGGAAGTCTCGTAGGCTAGGTCAAAAACGTCCACCAGGTGTCTGTCTGTATGTTTGTTCCTTATAGAAATCAACACCGTTTGACCGATGTTCATCAAACTTGGAACAAACGTAGGTCTTGATACGGGGAGTGTCATAGGCTAGGTTAAACAGTTCGGAGGTCACGGGTTAAAAACTGTGAACCCGAACAGTTACAGATTTGTGTTATTAGATTTTAATATTACTTATTTGGTTTCTAATTTATGTTGGCTTTCCTAGATGCAGAAAGTAGGTGTAGCATGGTACACCGGGTAACAGCTAGTGATATGTAAAATTCTCGTGTCACAGTGTTTGTAACGAATCTCCTCGGATTTCTATGATTTTTTCATAGATTTCTGAGAATAGGATGTAAACTATTGTTTATACCCCTAAGTGATAAGGTTGGTGCATCCCTAAATTTTTATTTTTTTTATATCTTGGACAAAGTTATCAATTTTTATATTTTTTATTATTTGGCATTAAAAAATACATACAACCCTTAATTGTTATTGATATTATAATAAATTTCAACCCTTGGTGGTCGATAACTGATCAATTATCGCTCGACCAGTTATTCACGCCAGGCGTTTACCGGTGACACTTCTCACTCAGTATGTATGTATATATATGTATATATGTATATGTATATGTATGTATTTTAAATAGATATATTAGGTTGTACCTACCTCGTTGACAATGTCGTCCCCATAAAGACAAACCATGAGCGTTGCTGTCTCCTCGGAGATGAGCATAGCAGCATACTTGAGCCGCATGCTGATAGGGAGAGGCTGCACATGGAAATAACATTAACAATAATAATACTTCTTAGGATTCTCATTTATAATTGTAATTATAAGTCAACATTTTTATTTTTTACCAATATTTTTAGAGATATTTAAGAAAATATACTCATTTCTGTTAATAAATTGTTTTTTCGAATACTTCCTGGTCTCCAAATGTAAGAAAAGTTAAAAAAAAAAAATATTAGTTTGAATGATTACCAAACAATTTAGTAGAAAATATTTCAACTAAATTCAACGATTCTAATTACTCAAACAAGAAGTTAGTTAGAAAAACTAGTTGTATCCACGTTTTTCGAAAACGGTTACTGATAAACGCCTTGAAAATGGTTTCATTCGTTTTCCTACGTTAGGGAACCTTTAAAAAAACGTCTACATGTGCGCGTACAAACGAAAGATGTAAGCGCAATGATTTTCTGCACGCGAATTTCGCCTGTAATACAGTGTTCAGGGTTCGCGAATTTAATACAGTGTTCCTGTAGGCTGGTAAGATAATTAATCAACTCAACTTTTTAAGTTAGACAAAGTATTTTGGTCATCAAAATTTTGTTTCGGTGAGAAGTTTTCATGTAAAAAAAAAAAAAAAAAAAAAAAAACATAAATTGTTCTACTCTTTTGCGTTTTTTATGAGCAGCTGTTTCAATTATTAATTTTATAATTAATTTCCTTTCAGAGTTTGTGTATGTACTACACTACGTACTAAATAAACAAAGCTTCACATTTTGATCTATTGATCTTGATGAGTTTCACGAACGTACTTTTGGCGGGAGAATTCAATTCAAACATAGTACAAAGTAACACCTCCCCCCCCCTTTGGATAGACCGATTTTGTTCATTTTCATATCACTTCTTTCTTATTAGATACCCAGGACGTATACAGAGTTTCGTAACAATACAACAGAAATTACGACCGCTATAAGGAAATTAGTAATTTCTGTCCGGAGTAAACCCCCCTTCTAGTCAACCTATTTAGTTTATTTTTATAACAAATTTTTCTCTTCGATTGACCACAACGAATGCAGAGTTTCGTTAAAATATAACAAATATTATGGCTGGTATTGGCAAATAACTACTTTGGCTCCGGAGTAAACCCCCCCTCCACATGGACCGATTTTGTTGGTTAACGAACTCGTTCAATCGTTTGATGGAAGAATACTACATTACAAGTTTCGTGGCGAAAAAACAAAAACTCTGGCCTGTATTGCGTTAACGGACAGATATTTAACTATATATATATATATATATATATATATATATATATATATATATATATATATATATATAAATTTTAACGGGGGTCATTTTCGGTGTCTACTAGGTAGGATCGATAAAGATTCGAAGAAATTTTTCAAAAATTCCGTCATGAGTGCAACCTCAATAGCTACTTTCCTTCGGAGGAAAGTGCTAAAACCTATAACAAGGAAAAATGTCTTCTAGATTTACCCTGGTCTACTAGTTGTCTAGAGGACCTTAAACTCGCAATTTTACACTAAAATATTTAGAAATTTCCCTACACCCCAAATGCCTAAGTGATCCACGCTCCCCCCGCAATTATTTTCTATATAGTGATTTGATCTAAGAAATGTGCTTCAGATTGCATCTGATGGATGTCTAAGGCTGCATCTACATTGGACCCGTATTTATCCCGATCCGATCCGATTTCGTTTGCTCGAGAACGGCTGACAGGGGCCGACGTTAGTGCCTACTTTGGTCTCGACCCGATCCGATCCGATATAGTCACAGCTCGTCAGTAATGACCTCGTAGTGAAGTGAAAATGAGTGATTAATTTAATAAATACCACCTAATAAGCATAGAAAGCTTCGATTAGGTTGAATGTTGGAGGTAAGAGAAGTATTGGTATTCATTTTCAAAATTATTTATAAGAAAGGTAGCTAGAAGGTTATAAACATTGGAAGATTATAAACATTGGATGGTTATAATAATCTTTCCACGCAATTTAATAAACAAGGGAATCAAGAAACAAAAATGTGAATTGACAAAGTTGTTCTAAATGTTATTTCCTTTGATTTAAAAAAAAAGCATTGAAATCAGTTAAGAGTTAGAGGCTGTAGACCTTTTTGAAACACAATATGTGGGTTGGCGCCATTTTGCTTCGTCGGTCCGAAATCGGTCTACAAACAAACATGTTTGAATGGCCAAGAATCGGTGGCCGTTGGATTGGACCGGATTGGATAGGGTCGGGACCAATATTAAGATGCATGTGTTTGGTTTTCTTCCGACAGTCGGTGGCTATTGGGTCGGATCGGAACGGGTCCAGTTTAGGTGTACCCTAAGCTGTTCCTGTTGTACTCTCGGTCGCTTTTAGTGATGTAGTGGCTAAAGTAGCTGGCGAATCAGCTATTTACGGCTAAATCAATAATATATCACACTAAATAGTGCACGATGAACACTAATCTGCTCTACCATAGGGTTAGTATGGCAGAGCGTAGAATACTAACGCACACGCACACGCAAAAGCACTCACACACACACACACAACGTACCTGTAAGACGAGATAGAGAAGTACGGCATATATTATGACCACTACAACAGAGAACGCAGCGGCAAAGGTCGGTCCGTAAAACGGCTGGAACACCTCCATGAATCTGTAATCAACAACATTATTCGGATGTCGATGCTTTAATTGTAAAACGGCCGTCACGTAGGAGCTGCATTATCAGGCACAAGTAGGATAGGTATAGCCCGTTCAGTTAGATGGAATAGTTCTAATCCCGCATGCGCGAAATTCTGAGGGAAATTGGCCTATATTCCCCGTGCAGGAAATTGGCGGTAAAAATTCTCTGTGTTATAGCCTTATCACTAGGAGGTTTAATACTTTTATAGTCTTAGATTTGGCTAATTATTGATAAATATTAGACACTTCTTCTTTGTCTGACCTCTCAAAGCCTTCCCTAGTCTTAAACGAGACATAGTCAGTTTTTATAATGTTTTACGTATCATTTTGTTCCTTGAAATGGGGGTTTGCAAATGGTAGAACTGTAGGAAATAGTTTCCTGAAAATTTCGCACATGAGGAATTGAACCGTCTATATGGATCATCCGCGCGCGCAGGAGTCAATTGTGTGCTAATATGGCGACGGAAAGACCATTTATTAATATTATAAACGAGTTGGGTTGACAAGAGTTTCGATATAACCTTGAGGAAACGCGTAGTACTTATGATAATGGCATATTTGCTATGGGTTTCCGCTCACTCAAGGTTATTTCGAAACTCCAGTAAATCCAAATCGTTGATAATATGAATCACTGGTTTTTCGGTGGAATTCAGATGTTTGTTTTAAAATGTACAAATATTTCATGTTTAAGTTGAAATGAATCTTATTATTATGTATCAAATGCTAAAGATACAACTTATAGCTAACAGATGTTAAGTCCCTTTTGCTTTGTCCCAATTTCATGACAGTTAAACATCATTGACCTATATGGTCAACTCAGTTGGATTGACTAGAGTTTCGATATAACCTTGAGCGAGCGGAAATGCATAGCAATTATGACATGAACACAAGTGCTACGCGTTTTCTGAAGGTAATATCAAAACTCTAGTCAACCCAACTCGTTGATAATATTAATAAATGGTCTTTCCGTCGCCATATTGGATGCGCTGATGATTCAGATCACTGAACGAGAACCACTTCTCTAACCTGAGGTAATAAGTACCAAAGGTTGCTTCAAGATATAGCATGGCGCTTACTTTATGATCGTCTGATGGTGCTTACTTTATGATCGTCTGATGATGCTTACTTTGTGATCGTCTGATGGTGCTTACTTTATGATCGTCTGATGATGCTTACTGTATGATCGTCTGATGGTGCTTACTTTATGATCGTCTGATGGTGCTTACTTTATGATCGTCTGATGATGCTTACTTTATGATCGTCTGATGATGCTTACTGTATGATCGTCTGATGGTGCTTACTGTATGATCGTCTGATGGTGCTTACTTTATGATCGTCTGATGGTGCTTACTTTATGATCGTCTGATGGTGCTTACTTTATGATCGTCTGATGATGCTTACTGTATGATCGTCTGATGGTGCTTACTTTATGATCGTCTGATGATGCTTACTTTGTGATCGTCTGATGGTGCTTACTTTATGATCGTCTGATGGTGCTTACTTTATGATCGTCTTATGATGCTTACTTTGTGATCGTCTGATGGTGCTTACTTTATGATCGTCTGATGGTGCTTACTTTATGATCGTCTGATGGTGCTTACTTTATGATCGTCTGATGGTGCTTACTTTATGATCGTCTGATGGTGCTTACTTTATGATCGTCTGATGGTGCTTACTTTATGATCGTCTGATGGTGCTTACTTTATGATCGTCTGATGGTGCTTACTTTATGATCGTCTGATGGTGCTTACTTTATGATCGTCTGATGGTGCTTACTTTATGATCGTCTGATGGTGCTTACTTTATGATCGTCTGATGGTGCTTACTTTATGATCGTCTGATGATGCTTGACGTTCTCCTTGAAACAGGACAAGAGACATGCGTTGAATTCCTCCTTGTCGAAGAGATCGAACAGCGAGAGTTTGTCCAGAGGCGTTCCGTACAGCTTCGAGTAAGACTTGAGGGCTCGCGTCTCTATAGTCCTCAAGGAGTGGTTGAGGAGTTTGAGATGCAGCCTCGTGTGGACTATAGAATACACTAACATCCTGATAGCGCTGTATGTGGTGAACACACCGACGGTCCAGAAGACCAGGTCTATACCGTAGGTCAGCCAGAAACCTGCAAGGACAAATAACTATTGTAAGAACTCTTGTCGCAACAAATACATCCTCTAGCTTCCTGGATTTTAATAGACTTTATACGGGAAAAGCAGAATTTTTTTTATTTGTTTATGCTAAAAGGCAATAACACAATTAAAAAGTTATTTTTAAGAACAATACCAATCAAGCAGTCGTAACGAATTAAGAAATTATAAACGGTATCTGTACTGTTTATGTTAATATTTAGTTTTACATGTAGTCAGTGCGCTTGAGTGCTATATGATCGTATAAATCTTAATATTGTATATTACTCAATTTCAGATAGTTACTATGAATAATTATTCAATAATATATTGTCGTCATATTCGGTCAAATAAGTTTCTGTATTTCAAGTAATTGTGAATCTTGTCTATATATAAGCTTACAAGCTTACTAAATGCTCTTGGTAAACGGAAGATTACCATTAGTTAAATGCTCTGAAAAAAAGGTTCTGAAAAAAGTTTTGATTAGGCGTTGTCAATCGGAAAATAAGTGCTTAAAACTTTAAAGTAATTGATTTCGGTTATTCGAACGGTTCTTTTTGTCTGTTTTTATTTCTTGTTATTTTTTAATTGCTTATAGTTGGATAATGTATTTGATAATAAAACAGGTTAAGTAAAATAAGAAAAACAATTTATTGTTAGAAATATAGCTTCGAGAGAGATTAGAAGACCTTGTGATAATTTTCAACTGCCTAGCGGTGGCCTTTCTTGGGTTGGCCGACCCATCCAGGTAAGATCATAAATCAAGACCTTTCAAGAAAAGTGGAACCAAAACAATAACTGCTTCTATTTTAATCTTTCCAAATGAGACTAGGGATAAGAACGGAACCGCGCTAAGATGATGCAGTTCCTGCGAGTCGGACTTTTATTTTATTTTTTTTCTTTCTAGTCGCTGAAACGGAATAAGGCGTTTGCTTCACCCGATCGGGTAATACGATGAAACATGGTTTTGATGTGGTGAAAACGGATGTTTCGCAAGACATTCTGCAGGCCTCCTCAGGCTTCCTTCGCAAAATCGACACGGTCATATCTATAAGATCTTAAAACATTAAATAACATTGACCACGTTATAGTGACCCATTAGACTCTGAGTTTGGAGAACCCAAAAGCACCCTACTTGATGGCTCAACATACCCCGATATTGGAGATCCAAATTACACCACTTTTTGAGGACCCATTGTTGTTGTTGAGTTGGAGATCCAAGCTTTGAGACCCAATATTCCCAGAGCTTTAAGACGCAATTGACTTCCTTCAACCAACATTATACATTTATGTTCAGGGCGTTAATGACTTGGACGTTTTCTGCCCTTAAATCCCCAAACCCTCCCCCAATATAATCCGAGTTTTGATATAAATTATATTCCCATTTTGGAGACTCCATAGACACCATGCCTATTAGGTCTCCTATAATTCGAAATCGGAGAACCGTTTTACTAAAAAATTTCAACAACTTCGATCTTTGTTACAAATTTATATATGTGCGATGGAAAATGCATTGACCTAAAAGTAAATAAGAATGTAATATTTGGATCAAAAAATTTGATCAAATCAGTATATGTGTATCAAGTTATTTAGTATTGCTACAGCATCTAACGGTAGGATGTGTTAGGAAGTAATGCCATCTTATCCTGAGAGCTCAATCATTGAAGACTCAAAAGGCTCTATGTTCGTGGTTGTTTGCAAATCCAATATAATAATAATATCAGGGTGTACCGTATGAAATGTCAGTTTTGGACTTGCCGATTTCCTTCAAATGTTTTGAAACTATCGTGGCTCTTACTCCGAGTTCTTTGGCATATTCCCCAGTGCTTTCTGAGGGACTCGCTCCTCTTTATCAAGGCCAAAATGTCTACTTCGAAACCTGGAAAACCACCGGTAAACAGTTCGTTCATTCACCGTTCCCTCCCCGAACGCCGTGTTAATGTTCATACACGCCTCAGCAGCGCTATGACCGAGCTTAAATTCATAACGAAAAATAATACGGATTTCCGTTGAAGTCATAACTTAAGTTTTATTTTTTTCTCAGAGGATCGTTCTCACAACTCAGTTCGCAAGTTACTGATTAAATAATAGGAATAAAAGAGCTATACTTCTATATGAATAACAATGATATTTGTAAATAATGAAATAAAAAAGGGAAAGGATTAAATCGCAAAGTAAACAAAACTGACATTTCATACGATACAGCCTGATAGTTTGGGTAATCAGTCTACTTCATGTTGAATTCCAACTAAAGACTCATAGTTCGAATCCCAATATGTCCTGAATTCGTCGACTCAAAATACTCCATGTTTTGAGACACATTGTAATCAATGATTGCTGACCCAATGTGCGAGAGATTTGGAGTTCCAATACAGTTGACCAAGAGGAACTCACTGAACCTACCTTGTGTTGTCCGGGTGTCAAAGAACATACTGAACCCACGTTGTGTTGTCCGGGTGTCGAAGAACATACTGGACCCACCTTGTGTTGTCCGGGTGTCAAAGAACATACTGAACCCACGTTGTGTTGTCCGGGTGTCGAAGAACATACTGGACCCACCTTGTGTTGTCCGGGTGTCGAAGAACATACTGTACCCACCTTGTGTTGTCCGGGTGTCGAAGAACATACTGTACCCACCTTGTGTTGTCCGGGTGTCGAAGAACATACTGTACCCACCTTGTGTTGTCCGGGTGTCGAAGAACATACTGTACCCACCTTGTGTTGTCCGGGTGTCGAAGAACATACTGTACCCACCTTGTGTTGTCCGGGTGTCGAAGGGCGTGAAGAACACATGAGGCATGTAAGGATTGACGACGGGGTCGTTGAAGAACCTCGACGTCTCGCTCATGAAGAAATAAGCTAGTATTGGAGAAATGAAGACCACACACGTGTATGCGACCCGATACACGAAGATATACATCTGAGTTCCTCTCTCCCAGTCATCTTCAACTTCCTGTCGGATCTTCAACATCTCCACGTCAAACTCTTCGTTGTCATAGCTGAAAATCCCATTGTTTATAAGCCGGACCATCTCCTTTATAGACCTGAGGAAGAATAATGGTTTAAAAGTATTAACCATAATACAATTTATAATATCCAGATTTAAATTGTGACCGAAAACTATAGTAGTAAATGTCTGTCGCTATGCGGAAACAATAAGGGAGGATGTAGAAATACAATCAGCCAGTCTAGAAAGTCGAAGGAAACAATAAGGGAGGATGTAGAAATACAATCAGCCAGTCTAGAAAGTCGAAGGAAACAATAAGGGAGGATGTAGAAATACAATCAGCCAGTCTAGAAAGTCGAAGGAAACAATAAGGGAGGATGTAGAAATACAATCAGCCAGTCTAGAAAGTCGAAGGAAACAATAAGGGAGGATGTAGAAATACAATCAGCCAGTCTAGAAAGTCGAAGGAAACAATAAGGGAGGATGTAGAAATACAATCAGCCAGTCTAGAAAGTCGAAGGAAACAATAAGGGAGGATGTAGAAATACAATCAGCCAGTCTAGAAAGTCGAAGGAAACAATAAGGGAGGATGTAGAAATACAATCAGCCAGTCTAGAAATACGAAGGAAACAATAAGGGAGGATGTAGAAATACAATCAGCCAGTCTAGAAAGTCGAAGGAAACAATAAGGGAGGATGTAGAAATACAATCAGCCAGTCTAGAAAGTCGAAGGAAACAATAAGGGAGGATGTAGAAATACAATCAGCCAGTCTAGAAATACGAAGGAAACAATAAGGGAGGATGTAGAAATACAATCAGCCAGTCTAGAAAGTCGAAGGAAACAATAAGGGAGGATGTAGAAATACAATCAGCCAGTCTAGAAAGTCGAAGGAAACAATAAGGGAGGATGTAGAAATACAATCAGCCAGTCTAGAAATACGAAGGAAATCTTAAGAATGGAAGTAGGAAGATATCGAAGAATTCCGTCACGCAGCAGTTGCAGAACTAAGCACTTTCCTCAAAATTTGGGTAGTGTAAATTGCTGTGGGATAACATATCGCACTAGTATTTCTAAAGTGACACAACTCAAAATAAAACTCAACTGAAAATGTGTCACTCTTGTCTATTTAGGGGCCTTAGGATTAAGACTGGAAGAGTGACACAAGTGCCCTCTGGTGTAGAAGCCCTGAAGCTTGGTACATACAGTTTTGATGTTTGATAAAGAGTTATTTACAATGTCTTTCATAGAGACCCGTTGGCCGCGAGGGTTAAGGCGTGAGCTCTTAAAACTCCGTGCCAAAGGTCGCGGGTTCGATTCCCACTAGGGGTGGTGGCTTTTCTTTAGAAAAAAGAAAAGGCATCAGCCCTATCCTGGCTAGAAAAGGGTAGTAACCTATAGATAACCCGTCCTAAAATTCTTAGTTAATAATAAATGGAGGATAAAATTAAAATGAAATGTCTTTCATAGTCATAACTATGACGGTGTGAATAAAACCGATTTTTGAGTTGTGTCACATGTTTATTGTGCCATTTAGTTTATTGTTTTAGTTAGTAGGAAATTGGTTTTTTTTTGTTATGCTGTAATTTAGTTCAAGGTTAACTTTATTCTACAATCATTCTGCAATTGCATTACTGAATAATTTGCTTAAAATAACCTATATAAATAAAACAAAAACATGAATAGTTTTCCTCTTTTACATTTTTAATGAGCAACAGTTTCAATTATTATTTATTTATTTAAATGTTAACCTCCATTATTATTAAATAAGAATTTTGCGACGGTTTATCTATAGGTTACCACCCTTTCCTAGCCAGGATACTGCTGATGCCTTTTATTTTTTCTAAAGAAAAGCTACTACCCCAATTATTAATGTTTTTATTAATTTCCTTGCGGAGTTTTATGTATGTGTTACCGGCAAAGTATAGAATCCAGGCATTCTATAGAATGCCTGAGTGGTTTAGGCAAAGTATAGAATGTATTAGTTTTTACATCATATTACACACATTGCCTAGGTATTCTATATAATGCCTGTTGCTTATTTCGCATTGTATAAAATTAAAAAGGTTTTGAGTATACTACATACACTTTACTTAGATACTTGAAAGAAATAACAACAGGTAGAATTTGAGTGTTCAGAATCAATGCAAATCACTAAAATAAAGTGCCCTCAGCGCCGATTTTCTTCAAAGTTTGCACTATAACGTATTTTGACGCACTAAACACGAATACGTTAAAAAAAAAAAAAAAAAAAAAAAAAAAAAAAGTTGCTCTCAACTAGGAAAGAAGTTATTAAGCACTAAAGTTCACTGTTATGGAGGCTATAAAAGACGGCGTAAGCAGCGTATTTGTAAACATGCGCATGCGCAATAATACTTAATGAAGAAGTATAATTGAAATTTAGACTCAACTGTCGTAGCTGACCTGTTGTAAGCTGTCGCTTTTGGGCATACGTGCTAGGCGTTTCCGCTCGCTACGCTCGCTCAAGAAGATATCAAAACCCTCGTCAATCCAACTCGCAGAATTTAATAGAATTCTATTCATTTCTGCGAGTTGGATTGACTAGGGTCTCGATATCTTCTTGAGCGAGCGTAGCGAGCGGAAACGCATAGCACGTATGCCCAAAAGTCCTCCTAGGCATTCTTCTAATTCTCCTAGACATCATCAGACGTAAAGGTCGGTTGATATAAATCCGCAATCGCACCGCCGGTAGTTACTTCTACAAGCTACAAATCCTGTGTTTCATACTTTGCCTACAGCACAGTAGGCATTCTATAGAATGCCTAGGCAAAGTATGAAATAAGCTTTATTTCATACATTGCCGGCTGGATTTAGGCATTCTATAGAATGCCTAGGTATTCTATAGAATGCCTGATTATATACTTTGCCGGTAACATATGAGTAGGTGAGATGCAAAACTCGTTCGTTCCACAGGAACATATTTGTAAGGTGGCTCAAAAACCTCTAAACTGCGTCTTGTTGAGAGGCCAGATTAAAATGGGGTTTTTCGCCTTCGAAAGGTACATCTTTATGTTTACAGATTTATGTTATATTTCAACATATGTTGAAATAGCATTGAAATATCTTTTATAATCTAATGCCATCTCAATTTTTCTAAAAATGGAACGAGTTTTGCAACTCACCTCTTCATATGCATCTTTAGTTGGCCACAACGAATACCGACTTTCGTTGAAATGTATCAAAAATTACGGTATGAGTAAATAAATAAGTTGAGTTTGGAGTACCCCCCCCCCTAATGAACCGATTTAGTTTTTTGACAAAGCATTTTTCTCTTTAGTTGTCCACAACGAATTGTTACACTTCGGAAAGTCCTAAAATGATTGCACTGTCCGGAAAAATTATGGAAGGGTAACCCCCCAAAAGGGTTTGGGAGGAAGTAGAAAGGGATGGAATATTGTGCCTTAGTCTAAACCTTTTTAAGACTACTTGTACCAAAAGGGTTTGGGAGGATGTAGAAAGGGATGGAATATTGTGCCTTAGTCTAAACCTTGTAAAGACTACTTGTACCAAAAGGGTTTGGGAGGATGTAGAAAGGGATGGAATATTGTGCCTTAGTCTAAACCTTGTAAAGACTACTTGTACCAAAAGGGTTTGGGAGGATGTAGAAAGGGATGGAATATTGTGCCTTAGTCTAAACCTTTTTAAGGCTACTTGTACCAAAAGGGTTTGGGAGGATGTAGAAAGGGATGGAATATTGTGCCTTAGTCTAAACCTTGTTAAGACTACTTGTACCAAAAGGGTTTGGGAGGATGTAGAAAGGGATGGAATATTGTGCCTTAGTCTAAACCTTGTAAAGACTACTTGTACCAAAAGGGTTTGGGAGGATGTAGAAAGGGATGGAATATTGTGCCTTAGTCTAAACCTTGTAAAGACTACTTGTACCAAAAGGGTTTGGGAGGAAGTAGAAAGGGATGGAATATTGTGCCTTAGTCTAAACCTTTTTAAGACTACTTGTACCAAAAGGGTTTCGGAGGATGTAGAAAGGGATGGAATATTGTGCCTTAGTCTAAACCTTGTAAAGACTACTTGTACCAAAAGGGTTTGGGAGGATGTAGAAAGGGATGGAATATTGTGCCTTAGTCTAAACCTTGTAAAGACTACTTGTACCAAAAGGGTTTGGGAGGATGTAGAAAGGGATGGAATATTGTGCCTTAGTCTAAACCTTTTTAAGGCTACTTGTACCAAAAGGGTTTGGGAGGATGTAGAAAGGGATGGAATATTGTGCCTTAGTCTAAACCTTGTTAAGACTACTTGTACCAAAAGGGTTTGGGAGGATGTAGAAAGGGATGGAATATTGTGCCTTAGTCTAAACCTTTTTAAGACTACTTGTACCAAAAGCTTACCCACTGGTGAAGAATCGAAGACTGAGAGTTAGTATAACCCACTGGAGTACAGTGAAGAAGTGTAAACCGGCAATGAGGTATATTATCTCGTGAGTCAGCTGAGTGATGTGATAGACAGCTGTGACATAGAGGTAGATATAGAAGGTGAAGACACAGGCTCTATAAGTCATGTAGATCCGATTACTGGAGAAGGCGAAGCCTGTGATGTAGAAGGGAAACTCTTCGAACATCTTCGGGTTGATTCTCATCTTCTTGTCATCGTCAGGGTTAGGATCAAAGCCAGCTTTCTCCGACATCTTACTCTGAAACACATCAACAGTCCGTCACGCATGAGCTCCAGAATCAAGCACAGTCCTCAGCTAAGTGGTCACTTTAAATGCTCGGGCACACAGAACGCGATCTGTACCGCGGCGGACAGCGATCCAAGGTTCTTCGTGGCGGTATTATTTGTGTCGCGGTATCTTTGTGAGTAACACAGTAATCAGGTTCCCTTCTAGAGAAAAGATCCCGAGGTAAATCTGTAATTTTTTACAACTTTATCGCCCTGCGAAGCGATAGACTACCTCGCTTCGACAGATCGTCCTCTGAGTGACGGGCCGATTCTATACTAGTCCGAGAGCCAGCAACGCACTTTTCATCAAGTGTTTTATGCATCTTGAAATTTTCCTATAATGTACATCTTAAATATTTAAGAAGGTATTTATGAGTTTCCTGGACATACCTTGGAACACCAGGTACTGCGCATAGGGGAAAGATACAAAAAAATATTTCCCAAAAATAGAGTTTTATTCAGAAGCCAACTATCTTTAATGTAAAATTAAGACAATTTTACAACGAATAATAAATATGGCAGACACTTTATGGGGTATAACACGTAAAAAAAAAAAAAATAATTGTTTTTATTCTAATATTAAATGAGAGTTTTATTCGCGCTGCCATTAAAACCGGAACAGCTGTACAAGATCATGTGAGCAAGAACCAATGAGAGCACAGAAAACAACCAACACTGCGCGGTCGTCTCATGCACTGTTACGCGCAGTCTATCATACGGTTACGCGCAGTCTATCATAGGCAACATTTATTTTAGCGCGGTTCCTCCCTCTCCCATAGGGAGGAACTCCGCTTATAAGGTTGATACAATGAAACAATCCGGAAGTGCCGACAAGAAAATTTCGCGTTTCAGAACCCCGAGAGACCGAAAATAACGGTGGCTCAAATTTGTATATATATATATATATATATGTATATATATATATATATATATATATATATATATATATATATATATATATTTGTCTGTTCGCTCTCTAGGTCGAAGACGAATGGTCCGATTTTGATGAAATTTGGTACAAAAATCAGTCGTCCAATATGAAAGGTCAAGTTCGTTAACCAGCAAAATCCGCCCACTGGAAGATGGAGTTTGGGGCGAAATTCGAGCAGAAAAAATCGTAACGCTTACGTTTTTGAGTTCATAAGCTTGTAAGTACTCTTTTTATATGCTTCTTGGGCTAGGAAAACGAATGAAACCATTATCGAGGCGATAGCTTTAACCGTTTTCGAGAAAATTGGAAAAATAGTTTTTGAATACCGTTTTTGGTTTGGGTACTTAGAATCATGGGATTCAGTTGAAACATTTTCTGCATGTTCTACTTTCATTAAAACTAATATGTTGAAATTTTGGTTACGTTTGGAGTTAAGGAAGGGTTAGAATAAAATATTTTATTAACAGACTTAAAAAGTTTTGGTAACTTTGTATATTTTCCTTAATATCTCGAAAAAGGTTGAGAATCTTGGTAAACGAAAGAATACCATTAGAAAGCTTACTAAATGCTCTACAAAAAAGGTTCTGATGAAAGTTTTGATTAGGCGATGTCAATCGGAGAAATAAGTGCTTAAAACATTAAAGTAATTGATTTTGCTTATTCGAACTGTTCTTTTTGTCTGTTTTTATTCCTTGTTATTTTTTAATTTCTTATAGTTGGATAATGTATTTTACAATAAAACAGATTAGGCAAAATAAGAAAAACAATTCATTGTTAGAAATATAGCTTGCCAAGAGAAAAAGATTCGTTGACGTCTTTTGAATATTTTCAATTGCCTTTATGCTGTTGGTTTTTTTATTTTATTTTTTAATTGATTTTATCTGTAGAATTATTACTATAGTAAAAGAACACAGGAATGTGTGAAAATATTTGATATTTTCCAATTCATTGAAACGTATGAAATGAAGTATCGGTAGAAGAGGATTCTAGGGTCTTGCGGACCTGACCCCAGGTATAGCCATAAAACCCTTTGAACAAAGGCCGAGGAAAATTATCTGTTTCTATTCTATGCTTTTCAAATGAGAATAGGGATATGAACAGGAACCGGGGTCTCCCGTGGTCTAATGGCTAGCGCCTTGGATTCATAA
Organism: Gonocerus acuteangulatus; assembly: GCA_946811695.1. Taxonomy (NCBI): domain Eukaryota; kingdom Metazoa; phylum Arthropoda; class Insecta; order Hemiptera; family Coreidae; genus Gonocerus; species Gonocerus acuteangulatus. The sequence goes on along the minus strand of OX328128.1, from coordinate 87,888,755 downwards.
GCTGGAGATGGTGGGTTCGATTCCCAACCTCCGGCAGGAATTTTATCATCCCACGGCTCGCTGATGAAATTCCTCGCTACACCCTGGATGTCGGCGCTAATGACCTAGATGTAGATGTGCCGTAAAAAAAAAAAAAAAAAAAAAAAAAAAAAAAAAAAAAAAAAAAAAAAAAAAAAAAAAAAAACTGGAACCGCGCTAAGATGACGCAGTTCCTGCGAGTCGGACTTTTTATATTTCCAGATAATTAAACCCCACAAAAGGGCAGACCGAATCTCAACTATACCTTGTCTTCGTATTTTCAAATATGTTTATTGAAGACGCTGTTTAAATCGCAGCGTGAATAAAGCACTTCATTTTATATTAAAAATAAAAACTAGGTACTTTGTTTTGTTTTTTTTTTTTTAAATTTACATTTTAACCCCCTTAAAAGTGTCTGCCTTATTTATCATTAATTTTAAAATTGCCTTAGTTTGTAATTTTTTTCATTAATTATTGTTGGCTTCTGAATAAAACACTATTTTTAAGCAATATTGTTTTGCACCTTTCCCCTATGCGCAGTACCTGGTGTTCCAAGGTATGTCCAGGAAACACATATATACCTTCTTATCTACCCTAGAGGTATATTATAGCAAAATTTCAGGATGCATAAAACACTTCATGAAAAGTGAGTTGCCAGCTCTCCGACTATACTGTACAATACAAGTAGATCGCCTCCCACCCTCGCGATCAAATATCGCTGGCCGCCGCGATACAGATCGCCTTCTGTCTCCCCGAGCCTTTAGGTGGTGATGGGGGATTCTCGAATATAAATCGATGTTTTGAATCTATTAGAATCGAAATGAAAAGATCGACGAGTTCAGATCGATCTTCTAGGCTCAGAAGATCGGTCTTCGATATGGATCGCTCTTCGATATGGATCGATCTTCGATATGGATCGATTTCACGATTATTTACAATTACCTAAGAAAATCGTATTTCATTTCGATTCGAATAGATTCTTATTCTAGAATCGCCCATCTCTACTACGAATCCACCTGAATAAGTCGATTTGATTATTTGATAATACGAAAAATATATCGATAACCTAAAAGTAGAAATATTTAAAACTTTTTTTTCATAAAAATAACATATAATGAAACTACTACTGCTACATCATATTAAAATTTATGGGTATTATTACTTACACATATATATGCTTATCAAATGAAAAAAAAAATAGAATAAAATAATAGATAAAAATGGTTATACAAATTAAGAGCACAGCTTGAAACCTTATTTTTATTATATTACCTTCTAGTTAAGGTATTGAGTTGTCGTATGATGTTTTTTTTTACGGCTCATCTACATCTAGGTCATTAGCGCCGACATCCAGGGTGCAGCGAGGAATTTTACCAGCGAGCCGTGGGATGATAAAATTCCTGCCGGAGGTTGGGAATCGAACCCACCATCTCCTGCTTATGAATCCAAGGCGCTAGCCATTAGACCACGGGAGACCCCGTATGATGTTATTGTTGGATTAAATGTCTGTTGCTGGACATAGGACAATGTTCTGTAAATTTCTTCTTCAGTTAAATAAATGAGAATTCTTCAGAAATGAGATTGAGTAACAAGAAGTGTGATTAAATATTTTAATATTTGGTGTAAAAAAAAACTTTTACTTTACGGTATTCTAGATAGATCGATTCTTTAAAAGATAGGTCATTGAAGAGCGATTCATTAAAAAGATCGACCTTTGGAGATCGATTCTTTGAAAAAATTGGCCCTCGGTGTTCGATTCGAAAAATCGATATATCGTGTTAAAAAGGGGGGCGAGGTTAGCTCAGTGGTAGAGCACTGGACTAATAAGCTGGAGCCCTGAGTTCAAATCCCGAGCATAGTACTAAAGATTTTTTCTTCTAGTGTCTTCGTTCATGGGTTGGATTCGGCCTCCCTGGCCGTCCCTAGGCCAACCCAGCCTTTAATCAATTTATCAATGGGTACCTTGGGTGCTAATGACTCTGGCAGTCGAAGCAGCCAAGGGGAAAATCAGGCGGCCGGAGCACAGTACTGACCACACTATCTCCCTAGTGTGCCGTATGATCATGAATCAGATACCTCTATAGTATCTGCCCCTCAGGGCCCTCGTGGCCTGTTACGGACTGGTTTTTTTTTTCGTGTTAAAAAGATCTATCTTTTAAAATATCGATTCAGATCGCCCATCTCTACTTCAAGGGATAATACTACCTTGTAAATTTTTTTTGGCCATTTTTTTAAGGGCTGAAATTCTTCCCTAACTAATCAAAAATGATATCCAAGAGGGGGACTTGGCATTAGTACTTCTTCAGCCTGAGAGTATTATAGGGGGACTTGGCATTAGTACTTCTTCAGCCTGAGAGTATGATAGGGGGACTTGGCATTAGTACTTCTTCAGCCTGAGAGTATGATAGGGGGACTTGGCATTAGTACTTCTTCAGCCTGAGAGTATGATAGGGGGACTTGGCATTAGTACTTCTTCAGCCTGAGAGTATGATAGGGGGACTTGGCATTAGTACTTCTTCAGCCTGAGAGTACGATAGGGGGACTTGGCATTAGTACTTCTTCAGCCTGAGAGTATGATAGGGGGACTTGGCATTAGTACTTCTTCAGCCTGAGAGTATGATAGAGGGACTTGGCATTAGTAATTCTTCAGCCTGAGAGTACGATAGGGGGACTTGGCATTAGTACTTCTTCAGCCTGAGAGTATGATAGGGGGACTCGGCATTAGTACTTCTTCAGCCTGAGAGTATGATAGGGGGACTTGGCATTAGTACTTCTTCAGCCTGAGAGTATGATAGGGGGACTTGGCATTAGTACTTCTTCAGCCTGAGAGTTTGATAGGGGGACTTGGCATTAGTACTTCTTCAGCCTGAGAGTACGATAGGGGGACTTGGCATTAGTACTTCTTCAGCCTGAGAGTATGATAGGGGGACTTGGCATTAGTACTTCTTCAGCCTGAGAGTATGATAGTTTCCGAGATTCTTATTCTTTATTATTATTTTATTATTATATTCTATATTATTATAAATTCTTACTTCTTCAATATTTTTTTCTTTCTTGAAAACTGAACATGAAGTTGACCATAGAATGTGTGGACCGCTACAATGTTTATATTTGTATATATTGCAACTATTTTTCTCCTCAGCGGTTTCTTGGTGTTGGCTACATTTTCCACAGATATCAACTTCACTTCGACAGCTTCTAATTCCATGTCTATAATCATAACACTGGAAACAAACAAGTGGTTTTACATAGGGAATTACCCTTACACTAATAAATTCAAGGTACTACCTTTCTGGAAGCTCGGCTTTATCGAAAGTTAAAATTAGATAAGGGGTTGGAACTTTTTGTTTGTTAACATTTTTGAAAATACTTTCGACGTTAAAATGGCCAATGTCTTACCATTGTTAGTTTATGAGGAGAGGAATATTTGGGATGAGGAAGACCACATCCAGTTACTTTTGAAGTAGCAGTAGTGATTGTATCAGTGATTCGCATAACTCCTTCCCATTGTAAGATTTCGATGACCAATTGCATTGGTTCTTGCTGGGAGTAAAGTAACCTTCAACAGTGAATTAGCTTTTGTTTATGAAAGAGCTTTGCTTGTGTTAGTGAGAAAAATGAGTCTTTTACAATTAGTTCGCGATGTTCCTGACAAAGAAAAGTCCGTCACGCAGGAGCTGCATCACTAAGCACTTTCCTCAGAATTTGGGTAGTGTAGACTGCTTTCCAGAACAATTTGCTTAAAATATCCTACATAAATAAAATAAAAACGTGAATAGTTCTCATTTTGTAATGAGTAACTGATCAATTATTAATTTGCATCCAGAGTTATGTTTACACATGGTACCTACTACACTACGTAATAAATACAAAAATCCTCATATTATCGTATTTTGATCTAACGCAGGAACAGGATACAGTCACTCTAGTGGTAGAAAGCGCTCCTTGCGGCGGCTTTGTGAACCTACGTCTGCCGGCTTTTCTATTCAAATATATTACAAATTAAACCCCTGCTTTCCGATTGACCGATTCAGCTCATTTTTACAACACTTCTTTCTCATGAGTTACCCACGACGTATACAGCGTTTCGTTACAATACAGCAGAAATTACGACCGGTATGAGTATATTAGGAATTTGGGTCCGGAGTAAACCCCCCCTTCTAATGAACCGATTTAGTTTCTTTTTAAAACACATATTTACCTGTGGATTAGCACTACGAATACCGAGTTTCGTCGAAATATACCAAAAATCACGGCTGGTAGTGGCGAATTTGTATTGTGGGTCCGGAGTAAACCCCCCCTTCTAATGAACCGATTTAGTTCATTTTTATATCTCACTTTTCTCTCTATATTAACACTACGAATACCAAGTTTCGTTGAAATATAACAAATATTACGGCTGACATAGTCAAATAAGTGTTTTGGGTTCGGGGTAAACCCCCCCCTTCCGGTGGACCGACTTTGGTGGTTAACGAACTCGTTCAATCGTTTGCTAATTGAATGCTATATACCAAGTTTCGTGACGAAAAAACAAAAACTCTGGCCGCTATCGTGTTAACAGACACATATATATATATATATATATATATATATATATATATAGATATATATAAATTTTAACGGGGGTCATTTTCGGTGTCTACTAGGTAGGATCGATAAAGATTTGAAGAAATTTTTCAAAAATTCCGTCATGAGTCCAACCTCAATAGCTACTTTCCTTCGGAGGAAAGTGCTAAAAGGGATTGGTTTCTTACTCGGAAAAATTGATGAAATCTTATTAATTTTAGCGAGTTGGATAGACTAGATTCACTACAATTAATATAATTCTATTAATTGCGAGTTGGATTGACTAGAGTTTTGATATCTTCTTGAACAAGCGGAGCGAGCGGAAACGCATAGCATGTAATGCTTAATAAATGTAAAATATCCATAAACGAGAGAGAAAGAGAAAAGGAATAAAATATGTTTGTTTACAAATATCGTTGTTTGTTATCCTTCATAACCTGCAAAACAGTCAACTTTAATGCTTAATAACCTTTTTCATAGTTGAGAGAATTGATTTTGATCATATTAACCTTTTTATTAATAAATATTTCTTGCCATTATCTAATATGGATTATAACCGTAGATAACGAGTCAAGTAGTAAAAGATAACCAGCAAAGAACCTGTAAGCTAATCAGTAAGCTTGTCAGCCAGTACGAGGAACTGTTATAAATCACTACTGCTACTTCAAAAGTAACTGCATGTGGTCTTCGCAAAAAGACCCGAATATTTTTATTTAGCATTTATACTAACATATATAAAGAACCACCTACCAATTTGGTCTCACATTTCACATTTGCACCTCTGGTTTGCGTCATAATGTCGACCTCATAAGCGGGATTCCGCCCTGTAGAGGTTAAGAGGAAACGGCGTCAAATATCATTACCTTCAACCCATATTTCTATCACAATATAATTAGGAATATTTTTTTAAATTCTTATAAGAGACTAATAATAACGACCAAAGAACCAAGCAATAAGATATTTGAGCAATAGATCAGAAAAAAGGCAGAGTCGCAGGAATTTTGGCGATGGTCCCCTTATTTATGACCTTGAAGATCAATCAAACTTTTTTTCAGTTTGTTATTTTATAATAACCTATAATAGATTGATTATTTTGACATATGGCGCCTTTCAGATGCGCATTCTTGTATCGGAGCATGTCGACAAAGCTTCAAGACAGTTCCATCGACTATACGCAGTGTCGACAAAGCTTCAAGACAAGAATGCGCATCTGGGAGGCGCCATATGTCAAAATAATAAATCAATTATTATAAAATAACAAACTGAAAAAAAGTTAAAAACATGGACAACCGTGTGAAGAAGCAGAATGGGATTTCTGCAAAATATTACCCAAAAAAACCGACCGCTGGAGAATGCCGCAGAGACACCAATATATATATATATATATATATATATATATATATATATATATATATATATATATATATATTGCTTAAGGAAATTTCAGTCCATTTTTAGCTTTAAACATTCTAATGGTGATGCCGGTGTATTTTTTTCACTTTTATCTTGTCCAAAATCTATTCCTCTTGTTTACTACACCTTCAAATTTGAAAAACCTTCGCTCAATGATAGGATAAATGCCAATTTTGAGAAAAGTTACTTTGCTCCAGTTGCTGTCAGGCAATTCTCCAATAGCTCACAGGGATTGCTCCAGTAGTTGACCGGGACAATAAAGTCATACAAAAAATAGCTTAAACTTTAGTATTACTTTATTTTAAAACATGAATTATAAATTTATCATGTATTACAATAGTAGGAACTTGAGTTATCTAATTTTGGCTTTTCACCTTAAATTCAAGGCAGGTAACTCATAACCAGTTACGTACACAAATAATCAGAAACTTTTTAGCCTCTTATCAATCTAAATTAGGTATCATATTAAGGGGTAAAATACCCATATACCAATTTTCTATTATAGGCAAAATAAACTTAGTACTCAGGTAACTTCGGTTTTCGTCAACAGAGATCAAACATATGAACAAAATGAACATTTTTAAATAATGATAGTTAGGCAATTTAAGTCTTTAAATTAAAAAGTTACATTAACTGATTGAGGAAACTGGTATCTCATATTCAATTGTTTTCCATGATCAAATTTTCGTTTATAACTCTAGGCTTATTTTCAATTTTCATGAACACATCCCGCAAGCTATTCAATAGACTCTGTGCAAAAGCAGAGATTTTTCCATCTTGTTTACCCACTTCATAAGCCCTTCATGTGTTTCTTAGTGCAATTATGGCAAAACTTCTTTCATGACCAATAGCGGGCAAAACAGGATTTTTATGGGACAACCAGCTGTTCTCGGTGAGATACTCGCTACATCGAATCATCGTGCTGCCCAAATTCTTCGTCATATCTGATAGCTTGTTGGGAAGTCTTAAATTTGTAACATCGGTTGGGGCTTGGTTGTTCTTCTCTTCTTCTAATGCTGGGATCCCTTCAAGAGCTGTATTGAGTGTCTGAGGCTCATCCAATTTTTTTTCTTCTAGCGACAGGGTCTGTCAGCTGTTGGTGATATGTCCGATATTAGGGTCCAATTCCTGACACCCATAGAATTTCCTAATTCACAGTAAAAAAAGGTTCAAAGGCAGATAAAACATAATCTCATTAGATAAACAATCATTAGAACAACGCACTAATATGAGAATATAACAGAATAAGTAAAGAGGAGAACAGGAACCGTAACTTGGTGTCTCAGCCGGATGTTCTCTACTTGGAAGGCGCTGAACTAGTGACGGAGAACATGCAGTTTCTGTGATTACTTTATATTACAATTCTTGCCAAAATAAAGCAAGATAGGCAACCTAACAACGAAGAAATACCTACAGAAGCCATGGCTTTGTGAGAGGGGGGTCTGAAAGGCTTTGAACCTTTATTATTTATATTTTAAGAAGATGTTGTCAGCTACTGGTGCGTTTACCTTATATATATATATATATATATATAGAGAGAGAGAGAGAGAGCGAGTGACCCTATAATCTAGAGGAATGACCCTTGAGAATGAAAGCTGTAAAATTTAAAGCAGAGTTGCTGCCTCTGTGCATAATTTGGACAATAAAAACTGCTTAATTGAAAAATTGAGTGAAATTATTCCTTGTTTTAACTTGAAAATAATTGAGTACCCCAGAATAATGGCCTTGGAAGTGGTTAGGGTAATTGTTGTCTATAAAATCGATGCCCCCGCGGAATACGGTGTCTCACCATTTCCTGGAATGTAGAAGGGCGGAGAAGGATCCTCGCCAAGTGGCTAGGCGGAGCCGGTCTTTTCTGAGGTAGGGCAAATCTTCTACTCAAAATTATGAGCAGAAATATTGAGCTTATATATATATATATATATATATATATATATATATATATATATACATTGTAAACTGTAATACTAAATTCACCTAAACGAAATACACCATTACTTCAGCTGATAATCCGTTGTATTCTTGATCTGCATGTCCCACACCCTTCTATTCAGGAGATGACAATTGAACATATTATTTGCACAGGATATTGCAGACCTGATAAAAATGCACACAGGAATCATGAAAGTTAGTTTAAAATATGGACTGAGAGTTAATCACCAGAAAACTTGTATTATGACAAATTCAGAAGAACCAGCAGTTGTAATTGAAGGGAAGAAATTTGAGTATGTAAAGGAATACATCTACTTCGGGCAGAGTGTGTCGTTTAAAGGAAGGATGGAAAACGAGCTTCAGAGGAGGATTAAAATAGGATGGTCTAAGTACTAGTCACTCAAAAAGATTTTCAAAGGTTCGCTCAGTAACAAGTTGAAAAGTAAGGTTTTGAGCATGTGCGTCTATCCTTCCACACTCTATGGAGCCCAGACCTGGTCGCTTACAGCTGGGGGAGATTCCAAGCTTTACTCCACACAGATGGCTATGCTCAGGAGTATGCTGGGAGTGAAAAGGATGGAGAGGAAGACGAATGTGGACATCCTAAGAGGAGTACAAGTAAAGAACCCACCGATTGAAGTGGGGCTGGGCAGGTCATCTGGCGAGGATGAAAGACGAGCGATGGGCAAAGGTATGCACCGAATGGATTCCAAGGGACTTGGTGAGGAAGAGAGGAAGACATTGCTTGAGATGGAGGGATGAGCTAACCACAGCTGTTGGGAATAATTGGTGGAGAGTGGCGAGGGATCGGGAATGGTGGAAGAGGACACCCGAAAAACAGTAGCTCATTTAACCAGATCAGAAGATGGACTCCTTATATTTTTTACCTCCTAAGGTCTTATAAAGATGCCAATAAAGCTTATTATTATTATTATATTATAATTGAACATATTTCTGGTGACATCATTATATATTATTCACAGCCCGTGCTACATCTACCGCCTTTAATGGGGAAAATCATAATTTAGTCCTAATGGGGTAATAAGTTATTATCTTGTTGTTTATAGCAGTGAAACTAATTTATCAGAAAAACTAGATTGATAAAATAATAAGTCGAAGTGGCCGAGTGATTAAATTCCGCTCTTGTAATTTTTTTTTTTTTTTTGTTTTCACAAAACTAATATTAACCGTTCCCAGTATTCTCTATTCCAAGCTATCTAAATGGCATTATAATTTATATATATATATATATATATATATATATATATATATATGTTGTTTTTTAAGCTACTTCGCTGGGAATAAAATGTGTTGTTTATTCGGCATCTGTCTCCAGCGGTCTTGCTCCTCCTATCATCGCAATATTTCGCCGGATTCCTCTCCGGCTTCTTATGGCAGTCACTCATCCTTCCTGGTTGGTAAGGGAATGACCAGCCCCTCCCCTTACCAACCAGCAAGGATGAGTGATTGCCAGAAGAAGCCGGAGAGGAATCCGGCGAAATATTGCGATCATAGGAGGAGCAAGACCGCTGGAGTCAGATGCCGAATAAACAACACACACACACACACACATATATATATATATATATATATATATATATATATATATATATATGTATATAAGCTAGTTAGTGGGTAGGTTGTATAAAGATTTGAAGAAATGTTTCAGAACTTCTTTCCTAAGTGCAACTTCAATTTACCCATCTGACCACACTTCCTTCAACCGACTTACTCGTCTCTTAAAAAAAGCCTTATCCAAATTCCGATCTAAATCCTTCAATGATTACCTCCAATCAGAGTTGGGCAAACGTTAGCGCGCGCTAAAAGCTGATACCTCTCCGCTAATTTAGCGAAACTGTAGAAAGCCAGCGCTAATAATTAGCGGTTAGCGGCGGCAGTGCGCTAACCGCTAATCTATTTATAAAATATCATAATTGCTAATAGCTTAAGCTATAGTTACAAGTTCTAACTATAGCTTAAGCTATTAGCAATTACGATATTTCATAAATAGATTAGCGGTTAGCGCACTGCCGCCGCTAACCGCTAATTATTAGCGCTGGCTTTCTACAGTTTCGCTAAATTAGCGGAGAGGTATCAGCTTTTAGCGCGCGCTAACGTTTGCCCAACTCTGCCTCCAATCACTCAACACCGAAGACAACTCTCTCTGGAAAGCCACCCGCAAAATCCCATGGGCGTTTACAGGAAATAATTTCGCGAGGGGTTGAGACCATTTTCGGAGTATAGAATAATAACAATCTAGAACTTGGAATATTTTTAGGCAATTAAAACGCTATTACACCTAAAATAAAATATTTTTTATGAACTATGTGATGTTATTTACTTTATTTTTAAGGGTTTTATGACACATTTTTACCATCAAATGAAAATTTCAGGGGGGGGGATGCAGCCCCCCCCCCTATATACGCCCATGCAAAATCCTCAAATTTCATTCCGTTCCTCAACCTCTTCAACGCAGTGACGGCAGTTGGAATAGAAGTGATGAAGATAAAGCTGAACTATTCGCTTCCCATCTGGAATCTACTTTTTCCCCTCATCCAGAAACCAGCTCTTCCCATGGGCGTATATAGAAAATAATTTCGGGAGGGGCTGGAAAAATTTCGGGGGGGCAAGACCATTTCCGGGGTATGGAATACTAAACATTTGGAGCTTGTAATAGTTTTAGGGAACTAAAACGCTATTACACGTAAAATAAAATATGTTTTATGAACTAAGTGATCTTATTTAATTTATTTTTAAGGGTTTTACGACAAGTTTTTACCATCAAATCAAAATTTCGGGAGGGGCTGCAGCCCCCCTTATATACGCCCATGGCTCCTCCCAAGACCTAGAAATACTCTATTACCTCAATAGCCCTCTTCCACTCTCCCTTCCTCCTAAAGCATTCCATCCTGCGGAAGTTAAATATATTATCAGACACCTTCCAAGAAAATCTCCCGGTTATGACATTATAACAGACCTAATCCTAAAACCTCTACCTCACAATGCAATTATTTCCCTCACATATTCAACTCGATCCAAAAAACTACCCACTTCCCAAATCCATGGAAGCAGTCAATAATAATCCTTATACCTAAACCCCAGAAATCTCCCAAGAATCCCTCTTCCTATCGTCCTCCCGATCATGTCAATGATATTTGAAAAACTTCTCCTAAAAATAATTCTGTCCACAATCCCTCCAAATTCCTTCCAATCACCAGTTTGTTTGTCGTCCTCAGCATTCAACCATTCCCACACGCTTGAATGTAGAAACTACTACATGAGTGCCTTCCTCGACGTCGCCCAAGTGTTCGATCGTGTTTAGCGGGATACAAAGTTGCTATTTGTTGTTATACAAAGTAAAGCACATACTTCCTCACACATATTTCCTAATCCTGCAATCCAATCTATCAATCCAGCTCTTTCCAAGTAAGATCTGGTTCCGCACTGTCCAGCTCCTCCGGAGTACCACAGGGAAGTATTCTTGGTCCCCTCCTCTACCTTTTGTACACCGCAGACATTCCCACCCATCCCAGCACCCACTTAACCACCTATGCTGATGATATAACCATGTTACCCTCCTCTCCTGATTCTGTAACTGCTTCCTGTTATCTACAAGAACATGTGGAGTCTATTGGGCACTGGTGCATCCAGTGGAAAATTAACGTGAATCCGCAGAAATGCTGCCAAATCACGTTCACCCTCAACAAGAGAACCTTCCCTCCAGTCGTCATATTCAACCACGAACTCCCCATATCCAACGAGGTGCGCTTCCTGGGATTATTACTAGACAGTAGAATCACTTGGAACCCACATATCTGACTGGAAAGACAGGAACTGAACCGGAGATACGGACTCTTACGTCGACATACAGAGAATGCAGGCATTCCAATCCAAAGTCCTTCGCAAAATAGGCAATGCCCCATACTATGTTTCCAATAAAACCCTTCATAATGACCTCAACATCCCTTTCGTTCAAGAACTGGCGAAATCCCGTTTCCTAACCTTTCATTCCAAACTGTCTTTCCATCCCAATCCCAGAGCACACTTTCGTTCCCAGCCACTCAAAAAAACCGCCTACAGCCATTGGCCTTGTGACCAGTTAACTGACTAAAGGACAAAAAAGTATTTCAAAGTAGGAAGTGCCAATACTGATTGGCTCCTTCCAAATGTTTTATTCTTTGTATATATTATTATTCACATTTGTGAGTAGGTACTTAACTAATGTACTTCAAAAATGTACAGATGGTAAATAAACGTATTACAAAACGAAAATGTCAACTTCAATAGCTCCATATTTTGTAAGTGCTTGAAGTATTACTGAAAGCCAAACATTAGAAATACTTCTTGTAAATTATTAGTGCTTACAAAATCACCGACAATTCGACTTGAAACTCTGCGGAATACATATTTAAATTTCTTGTTTGATATTATTAGAATAATGATATTGTATTTGTGCACTAATTGTGTATTGTACCTGGTAGATGTGGCGGCACACTGAACCTAGAAACGACAACCAAAGCTAGCTCTCACTATTACATCGATTAACTTCTAGAACGAGTAATTTTATACAAAACTCTACAACTTTTCTGACATTTTTTAATATATTTATGAAACGGCCTGCTTTACTCAATCCTGTGCAATTATCTTAAGAGTTTAACGACAGCTTTTTACCTGTTTTAGACGGAACCCTTTAAAGGGATAATCATCCCAGGAGTTTCATGAGATAGTTTACAAAACTTAGAAAAGTTAAAAATTATACTAGTATTTATCTATTTTGTTTAATTTTTTTTGTATAAAAAAGTTTGTTCAGGACATTAATTACGATATTGTTTGATAATAGTTCTACTAGCTAAAGGAGGCGAGGATATTTAAAAATGTAGTGGAATATGGTTTTGTAGAGAGCAAGTGTTGAATTTTGCTTTTTAGTTATTACTGAAGGTTGATGTGGATTGAGGTTGCACTCTTGAAAGTAATTTTTTTTTTTTTTTTTTTTTTTTTTTTTTTTTTTTTTAAATCAGAATTCATCGTCGCAAGATAACCACGGCTTCCCTTAAGGGCAGGACGTAGGACTATACGTCAGGGGCCCATGGCCTCTGGTCGGCCCGGCGTCATTATTATTTGAAATAACAAAATTATATACCTAAGTATAGTTAACGTAATTTTATGGAGAAAAACTAATGGATAATTTTCTAAATCATCTGTTTCTAATGAAGAAACTAGCTTTTAAATATTGTCCAAAAAGTCACTTAGCACTTTTCTCAGAATTTGGGTAGTGTAGACTGCATTCCTTAAAATAACCTATCTAAATAAAATAAAAACATAAATAGTTCTTCTCTTTTACATTTATTAATGAGTAGGGGCCGGATTCTTAGGTTTTCACCTATTTTTTTCCTTTCTGCTAAACATGATATTGATCGTTTTTTTATATGATTCGCGTCTTGTAGTATCATTCATGCAAATTTGGAAGAACCTAAAAAACCCTATTCTGGATGATATCACCTAAAATCACCTAAATAACGATGGAATGACCTAGAAAGACCTAATCTTTAAAATAAAAAATACAGGAAGAATTTTTACCGTCGAAAACCTGGCGTTTACTATAACAAGAGGAAATACCTATTTTAGTTTCATATTTTTCCTTTTAAATTTTTCCAAGACTTAATTATTTGGTTTTTAACATAGTTAAGTACCTTTCTATAGGCAGTGAAATTCTTAATGATGTTCCTTAGAAGTTGAAACTCTTTAGTAGAGAAACTTTTCCTTTGCATATTTTTTTTTTTTTTTTTGTTTTTTGTTCTTATTTTTATTTTTTTATTGATTTATATTTTATAAAAAAATTTACTCTATTTTCATTTTTTTAATGGTTTTTTTACCATTGCTTTAGTTCTAAACTGTATTTTATTTATATAAATTTCATTCAATTTGTTTTTTTTATAAATATTTTGTTGAATACTTGGACCTCTTATTATTTTTTTTTTTAAATAACTCATACTCGAAATTCCGTTTTATTTTTTATTTCCAAATCTCCCCCCCCCCTTCTCAATATACTACTCTATAAAATAATGTTATTTGATGTTATACACTATACATTTATCAGTGATAAATTAATCAAAATTATTAATGATAAATTATAATAGGTTGAACTTATTTCTCGAACCTATTGAAACATTTTTATCACCTAAAAAAACCTAAAATCGATTTTTAAATAAAAACCTAAAAAGACCTATTTTTGAACCTATTGAGCGATTTTTATCACCTAAAAAAGCTAAAATGGAGTTTTGAATAAAAACCTAAAAAAGACCTATTATGCATGTTGCAAAAACCTAATTTGACACTTATTTTTCCTAAAACTCCGGTCCCTAGTAATGAGCAATTGTTTCAATTATTAATTTTGTAATTAGTTTCATTTCAGAGTTTTATGTATGCATGGTTCTACACTACTTAATAAATATAAAGAAACTTCACATTTTCGTCTATTGATCTTTTTGAATAATAAAAGCGTTCTCATGTGAAAAGAGAACTTCTTACAATAATAAAGCAGGAAAGAGATAGAGCGCCGCTAGTATTACAAGTCAGAAGAAGACAAACCATATAAAGTCATAACAAAACTGAGGCGCTCCTAGTGGTTGCTTTGCCAACCTATGGTTTGGCGGGTGAATTCTATTCAAACATAGAACAAAGTAAACCCCCCTTCCGATGGACTGATTTATCCAATTTTTACAACACTTCTTGATCATTAGACACCCACGACGCATACCGCGTTTCGTTAGAATACAGCAGAAATTACGACAGGTACGATGATGAAATTAGTAATTTGAATCCGGAGTAAACCCCCCTCCTAATGAAACGATTTAGTTTATTTTTTAAAAGACATTTTTCTCTGTAGATGACCACTACGAAAACTTAATTTCGTTGAAATATAACAACAATTACGGCTGGTAGTGGCAAATTTGTAATTTGGGTTCGGTGCCCCCCCCCCCTCCTCCTAATGAACCGATTTAGTCTATTTTTACAACACATTTTTGTATTAAGATGACCAGAACGAGTTTAGTTGCAATACGACAAAAATGACGGCCTGTATGGGCTAATAACTACTTTAGGTCCGGAGTAACCCCCCTCCATATATATGTATATATATACAGACACACTTTCGATTTCCTTCACCTTCCGGCAGGTTCTGAACTACCCTTTTAGCGCGGTTCCTCCCTCCCCCATAGGGAGGAACCCCGCTTATAGGGTTGATACAATGAAACAATCCGGAAGTGCCGACTAGAAAATTTCGCGTTTCAGAACCCCTAGAGACCGAAAATAACGGTGGTTCAAATTTGTATATATATATATATATATATATATATATATATATATATATATGTATGTATATATTTATTAGCGCGGTTACTCCCTCCCCCATAGGGAGGAACCCCGCTTATAAGGTTGATACAATGAAACAATCCGGACGTGCCCACAAGAAAATTTCGCGTTTCAGAACCCCTAGAGACCGAAAATAACGGTGGTTCAAATTTGTATATATATATATATATATATATTTATATATATATATATATATATATATATATATATATATATTTGTCTGTTCGCTCATTTCTGGCTTCCCTGATGGTCCGATTTTGATGAAATTTGGTACAAAAATCCGTCGTCCAATTTGAAAGGTCAAGTTCGTTAACCAGCAAAATCCGCCCACTGGAAGATGGCGGTTGGGGCGAAATTCGCGCAGAAAAAATCGTAACGCTTACGTTTTTGAGTACATAAGCTTGTAAGTACTCTTTTTATAGGCTTCTTGGGCTAGGAAAACGAATGAAACCATTTTCAAGGCGATAGCTTTAACCGTTTTCGATTAAATTGGAAAAATAGTTTTTGAATACCGTTTTTGGTTTGGGTACTTAGAATCACGGGATTCAGTTGAAACATTATCTGAATGTTCTACTTTCATTAAAACTAATATGTTGAAAGTTATGTTACGTTTGGAGTTAAGGAAGGGTTAAAATAAAATATTTTATGAACAGACATGAAAAGTTTTGGGAACTCCGTATACTTTCATTAATATCTCGAACACGGTTGGGAAATCGTGGTAAGTGGATGGAAACTATTTGAAAGATTACTAAATTCTCTACAAAAATGATTCTAAAACTATTTTTGATTAGGTTATGTCAATCGGAGAAATAAGTGCTTAAAACTTCAAATACATCTGTTTTGTTCTTATGAACGGGTTTTTGTCGTTCTTTTTGTAATTTTTGTCTCTTTCCCTTAGTTTTTTATTGATTTTTATTTTTGTAATTTCTTATGTTAAGAAAATGTATTTGTGTGTAAAACAGGATAGGTAAAATGAGGCCAATTTTCTATTGCTAGAAATAATGAAAAGTTTTGGGAACTTCGTATAATTTCTTAATATCTCGAAAACGGTTGAAAATATTGGGAAGCGAAAGGTTACCATTCGAAAGCTTACTAAATGCTCTACAAAAAATGTTCTGACGAAAGTTTTAATTAGGCGATGTCAATCGGAGAAATAAGTGCTTAAACCATTAAAGTAATTAATTTCGTTTATTCGAACGGTTTTTTTGTCTGTTTTTATTCCTTGTTATTTCTTAATTGCTTATAGTTGGATAATGTATTTTACAATAAAACTAGGTAAGTAAAATAACAAAACAATTTATTGTTAGAAATATAGATTTCCTAGATTCCAAGACCTTGTAACTAGCGGGACACTTTCAAGTGTTGACCGACCCTTCCAGGTAAGATCGTAAATCAAGACCTTTCAAGACTGGTGGAACCAAAATAATAACTGCTTCTATTTTAATCTTAAGGCGATTCGCCAAAGTTGCGAAGCCTTATCAATAAATAAATATTTTAATCTTTCCAAATTAGACTAGGGATAAGAAAGGAACCGCGCTAAGATGATGCAGTTCCTGCGAGTCGGACTTTTTAGCGCGGTTCCTCCCTCCCCCATAGGGAGGAACCCCGCTTATAAGGTTGATACAATGAAACAATCCGGAAGTGCCGACAAGAAAATTTCGCGTTTCAGAACCCCTAGAGACCGAAAATAACGGTGGTTCAAATTTGTATATATATATATATATGTATATATTTATTTATATATATATATTTATATATATATATATATATATATATATATATATATATATATATATATATTTGTCTGTTCGCTCATTTCTGGCTTCCCTGATGGTCCGATTTTGATGAAATTTGGTACAAAAATCAGTCGTCCAATTTGAAAGGTCAAGTTCGTTAACCAGCAAAATCCGCCCACTGGAAGATGGCATTTGGGGCGAAATTCGCGCAGAAAAAATCGTAACGCTTACGTTTTTGAGTTCATAAGCTTGTAAGTACTCTTTTTATAGGCTTCTTGGGCTAGGAAAACGAATGAAACCATTTTCAAGGCGATAGCTTTAACCGTTTTCGAGAAAATTGGAAAAATAATTTTTTGAATACCGTTTTTGGTTTGGGTACTTAAAAATCACGGGATTCAGTTGAAACATTATCTGCATGTTCTACTTTCATTAAAACTAATATGTAGAAAGTTATGTTACGTTTGGAGTTAAGGAAGGGTTAGAATAAAATATTTTTTGAACAGACATGAAAAGTTTTGGTAACTTTGTATTCTTTCCTTAATATCTCGAAAAAGGTTGAGAATCTTGTTAAACAAAAGATTACCATTAGAATGCTTACTAAATGCTCTACAAAAAAGGTTCTAATGAAAGTTTTGATTAGGCGATGTCAATCGGAGAAATAAGTGCTTAAAACTTTAAAGTAATTGATTTCGCTTATTCGAACTGTTCTTTTTGTCTTTGATTTTGGTACTTAGAATCATGGGCTTCAGTTGAAACATTTTCTCCATGTTTGAATTTTATCAAAACTAATATGTTGAAAATTTGGTTACGTTTGGAGTAAAGGAAGGATTAAAATAAAATATTTCATTTTTAGACATGAAAAGTTTTGGGAACTTCGTATATTTTCATTAATATCACGAAAACGGTTTGGAATCTTGGCAAGCAAAAGATTACCATTCGAAAGGTTACTTAATTTTCTACAAAAAATGTTTTGAAGACATTTGCGATGGGATGGTCATATTTGGAGAAATAAGTACTTAAAACATAGGTTTTTTTTTTTTTTTTCTTTTTTATTGATTATTACAACAATATGAGTTAACATATTTCTAGTAATATTGCTGGTTCAGTTATAATGACATTGTGAGGCTTGATGTGGGAATATGAACAATTACAAAACCCACAATAGTAATGCTGAAAAAACATAGGTAATTTCGTACATTTGAACGAATCTTTTTGTGTGTTGCCTACAGTTTTTTATTTCACTGATCGTTATTTTTGTGATTGCTTATAGTAGTCAAATTTATTAGTCAATAAAACAGGATACGTATATATAGAAACAATATTTTGTTTCAACGGTATCTTGGAATTCGAAGATGCCCTATGAATATCTAGATGACTGTACTGGTGTTGATTTCGTTCTTTAGAATTGTTTTTGGTATTCCCTATTTTCAGAAGTTTTTATCTATTTATTAATTTTTTTTTTTAAATTCATTGAACGAAATCATATGAATTCGAAGGTGAGGAGCTAGGAGGCTTAGGGTGGGGGGCGTTTCCCCTGTCCCCAGGTACTCTCGTCTCCCTGTGTACCCTCGTCATCTTCAAGTCTTTGCCTAGAGTCATAAAGATAAGCCTCCAAACAACTTTAGGAATGTAGGATTTCTAATTTTTGCCAGTATCAGAACAGCCGCTCTTTACATACCACAGTGGTACAGACGTACCGGTCTATACTAGTTGCACTCCACACGGTGGTAGTACTTGGTGTATGCCACAGCGGATCGCTCATTATAACCTTATTTTATACGTATTAAATAGGTACCTAAAAAAAGTTTATTTGTGTATAAGTGTTGCGTTATTTGGATTAGAATAAAATATTTTATTAACAGACATGAAATACTTCGGAATCTTTGTATATTGTCCTTAATTTTTTTTTTTCTTTTATGGTGTATCGAAATCTGAGTCATTAGCACCATTTTTTCCTTATGAGCTTATATAATACTTAGATTTAGCTAGCAACAATATTTTACACCGCAATTAAAGTGATTTGCTCTTCTTATAAACATAATATTTATATTATAATATAAACATAATACATTAATTTGTCTGACAAAAAAAAAGTCCGACCCGCAGGAACTGCTTCATCTTAGCGCGGTTCCGTTCTTATCTCAAGTGCGATTAGTGAAGGAATATAGCAGCTATCGGTAGGTATTAGCACCATTTTCCCCCCTTAATATCTTCAAAACAGTTAAGAAATCGTGGGAAGTACGATGTAACCATTCAAAAGCTTACTAAATTCTCTAAAAAAAAAGATTCTGAAGCAAATTTCGATGGGGCAATGTCAGTCGGAGAAGTAAGTGCTTAAAACTACGAAAGTGTTAGTTTTGTTATTTTAAACGGGTTTTTGTCACTGTTTACCTCACTTTTGGTTTTTAAATTTATTTAACGGTGGAATGAGTATTTCATTAAAGCTGAGAAAAAAAAGAATCATATTGGTAATAGAGTTTTCCTAGAGTGAGCGTCGCGATGACGGGAGAGTCCCATCCGTTTAGAAAACTGTCAGTTTCCATATGTGGCTCTTTAAGCTTCCTTCTCTTTGAGATTTTATTTTATATTTTTAACGACAGATCAAAACCTACCGATAGCTGCTACTATTCCTTTACTAATCGCACTTTGGATAAGAACGGAACCGCGCTAAGATGATGCAGTTCCTGCGAGTCGGACTTTATATATATATATATATATATATATATATATATATATATATATATATATATATATATTTGTCTGTTCGCTCTCTAGATAGAAGACGAATGGTCCGATTTTGATGAAATTTGGTACAAAAATCCTTCGTCCAATTTGAAAGGTCAAGTTCGTTAACCAGCAAATCCGCCTACTGGAAGATGGCGTTTGGGGCGAAATTCGCGCAAAAAAAATCGTAACGCTTACGTTTTTGAGTTCATAAGCTTCTAAGTACTCGTTTTATATGATTCCTGGGCTAGGAAAACGAATGAAACCATTTTCAAGGCGATAGCTTTAACCGTTTTCGAGAAAATTGGAAAAATATTTTTTGAATACCGTTTTTGGTTTGGGTACTTAGAATCATGGGATTCAGTTGAAACATTTTCTGCATGTTCTAGTTTCATCAAAACTAATATGTTGAAATTTTGGTTACGTTTGGAGTTAAGGAAGGGTTAGAATAAAATATTTTATTAACAGACATAAAAAGTTTTAGTAACTTTGTTTACTTTCCTTAATATCTCGAAAAAGGTTGAGAATCTTGGTAAACGGAAGAATACCATTAGAAAGCTTATTAAATGCTCTAAAAAAAGGTTCTAATGAAAGTTTTGATTAGGCGATGTCAATCGGAGAAATAAGAGCTTAAAACTTTAAAGTAATTGATTTCGCTTATTCGAACTGTTCTTTTTGTCTGTTTTTTATTCCTTGTTATTTTTTAATTGCTTATTGTTGGATAATGTATTTGAAAATAAAACAGGTTAAGAAAAATAAGAAAAACAATTTAATGTTAGAGATATGGATTTCCAAGATATATAGCTTTTCAACTGCCTAGCGTCCTTCCTAGGGAGGGTTCTTTGTCTTTGATTTTGGTACTTAGAATTATGGGATACAGTTGAAACATTTTCTGCATGTTGGAGTTTCATCAACACTAATATGTTGAAATTTTTGTTACGTTTAGAGTAAAGGAAGGGTTAGAATAAAATATTTTATTAACAGACAAAAAAAGTTTTGGTAACTTTGTATAATTTCGTTAGTATCTCGAAAACCGTTGACAATCTTGTGAAGCGGAAGATTACCATTCGGAAGCTTACTAAATGCTCTACAAGAAAGGTTCTGCAGAAAGTTTTAATTAGGTTATGTCAATCGGAGAAAAAAGTGCTTAAAGCTTTAAATTAATTGATTTCGTTTATACCAATGGTTCTTTTTGTCTGTTTTATTTCTTGTTATTTTTTAATTGCTTATAGTTGGATAATGTATTTGACAATAAAACTGGTTAAGTAAAATAACAAAAACAATTTATTGTTAGAAATATAGATTTCCAAGATTCCAAGACCTTGTCACTAGCGGGTCTGTTTCTAGTGTAGCGGACCCTTCCAGGTAAGATTGTAAATCATGACCTTTTATGACTTTACTACTAAACAGGAATGGCGTTAGTGACCTTAAGGGTTGACACGCCATTATAATAATTAATTTTAAAAAAAAGACTGGTGGAACCAAAATAATAACTGCTTCTATTTTAATCTTTCCAAATTAGACTAGGGATATGAACGGAACCGCGCTAAGATGATGCAGTCCTGCGAGACGGACTTTTTTTTTTATAGAGGTGAGGTCGCCCATCCCTTACGCTCAACCCTCCTCCTTTACCCAGGCTTGGGACTGGCAGTGGTTCACCTAGCAACACTAGTGGTAGCAACACTACACCCACTGGCGGAGTTGAAAGGATGGAACCCTGTAGGCTGCCTAAATTGATGCTGAATGGTGCACCTGGGGGCAAAAGAAAGAGAGGTCGACCAAGACGGAGGTGGATTGATGACTTGGAGGAGGACTTGCGGACGCTAGGGATCCGAAATTGGAGGAACCTAGCAGCAAACCGCGTGAAGTGGAGCAGGATGGTGGCAGAGGCCCAGGTCCTACAAGGACTGTAGCGCCCAACAGTGAGTGAGTGTGAGTGATACAGGCACACACACACATATATATATGTGTGTGTGTGTGTGTGTGTGTGTGTGATTATACATTTTGCATGAAAACATGACCATGGGATTGCCCAAGTTGTGGAAATCGGAGAGCACAGAATGAAGGTATGCCAGAATTTTAAGTACTTGGGGAATAATATGTCATCGGAAGGAAATTTTATAGCCGATATAAAAAGCTGGATGGCTGCAAGAAGCAGATGCTTTTACGGAGTACAGAGGATATTAACCCTCAACTGCTAACATACGTCTGAGAGACGCCTAGGTATAGTATTTTCCCGCATTGTGGTGTTTAGAACCATTAAACCCCCAAGGTATTCTCTCTTTAGATAATGTGAAACACGCTAGTAAAATTTTAAGCGGATCAATGGTATTTTGTGTTACTAGCAAGGCTCTTAAAAAGTCCGTCACGCAGGAGCTGCATAACTAAGCACTTTCCTCAGAATTTTTGTAGTGTAGACTACATTACTGAATAATTTGCTGTAAATTACCTATATAAATAAAATAAAAACGTGAATAGTTCTGCTCATTTGCATTTCTTATGAGAACTGTTCAATTATTAATTTTGTAATTAATTTGCTTCCAGAGTTATATTAATATATGATACTGTACTACTTATTAAATACACAAAAACTTCATTTTCCGTCTTTTGATCTGACGCAGGAACAGGATACAGTCCCCATAGTGCGAGATAGCGCTCCTCGCGGCGCCTTTGGAAACCTACGTCTGGCCGGCTAATTCCAATGAAACAGAGTTTAAAGTAAACCCTCCTTTCCAATCGACCGATTTACTTAATTTTTACAACAGTTCTTTCTCATGAGATACCCATGACCTATACCGCGTTTCGTTACAATACAGCAGAAATTACGACCGGTATGAGTATATTAGTACTTTAGGTCCGGAGTAAACCCCCCCCCTCCAAATAACCCGATTTAGTTTATTTTTACAACCCATTTTTCTCTGTTGATTACCACCACGAATACCGAGTTTCTTTGAAATGTAACAAAAGTCCGACTCGCAGGAACTGCGTCATCTTAGCGCGGTTCCAGTTTTTTTTTTTTTTTTTTTTTTTTTTTTTTTTTTTTTTTTTTTTTTTTTTTTTTTTTTTTTTTTACGGCACATCTACATCTAGGTCATCTAGGTCATTAGCGCCGACATCCAGGGTGTAGCGAGGAATTTCACCAGCGAGCCATGGGATGATAAAATTTCTGCCGGAGGTTGGGAATCGAACCCACCATCTCCCGCTTATGAATCCAAGGCGCTAGCCAATAGACCACGGGAGACCCCGGTTCCTGTTCATATCCCTATTCTCATTTGAAAAGCATAGAATAGAAACAGATAATATTTTCCTCGGCCTTTGTTCAAAGGGTTTTATGGCTATACCTGGGGTTAGGTCCGCAAGACCCTAGAATCCTCTTCTACCGATACTTCATTTCATACGTTTCAATGAATTGGAAAATATTAAATATTTTCACACATTCCTGTGTTCTTTTACTATAGTAATAATTCTACAGATAAAATCAATTAAAAAATAAAATAAAAAAACCAACAGCATAAAGGCAATTGAAAATATTCAAAAGACGTCAACGAATCTTTTTCTCTTGGCAAGCTATGTTTCTAACAATGAATTGTTTTTCTTATTGTGCCTAATCTGTTTTATTGTAAAATACATTATCCAACTATAAGCAATTAAAAAATAACAAGGAATAAAAACAGACAAAAAGAACAGTTCGAATAAGCAAAATCAATTACTTTAATGTTTTAAGCACTTATTTCTCCGATTGACATCGCCTAATCAAAACTTTCATCAGAACCTTTTTTGTAGAGCATTTAGTGAGCTTTCTAATGGTTATGTTCCGTTCCCCAAGATTCTAAACCTTTTTCGAGATATTAAGGAAAGTATACAAAGTTACCAAAACTTTTTATGTCTGTTAATAAAATATTTTTTTCTAACCCTTCCTAAACTCCAAACGTAACAAAAATGTCAACATATTAGTTTTAATGAAAGAAGAACATGCAGAAAATATTTCAACTGAATCCCATGATTCTAAGTACCCAAACCAAAAACGGTATTCAAAAACTATTTTTCCAATTTTCTCGAAAACGGTTAAAACTATCGCCTTGAAAATGGTTTCATTCGTTTTCCTAGCCCAAGAAGCCTATAAAACGAGTACTTACAAGCTTATGAAGTAAAAAATGTAAGCGTTACGATTTTTTTTGCGCGAATTTCGCCCCAAACGCCATCTTCCAGTGGGCGGATTCTGCTGGTTAACGAACTTGACCTTTCATATTGGACGACTGATTTTTGTACCAAATTTCATCAAAATCGGACCATTCGTCTTCGACCTAGAGAGCGAACAGACAAATATATATATATATAAATATATATATATATATATATATATATATATATATACAAATTTGAACCACCGTTATTTTCGGTCTCTAGGGGTTCTGAAACGCGAAATTTTCTTGTCGGCACTTCCGGATTGTTTCATTGTATCAACCTTATAAGCGGGGTTCCTCCCTATGGGGGAGGGAGGAACCGCGCTAAAAATTACGGCTGGTAGTGGCAAATTGGTAATGTTGGTCCGGAGTAACCCCCACCCCCCCTCCTAATAAACCGATTTAATCATTTTTACTACGTGTGTCTCTCTTTAGATCAAATTGGTGTTTTGGGTTTGGGGTAAACCCCCCGTCCCGGTGGACCGATTTTGGTGGTTAACGAACTCGTTCAATCGTTTGCTAATTGAACGCTATATACCACGTTTCGTGAAGAAAAAACAAAAACTCTGGCCACTATGAACTAAATCGGTTCATAAGGAGGGGGGGGGGGGGGGGTTTACTCCGGACCTACAATACCAATTCGCCACTACCAGCCGTGATTTTTGGTATATTTTGACGAAACTCGGTATTCGTAGTGGTAATCTACAGATAAATATGTGTTGTAAAAATAAACTAAATCGGTTCATTAGGAGGGGGGGTTTACTTCGGACCCAAATTACTAATATACTCATACTGGTCGTAATTTCTGCTGAATTGTAACGAAACGCGGTATACGTCGTGGATAACTCATGAGAAGGAAGTGTTGTAAAAATGATCTGAATCGGTCAATCGGAAAGGGGGGTTTACTTTGTAATATATTTCAATAGAAAAGCCCGCTAGACTTAGGTTGCCAAAGCCGCCGCAAGGAGCGCTTTCTACCACTAGAGGGACTGTATCCTGTTCCTGCGTTAGATCAAAATACGATAATATGAGGTTTTTTGTATTTATTACGTAGTGCAGTAGGTACCATGTGTAAACATAACTCTGGAAGCAAATTAATAATTGATCAGTTACTCATTACAAAATGAAAAGAGAACTATTCATGTTTTTATTTTATTTATGTAGGATATTTTAAGCAAATTGTTCTGGAATGCAGTCTACACTACCCAAATTCTGAGGAAAGTGCTTAGTTATGCAGCTTCTGCGTGACGGACTTTTTTTTCTTGAAATAGTAAAGAAAATTGACGAAAATAAATAAAGTACCATAAGAAACAATATTTACCTTCTATTGTTTCATATAATAATTCAAATATTTAGCCGCCTAAACCATTAGAATATTAAAAAAATATTGAGTTCAAGCTTACAATTTGTAAGTGTCATATTTTGTAAATTACAAAATATGACACTTCTTTCGTTTGCTACTAAAAAAAAAAAGCATAGCTGTTCATTCACGGATCTTTCGAACAATAAAACGAAAATGCTGTAACTCAACAAAATCAAGCATTGATACTTAAGATAAAATCATTGCCAATTATCCACCGAAGAGACGATCGAGACGGTGGACGCTGGCAATATTTTACTACATGATTGCGATGAGGCTTGTAAATTCTGGCGTTCTCGCTAGCTATGACCGGGACACCTGTAATGACAAATTATGGTTACATTAAATTACTAACAAACAGTTTGATAGAAATGACTTTGTTGGTTACTTGTAAAACATTCAAGATGACGTCTCGAAAATGGGACGAGGTATTCTTGGGTATAGAAAAACCGACGAAAGTTTAATCGGCCTTGAGGAAATTTTTGATAATGCAGGCCTTCTGTCAGATGGCTCGATGATGAGGGAGGAGACTTGCGTGCTATGGGTGTCTTACGAATCAGCCACGTGCGGTTCCAACAACCCAGACGCAACATTTGCGGATTCGTTGTTCCCACATCTCCAGAGATGGACAGCCAACCTTTTCTCTCATCTTTATTCACTTAACAATGTCCAAGAGAAAACGGGGCCTTACGTTTACAGACCAAATAGCTTTGTCACTCGATGGCAACAATCACTCCTCTGGAAGGAAGGGATAAAGCTCCTTTCAGAGACACAGTTCTCTAAAATATTAAATATATCCTGCTTGCAAGTCACACACACTGCTCTTACGAGTCCTACAGAACAAAGACAGCCGGGCTCTACTTCCGCCATAGAAGTACGACTTACACAGTACCAAACATGTATATATATATATATACAGGGGAAGGTATTGTACCTCTGACCATATTGTACCTTTGACCATCGAGGCTGTGGCGGCATGTAGCAACATTTTATAAATTTTGGTGTAATTAGTGTTTAGCTCCTTCACTAGAGGGCATTTGTAACCTACTTTGGATTATTCAAGTCAAAGAGGATTCTTGCAAAAAATACTTATCCCTTTCTATCATAAAAATGTAAGTTATTTATTGATGACGTTTTCCTCAGAATATTTTTTATATTATGTATTTTTAGATGGAAAACATTTGACAAAGTAGCTATTACAATAAGAAACATGGTGTAGCTTCTGAAATTGATTTATCTTAACCCTAAAATTTTTAGCATGCTTTTTAATTTGCACTACTGTTTTAGGAATATTCCAGTATTAGGAATATGCTCGACTAAACCTACTTTACATCGCCCTCTACTGAAAAGACCGAAAAAATGCACTTCACCATAGATGTGGTGCGATAAATAAATAAATAAATAAATAAATAAAAAATAATTTGCACTACCAGGGTGTTGTACCTCTGACCACGACTAGGTGTTGTTCCTTTGACCAGGTCAAAGGTACAACACACCTGAGTAATTTTTTCATAATTCAACTTCTATGTTCTTTTGCTACATATTTTAAAAAAATACTTAATATTGGTTCCTTCAATTGTTCAAAGAGTTTAAAAAATAATAAATGAAATAAGTTCAAACTGACTTTATCAATCCTCAGTGTAGCAGTTCAAACCTATCGTTCCACTTGAAGTTGTAAGACCTCATAGAAAAGCCCATGCAAGGAAAATGTCAAATAGGGGCCGGCCTAAAGGGAAACCTCGTATCCTGACAGATATTCCTGAAAGTGGTAAATAAAAAGAAAATTATTCTAATGACAGTTCAGATTCTGATACTGACACCATAATTTCTTCAGGAGAAAGTGACGTTGATTCGTCTGATAAATGTCGTGAGTTATGTCGATGACCCGTAACTATTTGAAAAATATGATTTGGAAAAAGGAAATTTTATACTTGTTAAAAATAAAAGTAAAAAGACTATTACATATTTAGTCACAGAGATCTGTGGTATTAAATGTCCAATGTCTAAGATCCAATATTTGAAAAAACAAACTTTAAGTGACAAATTTACAAGAGAAGATGAAAATTTGTGTGATATTGATGTTGAAGACAAGTGGCTAAACTTCCATACCCTACTATTGCTAGTGGATCTGCTTGACAGTTAAAACGTTTATCGATTGGACTGGATTTTTCAGCATATTAAGCATAACATAATATCAATAATAGCTTTTTTACTATGCTCACATCCTTGTCCTGTATTTATTAAACTTACAATTAATTACAATATTACTGAATACATTTTTTTTTCTGCACTGCTGTGTTGTTTTTACGTGGTCAAAGTACAACACCCCATGGTCAAAGGTACAACTACATGTTGTACCTTTGACCACAATACGATTATTTTTTTTTAAATTAATAAAAAATATTAAATGTAAAGCTAGAACCTTGAAAATTAAATATTATAAACAATAGAATGCTAATTACAATGAAATAAAAAAAATGAATTTAACCTTAATATTCAAGCTAAAAAAAATTAAATTTTGCAAAGTGGTCAAATGTACAACACCTTCCCCTATATATATATATATATATATATATATATATATATATATATATATATATATAAAAGCATACAAAAATTATAAATGACTTTTTTCTTCTTTTTTTTTTTTTTTGTGCTCTTTTGATTAAGAAAGACTTTTAGGTTTTCAGAATAAAAAAAGAAAAATTACTACACAAAAATATTTGATAAACATTTATTTATTCCATTATTTAACAAATAAAGCTACATAATAATAATTTATTATTCTTAATAATTATTTGCTATTTAATAAAATACAATGGTGCCAACCTTTAATAATATACATAAATCACATCTTATATGGTAATACCAGAGAAGTAAAATAGTCAATCTACATTTTATTAACAAATGAGCCGTTTATTTTGAAAGTGGGGCAAATCCATTTTTGAAAAAAAATAACAGTAGTTATAGATAAAACCCGTAGAAGGCCTAATTACGTGTTAAAAATTTATAGTGAAACAAATTGACATTGTAGTATTTGGGAGATGAAAGTTTTAGCTCTTAAAAATATTGAAAATATTCAAGTTCCTCTTAGATTGAAATTACGGGTTTTAGCTCTGGTTGCTATATTAAAAAATCAGTCCCGTAACAGGCCACGAAGGCCGTGAGGGACAGACACTGTAGAGGTATCTGATTCATGACCATACGGCACACTAGAGAGATAGTGTGGTCAGTACTATGCTCCAGCCGCCTGATTTTCCCCTTGCTGCTTCGACTGCTAGAGTCATCAGCTCCAATGTACCCATTGATAAATTCATTAAAAGCTGGGTTGGCCTAGGGGCGGTCAGGGAGGCCGAATTCAACCCATGAACTAACACTAGAAGAAAAAATCTTCGCTTGCTCGGGATTTGAACTCAGGTCCTCCAGCATATGAGTCAAGTGCTCTGCCACTGAGCTAACCTCGCTCCACTGGTTGCTATATAGTGAAACAAATGTGGCCGTTTGTCATAATGTCTCAAATCTAGGGTGTTCCATTTATGTTTAATATTTGAAATAGATGGTTGTACAATACTTTATACATAATAAAAAGTATATATTAATTTTGTGTTTTGAAAATAATATGTTGACTTTCAAAATTGGCAAATGTTATTAATGTACCTGACACTGTGAACAACTGTAAACGGTATTACAATTGTCTTATATTATCAGATTGCAACTGAAATCTGATTCAGTCAATAAATACTCGACATTGTGTTTCCTTTTGCTCAGGGTACAAAAACCCTAAGCAGTTAAACAGTTTTTTTTTAAATTTTTATTTGGGAAATAATTAGCAGATTGTGGTATCTTATATAAAAATTAAAAACATTGCTCAAACGATTACAATGGAACTTAAAACTGAATAGTATTTTGTTTTTATTAACAAAAGGCTGACGCAACAGAAATATTTTCTAATTAAATGAACGATTACAATAATTCATTAATTTTAAAAGTGAGGCAAATCCATTCTACTTCTTTTAGTCAGGAATGTAAACACAACTGGATTACATTATCTCTTACATATACATCCTCCTAAATATATCTATTAATATTTACCAATATTATTAATATTTAAATATAAACCTTAAATATATTGCAAAAAACAAAAAATGAACTTGGACCAGTTTCAATATAAACGCCTCAAATCACAATTTGAATTAAAATCTTCTGAAATCATTTGTCTCATAATGTATTATTTTAATATATATTTAAGTAAGAAATAAATAAATTTAAAAAAAAAAAAAAAACTAAATACAATTTAGTGATAATAAAAATGATAAGAAAGAACCTCTGAAGTGTAGTATTACCAAATACGCTTAACCACAAAATAACAGAACGTAACTAACCCAATAATGTAATAGTAAATTATCTTCATAGAATATATAACAATACAATATATAATATTATATATAAAAATTTGTGTATCTACAATAAAGCTTATTTATACTACAGTTTAGAATGACAAGTTAAAAATTTGGTCCGTACAGACTTTTCTCTTTTTTCAGAATTTGTCCATTTTTCATAATAACGCCCGTAAAATAACTTCGATATTGTTCTAAACTAATGAATATAATACTACAAGCAGTAATTGAGCTGGGGAGACATAATACAGACAATTTAAAATGTGTTGTAATTGTTGCGAGTATGTGTAAGTTGGGCGCACCAAACATTTGGTCTTTGATGAAATGTCTTTGATGCTCTCAAAACGATCAATTCAATATAAATAAAAGATCTGTCTGGGAGTTCAATGTAAAAATAGTACAAATCTTTAAGAAAATAAATAATAATGGTAAAAAAAAGGAATTCTTTTAAACATTTGGTAGAGTTCGTTGATAAACAGCATCTGAAAATTTGTAGCCCTAAGATTGTTCCAGAAAATTATATATATATATATTTTTGGTTTTAAATTGCATCGCTGGGTATCACATGTATGTATGGAACGGCTTCTTTCTCCAGCGGTGTCACTCCTCTCTCCATCGCAATATTTCGTCGGGTTCATCTCCGACTTCTTCAGGCTGCTATGTGTCGTCCTCGGTGGTTATCAAGGGAAATCCCTTGAATGAGGGAAGAAGTCGGAAATGAACCCGACGAAATATTGCGATGGAGAGAGGAGCGACCCCGCTGGAGAAAGAAGCCGTTCCATACATACATGTGATACCCAGCGATGCAATTTAAAACAAAAAATATATATATATATATATATAATTTTCTGGAACAATCTTAGGGCTACAGAAGCCGTTCCATACATACATATATATATATATATATATATATATACATATATATATATACACATATATATATATATATATATATATATATATATATATATATATATATATATATAGGTAGTTGGTAACAGCTTTATTCACTCCTCATAAATTTTATTTACAAGTTACATAAGGTGCGGTGACACACACTAGGTTATTTAAATTTTGTTACAGAAACGTTTCTGCTATAAGCCATTTTCAATCTGTCAATCTGCATGATTGTGCATTATTTCTTATATTATCATCATCAGATATTGTTTTTATATATCATATGCTTGTTTATGTCGATGTAATTTAGTTTGAGTTAAGATGAAATCTCGTTTTTGGATTGTATGGTTAATGTCATTTTTAGAGTCAGTTTCTTTAATGGAGTCTTGCACATTCAGTCCGACTAAATTACATCGACATGAACAAGCACATGATGTATAAAAACAATATCTGAAGATTATAATATAAGAAATAATGCACAATCATACAGATTGAAATGTTTCTGTAACAAAATTTAAATAACCTAGTGTGTGACATGCCGCACCCTAAGTAACTTGAAAATAAAATATATCTGAGGACTGAATAAAGCTGTTACCAACTACGTACAACATCTTAGTCTTAAACTTAGGATCTACACAGTATATATATTACAGATTGTCACATATATGCCAGACAACAATAGAAATATCTTAAAAACAGTTAGAAAAATTGCAAACCTGTGAAATACCAAAGTTGTATAGATGCGTTATTAATTATTCCTAAATGTGCAATTCTAAAGCTTAAGTGCATCAGAGTTTCCAAATTTTTGAAAAATAGTCTTAAATGAAAAAAAAGTTTGTATTTTGCCAAGTTTTTGCAGTAAAATGACGGTAAAAATTTGACAATGCCACAAATGAAAAATTGGCATCTACAAATCTAAAAACATATTTTATCAATAATATTTTTCTCAGACTCAATTATAAATAGTCGCTAAGCGATGAGAGCATTCTTGCAACTAATTTAAATATATCTGAAGATTGTCGCTAAAAATCGTTAATCTTCTGTAATTGCTTCAGAACTGTTTCTAATTGCATCTGTTAAAACAATTATTCAAATTAGTTGTGTGTTTTAAGTTCTTAGACGTGAATTTTCCAGTGGAGGCATTAAAAATACACAAAATTTTGATAACAACTGTATTTCAAACTATTAAGGAAAAAAAACAACTGTAATACACATATTTTTTTTTGGTTAATCAGTTCAATAATAGGCAGAGAGGGCTCAGAGGAGCAGATACAGTCAAGATATCACAGTTTTGACAATATTGCTTTCTAGAGAGATAATGTGGTGAGTACAATGCTCCAACTGCCTGATTCTCCGATTAGAAGGTACCCATTAAACGCTGGGTGAGTCAAGGGGTAGTCTGAGACTCCGACTCTCGAACAGAGATACTAGCTGATAAAATCTCCAGTTTTCTTATGAGTTTTGAACTCCAGTCCTTCAGTACACAAGTCGAGTACTCTACTCGAGCCAAACTCGCCCCTTTATTTATTGAGTAGTTTCAAAAATGGATTGAAAATGTTCGGTAAAGAGCAAACGCAAACACCGATCTTCATGCATGAGCTTAAGCAAAAAAATGTTGATTCTATTAATAACTTTGCAATTTTGTGACATCATTAACTGCTTCTGAGATATTTCAATAGTAGGCCGCATATGTGTGATGCCTTGATTAGTGTCTTTGTGGATTTAGTTATAAATGTGTCAGTGTATATATGTATGTGTGCGTGTATACATTTAGGTTCGGCCTGTAATTTGAAGTCCCCTGTAGTTAAATTTTTGCATTTAGATCTTGAAATTGATAATTTTTAGTGGAAATGTTATTTTAAAAGTTAAAGATATGGTTGTTAAAGGCTTGTTCAATTTTGAAGTTTAGAATGGCAAAAATTTCACAAATAAGGCGCTACCTGGGAATGATCTGTTTACGTCTACTTATGGCTGAGGGAAGTCGTACATTATTAAGTTCTTGATTTTTCTCTTCTGTTTTTTAATACAATTCTATAAATAAGAGATCCGCTCAACGGTGTTACTGTTTTCTGCTATTTCTGCAGGATGCTTGGAGTAAGCATGCTTCCTTACAGAACTTGCGTAAGAAGATATGAATTCGCAATGTCGACATTTGAACTTCTCGTTTGTGTGCTTCCCTATTATGTGCTCTTTAAGGGCAGAGGAAGTACAAGACCTGAAATCGCAATACGGACACTGATGCCCTTTCTCGTGTGTGTGACGAGCTTTCACGTGCGCCTTTAGCCTAGATACTCCAGTAGCAGTGTATGGGCATACTGTGCATTTGTAGGGACGTTCGTTGCTGTGCTTTGCGATCACGTGCTGTTTCAAATTGCTCGCAGTCAGAGCACTGAACTCGCAGTGTTCACAAGCAAAAGGTCGTTCGTGCGTGTGAATTGCCCTTATATGGACTTTAATCTGTGAAGGACTGGTCGTGGCGTATTCACAGAACTCGCACTTGAACGGCCTGTCGTTCATATGTTTTGTTTTCGTGTGGTATTTGAACGTCGACAGGGTCACACAACCGTAGTCGCAAAACGAGCATTTGAAGGGTTTTTCTTCCGTGTGTTTTGCGACTACGTGTATTTTGAGTTGTGTCGAACGTGCGGATCTGTATTCGCAAAAATCACACTTAAATGGTTTTTGTCCTTCATGTTTCGAACGCACGTGCTCCTTGAGATTTATGTGCCAAAACGAAGTATAGTCACACTTTATACACTTGTATTTATTGTCTGTGTGTTTTGCACGCATATGATTCTTCAAATGGCTTGATGTGACAGTACTGAAATCACAAAACGTGCACTTCTTAGGTCTTTCTGACGTATGGCAAATCCTGATATGCCCAACCAAATCGTCGACTCGAGGGCTGTCAAACTTACAAAACGTACAACGATACCTGGCCTTGAATGGGTGACACAAAATCAAATGAGTGCTCATTGAGGAACCATCGGCAGTACTAACACCGCAGTCGGCGCACATGAAAGCTTTTTCTCTGGCGTGTTTCGACTGCAAATGGTGTTTCAAACGTGTCGTATGGACTGTGTTGTACGGACAGTAAAGACAGACGTACGGCGATTCCATGAGGTGATTCGTTCTTAGGTGCCGCCAAAAATTCACGAACCATGTGCATTTGAAGCCACACATTGTGCAGTCGTAGTTTATCGGATGTTCCAGAGTGACTTCTGGTTCTGCTTCTTCTTCATATCTGCGTTTGTTAGATTTCTTCATCTTCCATTGGGCGCAGTGAATCCTTTTTATGTGAGCTTTGAGTGTAGAAAAGTCCACCCATCTTCTTTGGCAGTAGTAGCACGTGTATTGAGCAGAAAGATTAACTGAAAAGAAAAAAACAAAAAAAAATTAATGAAGTTTATTCAGAAGTTGTTCGTCTGAAAGCGGGGTGTCTACTACTTTTGTAAAAGCCAATTTAAGAACTTTTGTGACATTTTCATGATTTAAATAGAAAATTTCTTGGCCATTAAAAAGAAAATAATTCTAGTTAAAAATAAAAAGCCTTAACTATTACCTTAAAATTATTTGTAACCTTACACGGATTACTGTGATATCCAGCTATTTGTAGACTTGTAGGTTTGCCTACGCCTTATAGAGGCAAATAAGCTTTAAAATGGTACCTCATTGTTTTAGAAAAAAAATTCTAAGTCAAAAATAATAAATGTGCTTTAGCGTGAAGAACCAATTCCAAACACATTCTTTAATTTCCTCCTTCCCACACTTTGTACACACATTTTTTGCTCTGATTAAGGGTTGAGGGACACTTTGGAATCAAGATGACAGAAGAACATATTGGAAATTGTATTGTATTTTAGGAGCTTCGCAACTTGGCTATTTTCTCCTTTGATTTCATAATTGCAATTTGTAAAAAAAGTTTTAAAAATTACATGAATTAATGCCATAAACATTAGGGTACATAACAAATAAAAAGAAAATGGATACAACAAAATGAATTTCACCACATACATTTCGTACAGCTGTGCGCAGTGTATTGGTCTTAACCCTTTAACGACATTACATTTCGCTAGCTATGTTGCAATTTTTTTAATTTATATTTGGGAGTCTGGGGGGCCCAGGATGTTAAAAAAAAATGTGTATTCATAAATACGGGATAGGCCGCTGGAGCAGCCCTTGCCCATTCCAGGCATCGGGAATCCCCGAAATGAAATGCAGTGATACGTCGTAAAGCCGATTCCAAGTCGCAAAGATCCCGAAAATGAAAATGGAACTTTGAAACGATTTCCGGATAAGATGAGTGATCCAGAGAGCCAATAATGCACGTCTAACACTGACACAAGACAAGTGCAGGAATGGGCAAGGACCACTTAATCGGTCAACTTTGTCAAATCTCGGCTCCTCGGGCCCAAGACCTCCAAATACTATTTTTTGGCATACCCCGGCATCTAGCAGGAAGCATTGGAACCAATTCCGCATCACTCGCTTCATTTTTTAGTTTCAGCGAGCAGTGGCCCGTTAAGGGGTTAATAAAGGAAATAGACACACTATCTCTTATTTATTTTGTGTTCTTCAACTTTATTCCTGATTCCAGCCTGTGTTCTTCCAGATTTCGGAGTGGTTTTTCCTTTATTTCGTAATCCCTTCATCGTTTCCACCTTTTTATCTTTTGGATTTCTTTTCGGAGTTCATGCTTTCTTCTCTTCCATGTTAGTAGCTGAACATCCAGGGCCATTATCTTCTAGAGAAGGAAGATCTAAGTGAATATCACTATCCGTCGAAGCAGATTTTGAAGCTTCTGTGTCTCTAGTAGTTCTAGTCTCTTAGCACTCTAATAACTTAGTCAATTTTAAGTCTAAGTCCATATCCATCAGCTCATCGTTTCTCTCCCAAATATCGTGGGTCTCTTGTTTTCTAACTTCCACCGATGGAGGAAAATACTGCCGATTCAGACCAATGGTGATTTTTTTCATCTACGATAGCTGCATTTTCTTTGTTTTTCTTGAATAGATGACCTTTAGGATATTTTGTTCTTCATTCTTTAAATGAGCTCTTATGTTATTTGTCTCCTTAGTTATTCCAGAGACTTTTGTGGAACTGTTTCGATCGAAGTTAATATGATCAGGTTCAGTGATAATAACTTTACGCAGTACAGGACACGCGGCAGCTAAATGATTGCCTTTGCAAATGAAACAGCTAATGCATTCTGTAGTAAAATATATTTTTCAAGACAATTCTTTAACTCTTATAACCAAAGAGGAAGGTAACTTGTTGCTGTGTTCAGGATTAATGAACAGCTGTCTCCTATGGCTAAGCACATGGGCTAAGCGAGGATCTTGAAGAGTAGCTTTCAAACAACGGACAAGCGATACTATGCCAATACCTAACCTCTTCAAGGCATCTTCAATGGCTTCGTTAGGTATTGCAGGGAACACATTAGAGGCAATAACCCTTTTTGAAGGCTCCAGAAGGCGTTTTATTGGTATTTCATGATCACCAAGAGTTACAAAAGGATCAATCAATCTATCAACTTCATTTTTATTGCTTAAGTGAACGCAAAATCTACCTCTTGAAATATAGGAGACAAATTTAACAGATTTGGGTTCAACAATATCAACTAAAGCTAGCATATAATCGTCTTGTTTTAATCCTTTAACAGTTTTTAGAAATATAGCATTCTCGCTAGGGCCTAATGATTCCCCTGAGAACGTTGTTTTATTGCTACGATGTGATTGAACAGTGACATTCTGGGTTATTAGGAGTTCTACATTGGAGGTTAGGTTCAACTGAGATTTCATTGTGTCGAATATTTACTTTTGGTGGGTCACTAAAATATAAGTATGAAGATTAGATAGTTAGCCGTGATAAGTAAAGATGGAATAGTTGGGATTCGGCTAAAGAAACCTCAATAGGATTTTTGTTTAAAAAATCTAAATTTAGGACGTTTCGGCCACTCATTGGTAGCCTTCGTCAGCTAAAATGACAAGAAAAAACAGAAATTAATACAGAAAAAAAAAATTTATAATTGAGATAAGTAACAGATCTATAAATACAATTAACTTATTATAAAAAAACAATTTGGTGTTAAATTATTAGAATGAGTTCTAGAAAATCAATAGAAACATAACAAAAAAAAAGAAGAAAAAAAAGGCTATTTTATTGAAGTGTATATAAGTAAATAGGTGCTAATAAAAATATTAATTAATTTTAACAAAGAAATAAGATATTACATACCAATGAAAATGCCGGGAGGCAGAGGAAGACCAAAGTTAACAGTTAAGTAACCATTGTGGAAGTGTCTAAGAAAAAGTCCGACTCGCAGGAACTGCGTCATCTTAGCGCGGTTACATATCGAAGAGATGGAATAGATTAGCATCACAAATCACAGGAAACTGACAGTAGCCAACTTACACAGAAGCGGATAATTCTTAATCTGTATAAGTCAATACAATTATGTACTGAAAACGTACTTACTCTTTGACTACTGCTGAAAAGGCTCTATTATAAACAACCAAAAATTTGTTGTCATTTTAAGTATCTTGTTTTACTAGCAAATTCTTTTTACTGTTATAACCAACTGTAAATAGGTGCTTCATTTAATAAAATTAGGCGAATAAAATTCCATTCTGTCGTGGGTTAAATCTTTCTATAAAATAAGAAATAACGATAACTTCAGTTGGAGGCTATGAGGAAGGTTATAAGACAGGAGAATTCAAAACAAACTACCTCATCATGATTAGCCACAGCCATTTTGATTACCACAGCCACTCTAGACTTATTATTACCAATACCTTTCACCGTTTCTTAGCTTATTTTACTACTATACTAATTTTACTGATAAATGCAATTTAAAACAAGAAACAGCCACTTAAAAAGTGAGATAAACAAAGAGAAAAACCCTTTCAAAACAAACACTTTTTAAGTTTTAAGCGCTTATATCTCTGATTGACGTTGCCCCATCGAATATTGCTTCAGAATCTTTTTTGTAGAGAATTTAGTAAGCATTCGAATGGTCTCCTTCCACTTAGCATGATTTCCCAACCGTTATCGAGATATTTATGAAAAACGTATGAAGATCCGAAAACTTTTCATGTCTATTAATAAAATAATTTTTTTCGCATACTTCCTTAACTCCAAATATAAACAAAATGTAAACATCTTAGTTGGGATAAATTTCCAAGTTGTAGAAAATATTTCAATTGAATCCCGCGATTTTAAGTACTCACAAAAATATAATGACTTACAAAAACATTGATTCCACTTTTCTCAGGAACGGTTACAGATATCGCCTTAAAAATGGTTTCATTTGTTTTCTTATGTCAAGAAATGTATAAAACAAGTACCTGCAAGCATATAAACTCAAAAACGTAAGCGTTACGATTTTTTTGCGCGCCCCAAACACTATCTTCTAGTGGCCGGATTCTGCTGTTTATCGAACTTGACCTTTCAAATTAGACAACAGATTTTTATACCAAATTTCGTTAAAATCGGACCATTTTTGAGCTTGCTAGAGCGCGAACAGACAAGCATATATTTATAAATATATACACATAAATATATATATATATATATATATATATATATATATATATATATATATATATATATAAATTTGGGCCACCTATATTTTCGTGATCTATAGGGTCTGAAACGTAAAAATTTCTAGTCGGCACTTCCGGATTGCGTCATGAGGTCAACCTCATAAGCG
The DNA here is from genome assembly GCA_946811695.1 of Gonocerus acuteangulatus. Classification (NCBI taxonomy): domain Eukaryota; kingdom Metazoa; phylum Arthropoda; class Insecta; order Hemiptera; family Coreidae; genus Gonocerus; species Gonocerus acuteangulatus. Next base: position 87,850,446 of record OX328128.1, on the reverse strand, counting down.
GGTTCTCCCTATGGAGATAGGGAGTAACCGCGCTAAAAGGAATCTACTAGGGTATATGCAACTGAAAACAAACCAGGTGGAGGGAGGAGGTCGGTAGGGATCAAAAGCCAGTTTATGACATTTTATGTAGATAATAAATACATATATCAGATTGTTGTGCTTTGAGGGTCTTATTTTATTAAATTTCTATTTTTATTTCTATTATATTTAATAAAATTAGACCCTGCTAATAATTTCTAATTAGAAGAAATTAATTAACTTATTACCAGAATAATTTCTGCTAAGTTAACTAGGTCATTCATTACAATCACTAAAAATTGTATGCAAAAAACTCTGCTGCAGATAAAAAGTGAACAAAAAATATTTAAATAAAAGGCCGCCCACCTCAAATGTTGCTTTATTCCATAATTTTTAAAATGTTATCTCATTTTCCTAGAAAAAATCTATGGGCGAGAGAAACATTATTATTACCATGGATTAATAACACAGGTCTACAAAAATAATCTTTCTGAAATTTGATTTGATGATTTTGGTCAATCTCTATGCTCCGTGGCGTGCTGAAGCCGAACATGAGGTCTCAGTCCCTCTCTATCACGTAAGGAAATTGTTCAATCTCAAGTAAGGGCAGAGGTACTACCATTAAAAGAAAACAGAATTGGCGAATAAGAGTTTTCATTTATTTCCATGATCTTTTAGTTATTTCAATGTTGTTTACTGTACAAAATACATAAATGTGTAGAAATAACAGCTTCAGAATTAACAGTGGCATATTTAGTTATTATTTTTATGAAAACGTATTTTTTTCTCTTGAAAATTTCTCCGTGTTCGTTTCCGGCTGTAGGACTCTTCAGATGATTCACACTGCAGCATCCAACAATAGTCAGCCATCATGTTTACGTTCCATTTGCCCTGATACCTACGTTCCATTTCCTGGATGTCCTGATGGAACCTTTCCCCTTGTTCTTCACTTACTTCCCCTAAGTTTTCCGGAAAATAGTCCACATGCGAATGTAAGAAGTGAACCTTCAAACTCATGTTGCAACCTTGTAATTGAAATGCCTTCAACATGTGTTCCACGATACTTCTTTAGTTGGGATCCTTCACGTTACCAAGGAACTTCTCAACAACATCTTTAAAAGAATTCCAAGCTTCCTTCTCCTTCTCATTCATGGTCTGAGTGAAATGTGGATCTGTGAAAAGTTTCCGAATATCTGGGCCTACAAAGATCCCCTCTTTTAGCTTTGCATCACTTAATCGTGGGAACTTGGAGCATAAGTACTTAAAACATTTACCTTCTTTATTGAGAGACTTTACGAATTGTTTTATCAGCCCTAGCTTTATGTGTAGAGGAGGTAGCAGGATTTTGTCAGAAGGAACCAAACTTCTCCTAATTACATTTTTTTGGCCTGGCGACAGAGCTCCTCGTGATGGCCAGTCTTTGTTGTTCCAATGGGAATTTCTGTCTCGGCTATCCCATAAACATAAAAAACAAGGGAACTTGGTGTACCCTGATTGCTGACCTAAGAGCATAGTAAGTACTTTCAAGTCTCCACATATCAACCAGTTATGCTCATTATAATGAATTCGTTCGAGAACTAATGACAAATTTTCGTATGCTTCTTTTAAATGTACCGAATGGCCAACTGGAACTGAAGCATAAGTATTGCCATTGTGCAACAAAACAGCCTTTAGACTTTGCTTTGATGAGTCTATGAATAGACGCCAATGAATCGGGTCATATTGTATACCAAATTGACCCATCAGACCAAGAATGTCTTTGCAATAAATAAGATTCTCATCCAGAGCAAAGTAAGGAACAAAAACTGCTTCACGGTGTCGATACCATGAAAAAGAAGTGCCTGGCTGTAATAAATTTTTGTTTTTAAGACGGGAGCCAAGTAACTGAGCTGCATCTTTTGGAAGTCCAAGATCTCTCACTAAGTCGTTCAACTCCTGTTGAGAAATAAGCTGAGGTTCATCTTCTGAACTGCTTGCTTTGAACTCACTGTGTACTTCATCGCTCTCCGACATACAGTCTTCTCTATTAGCTTCCCTATCTATACTGCCCAAGTCACGAGGGGGCTGAGGAACTGTCAATCCAGGACCGTTTGGTACCGGACGACTAGCAGATTCCACATTAGGGTAGTTAATGAGCTTATGATTTTTGGAATTATAGCCTTGAACATGACAATTACAAAAGTAACAGTCATTAACGTGGTTTTTTTGCTCCCTCCACATCATTGGGATAGCAAATCCGAAAGATTTTAACTCTCCTTTGTACCATAAGCGAAGTTTTCTACGCAGCTATGGCATACTTTGTGAGGAGCCCACACTTTATCTTGATCTCCTATTCTCAAGCCAAAATATGCATCATATACATTTTTGACAAAACCTGTTATATTTCGTTGGTATTTCTTAACTGTGTACTCACCACAGATAAAACAGAAGTAGTCTGGACTGGTAACACAACGACGATGAGACATTTTGTCTAAATGCACTTTCAAACCTTAAAATACGTTCTTAATCACTTTGACACAACTAAGAGACCTCAGTGAATGTGTTCACTTCAGTTGATACTACTGAACTGAGAGAATGAACAGAAATTTAGCTCCAAGTTCCTGATACAACAGGTTCAATCTCGTTTAGCTTCAGACGGTGACATCTGAGACCAAACAAGTACGTTCCTGTCTGAACAGGTCGTGCCTAGACACCCTCAGGCCTACATCTACTGAGGGAGTCATTGCCTACACCACTTAGTGAAAGATGTCTGTTTATAAAAAGAGAAATCATTTGGAAAAAAAAAAAAAACCTACTTCTTACCAAATTTATGTGTATAGCAGGTATATTATGTTCTATGGATTTGAAAAAAATCTGTACGTGATAGAGAAAAACGGACTTCATTCTCGGCCTCAGCACACCGAGAAACACAGAGATTAGCCAAAATCATCAAATCAAATTTTTGGTTGTAGACCTGTGTAATTATTAGTCCAGTATATTTTCAAAATGGCCACCTTTCTGGTGTATACAAAAATAAAGTCGAAGTCTAGCTTAATCCACGGCTTTACTGAGGGCGTCTTGTCTTTGGGTCCTCATGGGCCTCCTAGTTCCGTTGATCTGTCACCTCTAGATTTCCATGTATGGGGAACATTGAAGGGCAGTGTACTCAGAACCCGTGACAAAGAAAGAGGAACTCATCAAGAGGATCCAGGAGCAGTAATAGCTCATCAGGACTCAATAATAGAATGAGACCCTCAAAACATATAATAAATGTATTTATAATATGTTCAAAGCATTTAATAAGTGTATTTATTATGTTTACAACAATTGTAATTATTTTCAATATGTTCTTCTGTCATCTTTCACCCTTGATTCCGAATTGTCCCCCAACACTTGATCAGAGCAAAAAGTGTGTACCTAGTGCGGGAGCGATGGGACATCACCATTATCGTGGTAAATTACAATGTGTTTAGATTGGCTCCTTCACACTAAAGCATATTTATTGGTTTTCACATAGAAATCAGAAAAAAATAGATTCAAATATATTTTTTTTTTTCTAAAACAATGAGGCACCATTTTAATGCCTATAAAATAAGCCAACTTTTGAGGCGGAGGCAAATCTCTAAGTCTACAAATAGCTGATTAATAAAATATCGAATAATTTAAGAAAACACTAATATCAATAGTTCACATCTATATGGCTTCTATTATAGCTCTAAATTTACATGGCAATATTTCAATAATGGGTATTTCTTATTACAAATTTAATGTAGATTCTAAAAATGTGGTCGTTATTTACGATACATTAACCAGAAATCCGAAAAACACAGTTTTTTTATATTAAAAAAAAAAAAAAACAATAGTTTTGAACATTGACAAAAGTTTGAGTAGCTCTGCTACATGATAAGATAGAATGCTCATTTTTACGCCACTGAACTACAAATGACGAGTAGAATAAACCCATAAAGTTATGAAATCTCAATGCAGGACATCTTATATATATATATATATATATATATATATATAAGAAGTCATTGAAGTAAATTATTTTCAGTATGTTTTCCCAAATATTCCCAAGAAGTTTTTATGGAGTACCTGGCATTTCCTCTTCTTCGTTTGGCTCCTCTGTGATCCGAACTTGCAGAAAGTTCTCTGCTCCGTGAATATCAGACGGACCTCCACCTGCAATAATAATATCATTAGTAATAAATAATAAAATTAATATAGATTTATGACAGAGACAATCTTGGCCTCAAGATAATTATAAAAGTCTGACCCGCAGGAATTGCATCATATTTGAGTCTTTTCATAACGTTCTTATACCTTCTGTCATTTGAAAAGCTTTCAAAAAATATAATTTTTATTTGTTGCGGTAAAAATGTAAAAATCTACTCTAATGAAACCTAAAAGAAAACTTACAGTAATAGAAACTATTCACTACATGACTTCCACTCGGAATGATCTATTACAAACAACAAAAGATTGCATATTATCACTCAAATTTCACAGCGTAAGTTAATTTTCGTAACTTTCAGGAGAGCAATAAAACTGTTATGATCTGCAACTTGGAAAAATGCAATTCGCCAAAGATGCGATGCATGAAACCAATAATAAGAACTTGAAACATATTTTTGGTAACATTTAAACGAAAAACCTTGTCTGAATGGCCTAAAATTGATAAGAGACTGTTATGCTCGATTATTTGAAATCAGTTTGTTTCAAGCGTACTATTGTTTTTTAAAAAAAAAAATTATTTCCATCATGTTCGGGAGATAATAAGGATTCTAAAGATACCAATAGCTCTATTTCGCTGAAAATCAACTTTCGTGGTTATGAAATTTGAACAGCGATATCTTCTTTGTTTGGATAAATCAAGCTTTTAAAGACATTTTACAGATTGAAAATCAGTCAATTCGGACGGATTCCGGAATTTTTAAATTTATTAACAATTTCTTTGCCAATAAATAAATTAATATCACCATGAATTATCTATCGAATTGAATCAGTCCATTGGAATGTGCTCAAAAAGACACTTAATTTGACGCTTTAGTTTTTAAATTCCGTTAAGTAGATCCTAAGCTATGCAATGTCAAAGTCCAACAACGCAGGGGATACAACAAAGACAGTGCTTCAAGAAGCAGTCTGACATTATATTAACATTTGCTACAAAGGAAATTGTTAAATAACTTAAAAAAATTCCTAAAGTTGTCCAAATTGACCGATTTTCAATGTAAAATGTTTTAAAAAGCTTGAATGCCTCAGGTTTAAAAAAATAAATAAATAAAAAAAAAATAAGTAATGCAATTTTTTTTGGATTATGCAAAAATTTGAAAAATGCTAATTTTTTGCTGATACTTCAATTGCAAAATTATTATGCAAAAACTGCAAAAATGTTCTGGGATTTTTTTAAATTTAAGAATACATCAATTATTGTTATCTCAGTTCTTCCGAAGATATATCCACAAAAATTAGCATGCACCATCCCAACGCTCAAATCAAAACAAATTGCAAAAATGAGGCTTCTCCTGATGCGGGGAGATTTTCCCAATGCATTCCGTTCTGTGTAATATACAGTGATTAAATAAAGGTGTTTCTATTACAAGGATATTTTACACAACATACCTGGGGGAATAGGCTGTTTGCTTAGTACAGTTGGTTTCTCCAGTCTCCAGCCCTCCTCAATTACGCCTGCAAAAGATGTGATTCAATAGAATATTTCATAGAAATTCTATGTACAACATCAAGAATTCACTCCACATTTAAGAGGTATGTATGTATGTACATATATATATATATATATATATATATATATATATATATATATATATAAGTAAAGATGGAATGGTGGGATTCGGCTAAATAAACCTCAATATGATTTTGTTTTAAAAAATCTATATTTCGGACGTTTCGGCTACTCATTGGTAGCCTTCGTCAGCTAAAATGACAAAAAAAGAAATTAATACAAAAACAAAAAAAATTATGATTGTGATAGGTAACAGAGCTATAGATACAATTAACTTATAAAAGAACATATCGTCTTAAATTCTTAGAAGGAAAAAGTGAATAGTAATTGATTTTACAAAGAAATAGGAAGCTACATACCAATGACAAATATAGTACCTAATAGTAACATTAATTAATTTTACAAAGAAATAAGATACTACATACCAATAGGAATGCCGAGCGGCAGAGGAAGACCAAGGTTGGCAATTAAGTAACCATTGTAGAGTGTCTAAGGAGAAAAAGAAATCTACTGGGGTATCTAGTAAGTGGAAACAGCAGGTGGTGGGGGAAAGTCGGTAAGGATCAAAAAGCATGTTTATGACATGTCGGTAAGGATCAAAAGGCATGTTTATGACATATTTATGACAGGAAAGGAGAAAAAGATGTTAATGGAAGGATACCCAAGGGGCATGGTAAAAATCTAGGTGGGAGGTCGGGAGAGTATTTGGAAAATATTAGCGTACATAGGAGAAATGCCTTGTTGGTCAGTTTTGTAGTTTATATTGTTTTTGTTTAAGTTTATGTGTACACATTCCGAGATCTGTAGTCTTTTTTTGTTTCGTTGTGTAGAAAGAATTTTCGTGTCGTCGAAGTTAAAAGTGTGTTTTTGTGTAATGGCGTGTTTTGCAAGTGCAGATTTATCTATTTCTTTATTAGTGATGGTTCGTTTATGTTGTGTAAGACGTGAGTGAATGTCATTTCTGGTTTCTCCTATGTATACACCATTACAGGAAGGGGTTTGACAAGGGACTTGGTAAATACAACGGGTGGTTTGTTCAAAAGGGATGGGATCTTTGAGTATAGAGGGTTTTGAGTTTGTTGGTAGTTTTCAAACCAAAATTTAGGGAAGGGTAGGATTTTTTTATTGTCTTTGTAAGTTTATCAGTCAGTCCAGGTGTAAATGGTAGAGATCGGAACATTTGGTAACTGGGAGTTAGGGAAGAATTGGGAGAGACAGTGTTGGGAGGTTGGGATTTTGCTTTTTTAACAAGGGATTTTATGAGGTTGGGGGGAAATTGGTTGCGTGCCAATATATCTGAGGCGATATTAATATTTTTATTGTGGAAGGAAGCATGGGATAGGGAGAGGACTCGGCGGAGGAGATTTCTGGCTACATTAATCTTGAGGTGGTAAGGATGGGATGAATGAAAATTAAGTAACCGTCCCGAGTACGTGGGTTTGGTGTACCAGTCAGTAATAATAGTACCGTCAGTCTGTCTAATTAGTAAGATGTCCAAGTATGGGAGCTGTCTGTCCTGTTCTATTTCGACTGTAAATTGAAGCCTAGGGTAAAAGGAATTGAAACAGGTAAGTATGTCTGTTAGTCTGTTTGGACAGGACAGACAGCTCCCATACTTGGACATCTTACTAATTAGACAGACTGACGGTACTATTATTACTGACTGGTACACCAAACCCACGTACTCGGGACGGTTACTTAATTTTCATTCATCCCATCCTTACCACCTCAAGATTAATGTAGCCAGAAATCTCCTCCGCCGAGTCCTCTCCCTATCCCATGCTTCCTTCCACAATAAAAATATTAATATCGCCTCAGATATATTGGACTCAGATATATTGGCACATAGGAGAAACCATAAATGACATTCACTCATGTCTTACACAACATAAACGAACCATCACTAATAAAGAAATAGATAAATCTGCACTTGCAAAACACGCCATTACACAAAAACACACTTTTAACTTCGACGACACGAAAATTCTTTCTACACAACGAAACAAAAAAAAGACTACAGATCTCGGAATGTGTACACATAAACTTAAACAAAAACAATATAAACTACAAAACTGACCAACAAGGCATTTCTCCTATGTACGCTAATATTTTCCAAATACTCTCCCGACCTCCCACCTAGATTTTTACCATGCCCCTTGGGTATCCTTCCATTAACACCTTTTTCTCCTTTCCTGTCATAAATATGTCATAAACATGCCTTTTGATCCTTACCGACATGTCATAAACATGCTTTTTGATCCTTACCGACTTTCCCCCACCACCTGCTGTTTCCACTTACTAGATACCCCAGTAGATTTCTTTTTCTCCTTAGACACTCTACAATGGTTACTTAATTGCCAACCTTGGTCTTCCTCTGCCGCTCGGCATTCCTATTGGTATGTAGTATCTTATTTCTTTGTAAAATTAATTAATGTTACTATTAGGTACTATATTTGTCATTGGTATGTAGCTTCCTATTTCTTTGTAAAATCAATTACTATTCACTTTTTCCTTCTAAGAATTTAAGACGATATGTTCTTTTATAAGTTAATTGTATCTATAGCTCTGTTACCTATCACAATCATAATTTTTTTTGTTTTTGTATTAATTTCTTTTTTTGTCATTTTAGCTGACGAAGGATACCAATGAGTAGCCGAAACGTCCGAAATATAGATTTTTTAAAACAAAATCATATTGAGGTTTATTTAGCCGAATCCCAACCATTCCATCTTTACTTATCACCTCAACGGCTAACTATCTAATCATCATTATATATATATATATATATATATATATATATATATATATATATATATATATATATATATATATATCGAGTCAGTTGCTAGTCACGGAGGAGTTCACATCGCTCTCTGAATCAATCTGTTGGTGTCCTGGTTTTCCAAGGTGCTTCTGAATGAAACTTTAACAGCGTGTTGTGTGTCTATTAAGGAACATTACTGTATAATTTGGTGACAATTGCTGGAATAGTTTCGAAGCTGTGAGTGAGGGAAGATCGCGAAGTTTTCCTATAGAAGCTGGAGATAAGAGCCAACAGGAGCGAACTTAGCAGGTGAGTGACGTAGCTTCATATCATCCCCACCTTACCTCCTGACTTAACACTCCCCAGCTGACTAGCCACTGGCCGTTATCTATATCACTGACAACTGACACGGCACTGTGTCATCTTCTTGGACTTGCTTGCATCATTTTACCACGGGATTGACGTATACTCGTAAGGCATCCTTTGAAGAGACGGAGCGTTCTACGAAGCTTTTGACTACAGCTTCAGCGTCGTTGATACTGGAAGCAGCCTGTGGTGGAAACTGGAGCGAGCTTTGACTTTTAACTAGTTGTAGTTTCTTTTTTAGTATTTTTGTATGTTGCACTTGTTGCTGGAGACCATTCTTAGCACTTCATCCTCTATTGTTCAGGGCCTTTTCTTGGAGGTTTTCTTGTTTTCCTTATTTATTCTATTGAATCAGGTACGAGATTGGAATTCTCGGTCCTTAATATCCTAAGATTACTAATAACAAACTGTGATTTATTCTGTGATAATAATTAAACCGTGTTAAGACCTTTGAGATTATTTATTAATTATCCTCCATTATTAGAGTTTATATTCAGTGTTTTGTGTTTTTGTTGTCCCCATAAGTAATATATAATAAGGGTACCTGTTGTTTGTCTTTTTATGTATTGATAGTTTTATTTGTATATATATTGTTGACAGGTGTTTTGACGTGCATGATGTGTTTTTCCCTTTTAACCTAGAAGTTTTTTTTTTTTTTTTTTTTTTTTTTTTGATCGTATTTATAAAATAATTTATTCTGTTTGCTTTAATATTTATTGTTTGTTGTTATTTATTTATATAGTTTTAAAAAAATGAAGACAAGGAAGATGACAGCTGACTCTGTCAGGAAGACTGGCCTTTCTTCTGGTGACAGTTCTCTTTCTCCTCTTGGACAGCGTGGGGCTATCAGGGGGACGGGGGAAGTCTGTAAGAAACTGAGCCCCAGGGTAGGAGAAGTAAAGATAGATAAGAAGGGTTATAGTAAAACTGGTCAATCTAAAGAAGGCAGTCATTCGACCTCGAAGGCGATGGAAGGAACAGTGAAGGACAGAAGTCCTGCAGTTGATAGTCGCATTTGTGCGAGTCCCGTGAAGGCAGCTATTAGAGGCTCCCCTCAGCTGAGCGCTGGCTCCTGTAAGAATAAAGCCGACGGTAAGTCCATAAATAAGTCAGTTTGTTTTGCCTCGGTGACCCCAAACAAAGACACAGCAAGTCCTCGAAGAGCAATAACTGAGGGAGATATTGATGAGGAGATAGCGAGGATGTCTCTCAGTTTATCTGAGGCGAGTGGTGGGGGTTGTAATGTGCTGGGGCGGTCTGACGACGTTCCCTCTTCCGACACTTTTCAAGCGCACTCTTTGGTGATTGACACAATTCATGCGGTGGGACAAGGCTCTTCGTTCGATTGGAGGGATGGCAGGGCCCGAGCTGTCCAACTTAAGGATGAGCTCCTCGGTCGGGTCGGTGGTGGTACTGCGGGTGTGTCGAGTGAGTCGGAGGCTATAATCAGGAAGTACCTGGATGCTTTCGTCTCCCTGGTGGGTGGACTTGTCGATTTTCGACTTGGGGCTACTGGGGGGGCGACTGAGTCTGAGGTGGGGAATGGACTGGCTTCTATGGCTCCGGTTACATCGGGTGCGGCTGCTGGCGCGTCTGTGGGGGCTCGGAAACTCGGCACTGGAGGGTTTATCACTGGTGAGGGCGAGGGGTGTAGCCCAAGGGCCTCGTCATATTTGGTCAAAAACGGCCATCCCCCTTCGAGCAAGTCAGGATCGGGGAATTGTGTCCCACATAGACCGGGTGGCACGGTGTATATTGAACCGAAGATTAATAGCCACTATAAAGACTTGGAGCAAGTTAAAAGAGACGTGCTTAAAGCCCTCGACCCATCAAGAAAAGGCCTCCAGCTCCGGAGAGTCTTAAAGACTAGGAGCGGAGGAATCATAATAGAACCCGGGCGGGGAGAGGATAGGCGAAGAATCCTGGGTGACATTGACTTGCTCTCTTTAAAAGTGAATGTTAAGGAGAAGCCTATGTTAAAACCCAGGCTTATCGTACGCCACGCCCCGCGGAGGGCCTCCTAGACCTGCCTACCCTAACTGATTGTTTGCGGAGGCAAAACTTTGGTGGTGAAGTGGGTCTCAACACCGAAGTTAAATTGTTGTATAAGTCTGGTCGGAAGACAGGTGAGTCCTGTAACTTGATTTTGGAAGTAAACCCTCGACTGAGGGCCCTACTGCTTGAAGCAGGAGGGGTATACCTCGGCAGTCACTTATGCGTGGTTGGCGATCATGTAGATACCAGCAGATGCTACAAGTGTCAAAGATTTGGCCATATTTCAAGGACGTGTACACAAAAGGTTCACACGTGTGGTCATTGTGGTGAAAGTGGTCATTGCTTTATTGAGTGCACAAAGAAAAGTGACCCCCCTTGTTGTCCCAACTGTAAAAGAGCAGGCATTAGGGACACAATGCATATAGCTGGTAGCAGGATCTGTTCCACGTATCAGGCTGCCCTCGGACGCATTCGTGAAAGGACCGACTATGGAATTTAACCCAGAGATACGAATGTGTAGAACCTGTGGTCGAGGGTTCAGAAGTGATAGAAGTCTAGGACAGCATATAAATCGTGCCCACCCGGAGGTCCACAATAGTACAATAAGAATTCCAAGGATGCCCCGTTGGAGTGAGGAAGAGCTGCGTCTTCTATCAAAACGCGAGGCAGAGTGCAGAGCAAAGGGCCTTGCTGTTACGAGCGGAAGCCTTGTACAAGGGTTACTTGATAGAACAGCTGGGGCGGCGCAGCGAATTCGGCTTACTCCTCGCTACCGGGCATTCCTTCGTCAAGCAATGGATGAGTTAAATAGAGAGGAGCTTCGACAGCCTGCGCAAGTGGTAGAGGTGGTTGGTCCTGGTTTTAGGGAGATTTTCTGTGAAGCAGCGGCTGAACAGGCAATTGGCCTTCGTGGCCAAGATACAATTTTGGCGTCTCTAGTTGAAGATGCCAAAGCAGGGCTGGATGTCACGGACCAACTGTATGAGTGGCTTCAGGCGCGCTTTCCCGAGTGGGGCAATGCCTCATTTGAAGGAAGTGGACAGCCTGGTGGCCCACGACCCCTTCCATTTAACGCTAGGCAGCGCCGCCATATAGAATATCAACGTATACAAAAAATGTGGAAATCTAATAGGAGTAGGGCGGTTAAGGAGATTTTGGAAGGAGGTCCTCTAGAGCGCAGGCATTCGTTGGACGAAATGGAGGACTATTGGCGCCCGATTATGGAGAATCCCTCTCGGCCATTTGAACAGCTTGGTTTGCCACCGGGAGCTATAGAGATCACCACACTATGGACGCCTATCGAAGTAGTAGAGATCCGGGAAAACAAGTTAGAGAGATCCTCTGCGCCTGGTCCGGACGGCCTACGAGTTGCTGATTGGGAATCAGTTCCCCCCAAGGCTCGGGCTGTTTTTAGCACTTTCCTCCGAAGGAAAGTAGCTATTGAGGTTGGACTCATGACGGAATTTTTGAAAAATTTCTTCAAATCTTTATCGATCCTACCTAGTAGACACCGAAAATGACCCCCGTTAAAATTTATATATATATATTCGTGTTCTTCATGCGGCAATCTCCAGCGGTCTGTTTTTTAGCGTGATATTTCGCAGAAATCCTATTCTGCTTCTTCAGACGGTTGTCCATTTTTTCACTTTTTTAGTTTGTTATTTTTAAATAACCTATAATAAATTGAGCTTATTTTAACATATGGCGCTTTCGGATATTCTTTCTTGTATCGTCGCCTGTTGACAACGCGTAGAGCCGATGGAACTGTTTAGAAGCTTTTCTTCGTCTTGCTGCGAACCTCAAAAATAATATATATATATATATATATATATATATATATATATATATATATATATGCATATATATATATATATATATATATATATATATGTGTCTGTTAACACGATAGCGGCCAGAGTTTTTGTTTTTTCGTCACGAAACTTGGTATATAGCATTCAATTAGCAAACGATTGAACGAGTTCGTTAACCACCAAAGTCGGTCCACCGGAAGGGGGGGTTTACCCCGAACCCAAAACACTAATTTGACTATGTCAGCCGTAATATTTGTTATATTTTAACGAAACTTGGTATTCGTAGTGGTAATATAGAGAGAAAAGTGAGATATAAAAATGAACTAAATCGGTTCATTAGAAGAGGGGGTTTACTCCGGACCCACAATACCAATTCGCCACTACAAGCCGTGGTTTTTGGTATATTTCGATGAAACTCGGTATTCGTAGTGGTAATCCACAGGTAAATAACTGTTGTAAAAATAAACTAAATCGGTTCATTAGGAGGGGGGGTTTACTCCGGACTCACAATACCAATTCGCCACTACCAGCCGTGATTTTTGGTATATTTCGACGAAACTCGGTATTCTTAGTGGTAATCTACAGGTAAATATGTGTTGTAAAAATAAACTAAATCGGTTCATTAGAAGGGGGGGTTTACTCTTGACCCAAATTCTTAATATACTCATGCCGGTCGTAATTTCTGCTGTATTGTAACGAAACGCGGTATACGTCGTGGGTAACTCATGAGAAAGAAGTGTTGTAAAATGAGCTGAATCGGTCAATCGGAAAGCGGGGGTTTAATTTGTAATATATTTCAATAGAAAAGCCCGTCAGATGTAGGTTCACAAAGCCGCCGCAAGGAGCGCTTTCTACCACTGGAGTGACTGTATCCTGTTCCTGCGTTAGATCAAAATACGATAATATGAGGTTTTTCGTATTTATTACGTAGTGTAATAGGTACCATGTGTAAACATAACTCTGGAAGCAAATTATTAATTGATCAGTTACTCATTACAAATTTAAAAGAGAACTATTCATGTTTTTATTTTATTTATGTAGGATATTTTAAGCAAATTGTTCTGGAAAGCAATCTACACTACCCAAATTCTGAGGAAAGTGCTTAGTTATGCAGCTCCTGCGTGACGGACTTTTTATAACTTATATTTATTGGGGGGAAGGTGTATTCATTTAATGGTTGGGGCCAGAACTGTCTTTATTCCGAAAAAGAAATTTCCCGAGACGCCTGGTGATTATAGACCTATTACCGTGGCGTCCGTAGCTCTCAGACAACTTCATAAGATATTGGCTGCACGTCTGAGAGCGTTGGATCTCCAAGAGACAGGTCAAAGGGCGTTCATAGCAGCCGACGGAACGGCGGAGAACAGTGTAGTCCTGGATGCGGTGCTCAGGGAGGCTCGTCGGTGTCGCCGCGAGGTACACTTGACCTTCCTGGACATTGCTAAGGCCTTTGATAGCATTAGTCACTCAGCTCTACGAGCCGCCATGGTCCATAAAGGCCTATCATCCGGATTCGTTGAATACGTGATGGGTGTCTACGGTGGCGGGTTTACCCGAGTTACCGACGGTCTTAGGTGGACGGACCCAATTGTAAGCGGGAGGGGGATCAGGCAGGGCGATCCTTTGTCTCCGTGCCTTTTCAACCTTGCGATGGATTGGGTCCTCCAGGCGGTTCCAAGCGAGGTGGGATATACACTCGAAGGAGCGAGGATTAGCTATCTGGCCTTTGCCGATGACTTGGTCCTGGTGTCGTCCTCAATAGCTGGCATGCGGTGGGCCCTTGCGCGGGTTGGAGCGGCCATCGCCAAATTGGGGATGGAGCTCAGCCCTGGTTAGTGCTGTGCTCTTTCGCTTGTGCCGGCTGGGCGTGTGGTCAGGATCAAGGTAGTTGAGGACGCACTGTTCAATATTGGTGGAGCCCCGGTGAGGCAAATTCAGTTCCTAGACTCGGTTAAGTACCTTGGAGTCAACTATAGGAACCATGGTATCGAGAGGCCTGATGAGGAAATCGGAAGGGCCCTTTTAAGAATTGGAAGTGCACCCCTCAAGCCGCAGCAGAGGTTGACCGCCCTTAGATACCACCTCCTTCCGAGTTACGTGCACAAGCTGGTACTTGGTGGCTCCTCCCGCGAAGCATTGAATAAGTTGGATGTAAAGGTTAGAGCAGCGGTGAGGAGGTGGCTGAGATTGCCAAAGGATATTCCTGTTGCATATTTCCATGCTTCGTGCACAGACGGAGGTTTGGGTGTGCCCAGTATGAGCGTCCTTGTTCCGGCTCTGACTGTAGGCCGTCTTTCTAGGATGGAGTGGTCAGGTTTGGCCGCGGCAAGGGCAGCTTATCGTTCGGCGGAAGTTACCAAAAGGCTGCGGAAAGCGAGGGAGGCCCTGGCCAGGCAGGGCTTGATACAAGATGACTCCTGGTGCCCTGAGACTAGAAAGAAATGGTGGGCTGACAGACTCTATTCGTCCAACGACGGAGCAGGGCTGAAGGAATCCTCTGCCTGTAAGGCTTCAACATATTGGCTCAGTGATGGAGCTGGGACCACTTCTGGTTGGGACTTCATCCAGTACGTTCGTACCCACATAAATGCCCTTCCGACCACCGTGAGAACGACAAGAGGTCGGCGTGTGGGCCCGATACTTACCTGCAGGGCGGGTTGCCTGGAGGATGAGACCGGCACTCATGCTGTTCAGCAATGTTACGTTTCACGGGGAGGTCGCTGTCTAAGACATGATACTGTGGTGGATGTACTGGGTGAAGCCCTAGCAGGGAGGGGGTACGAGGTTCACCTCGAGACAGTCCTGAGAGCTGATGGTCGTCGATGGAAGCCCGATATAATTGTGGCAAAAGGGGGTAAAGTGACTATTGTGGACGCTCAAATTGTTAATGGGAACACCGATTTAGATTTGATTCACCGGGAGAAGTGTCGGAAGTATGGGAGACTTGCTGTCCGTTTGGCGGTTGGGCGAATGTTTGGCGTGCCTGTCACCAACGTGGATGTAACGTCCTGTACATTGAGCTGGAGGGGTGTGTGGAGCAATGCTTCTGCCAAGAGATTGAGGCAGCTTGATGTCCCTATGGCGGTTCTGAGAAGCATTACCTTGCGGGTATTGAAGGGCTCCTGCATCATCTTCAGTCGATGGAGGACACTCCTCGCCGGTGTGGGACGTTGAGGAGTGTCTATGTGCATTAATTATTTATTTATTTTTTTTTTATTTTTTTTATTTTTATTTTTTTTTTTTTATGTGTGTGTGCATATATATATATATATATATATATGGGTACATATATGTATGTATGTGTATATGTATATTGGTGTTTGTATGTGTTATACCTTTATTGGATGTGGATGGTGAGATATGCCTCCTTTTTTTTTTTTTTTTTTTTTTTTTTTTTTTTTTTTTTTTTTTTTCTCAGAGGATGAAGTTAGAGAAGTTGACTGCCACTGGCTACAGTTTGGCATTTATTATTATATTTTGGATTTTATATTTTGGAGTATTATTATATTATTTTATTTATTTATTTATTTATTTTATTGTTATTTATTGCTAGTGTAGTCGTCTTTTTATAAGTTATTTATTGTTAAAAAAGTGGTCATATTTAACTAATTTAAGGTCTCACAGCAAATAGGCTTGGGTCTTCAAGCCTTAACAACGAGGGTGAAGGAGACGCCCAATTGTAAACTGACTTGTATTTGAATATGTATTATTGATTAATTGTATGAATGTGCTCTGTATCTCCTAAAAAAAAAAAAAAAAAAAAAAAAAAAAAAAAAAAAAAAAAAAATTAAAAAAAAATATATATGTTTGCTTTGGTACAAAAATCTTTTGTCTAATTTGATAGGTCCAAGTTCATTAACCCGCAGAATCCGTTCAAAGGAGCATGACTTTTTATAGGGAAATTCATACGAAAAAATTGTAATGCTTACGATTTTCCGTTCACTGTTTTCAAGTTCATACACTTGCAGGTACTCCTTTTGTAGGTTTCTTAACATAGGAAAATGAATTAAACCATTTTTAAAGCGATATGCGTAACAGTTTTTGAGAAAACTGGAAGAAATTTTTTTTTGTAACTCATTTTCTGTTTGGGTACTTAGAATCATAGGATTCAATTGAAATACACTCTACATGTTCAAAATTCATTTAGACTAAGACGTTTAAATCTTGGTTACATGTGGAGATAAGGAAGTAAAAACAAATCGAAAAAAAAAAAAAAAAAAAGGTTATTAAAAGACATGAAAAGTTTTGGGATCTTCGTATATTTTCATAAATATTTCAAAAACGGAAGAGGTGAGAGTCATTTCTGCTTAGGATACAGTCAGTTCACCTTAACCTTCCTTCTCTTTGAGATTTTATTTTATATTTTTAACGAAAGATCAAACCCTGCCAATAAATGCTTCTAATCCTTTACTAATGGCACTAGGGAACCATGCTAACATGACGCAGTTCCTCATAGTTGGACTTTTGTTAGTTTACCTCTATAATTCGTATTTCATTCTAAAATAGATTTACTATTGAATTTAATCTATTTTTATATATAGGTTGTTAATATCATCTAATGAGAAATTGAATAATTTTTTTCTTACCAGAAGTCGAAGGCGTTGATGGGGATTCTTCTAACAAGCTCTTTAGGGTGATGGACGATTTCTCCTCTTCCAAATGCCCAAGATTTTTGTCTTCATCTACAGGGACATAAACAAAAGAACAGA
This sequence comes from Gonocerus acuteangulatus, assembly GCA_946811695.1. Classification (NCBI taxonomy): domain Eukaryota; kingdom Metazoa; phylum Arthropoda; class Insecta; order Hemiptera; family Coreidae; genus Gonocerus; species Gonocerus acuteangulatus. Next base: position 87,833,061 of record OX328128.1, on the reverse strand, counting down.
TTTAAACAATTGCTGTAATATTGCTAAAAATCTTGTTTTTTCCAGTGATATTTCACTACTGCAGTCGCAGTCTGTGGACTCCACAATCACTTAGTCCTTAGATTCAGGAGTACTTTTTTAACAACATATGTATACATTTATTTATGTATGTATGAATATATATACAGTAGACTCTCTCTTACCTGTCACTCTCTCTAATTCAGTGGTCTTCGAGAGGAATGAGTGACTGATCTCGGAACTCGCCAGAGCTAGACCGGCTCGAGGGTTCCTAGAAAATCTTTCCTTACTAGCTAGCCAAACATTTGTTTCGTGGTATTTCATTGAATAGGTGTCAATTATTATTATTATGTAAATAATACACCAGCAAGGATTTACATATTTTGAATTTATTTTATAATTCGGTACCTACATTTTACCTTAATATGCAATATTAAAAATGGTACATATTATTATATCTTCAAATAATAAAGTTTTCCAAATACATAAGTGGGAGCAGCCACTCCTAACTGAATTCTCTAATCGTTTCTCTAATACGACTGCACCCCGGTCCCGACGACACCGGAATAGGGAAAGTCTATTGTGTGTGTGTGTTTTTTTCTTTTTTTCTTTTTTTTTTTTCTTTTTTTTAAGGGTAGGGGAAAAATCTTGCATTAGACGAAGTGGACAAAGCCACTACAGTGTGAGATTCCTACTCACTAAAAAACCACCTCCCTATACACCTCAGCCACCCTACGGAACCGCCCTCAGGCACTACTTCGCAGGGGGGAGTTGGCCTTAAGCCTTCTTCATTAGTGGACTACATTATTTTGAGCCGCAGTCAGGCCTTTCTCTGTCGTTCTTCATTTCGCAGCTTCTTGCCGATGAGGGCAGCGTATTCTGACACAGCCTCCCAGTTCTCAGTATTAGCCAGGATGAGGCTGACCACATTTTCTGGCTTTAAGGGCTCAACAAGTTGCGTGCGTGCGTATATATATATATATATATATATATATATATATATATATATATATATATATATATATATATATATAATATATATTAAGTCTAATTAAAATATATCATAGGGTAAAGTATATATAAAGTCATGTGTAAGGTACCAAACCATTTTTCACATTCGATACTTTGATTTTTTATCAATGATATCGTCCCTACCATGTCAAACTATCAAATATGCAAATCGGAGCAAAATAGGAACAAACATATTCTATCCACTGACGAAGTAATATATAGAAAAACGGTCTTATTTGTTGATACTTTGTTTAAGGCATTAAAGGCTATTCTATAAAGGGGTTAGAGTTGCAACAAGCCCTATCGTCCAAAAGTAAATAATAAATAGGTTACGAGCAAATTCCCGAATCTAAAAACGAGATTTTTCATAATCGATAGTTTGAAATGGCAGGGGTGAAATGTGCACTGGTGCCAACAGACAAAACAGTTTTAGTTGCTCTTTCATTGAACCTATTATTTATCATTTTAAAACACCCATTATGTCCATCTGTAAAAATTAAATCAAATTTAATTAAAATAAATAAATGAAAATCATACTTTATGCAAAGAAATAAAGTTGTAATAGACACAGTTAAATAAAATCCTATTAAATAAATAAATAAAAACCAGCTTAAACAGCAATAAATCGAATACAGTTTATAGAAACTTCAAAATATCATCTAAGTCGAATAGCATAATATATAATAATAACACTCCAAAATAAATTTATTTATTGTTTTGTGCTGAAAGGCGATACAAAAAAATTCAATTTGTTAATTAAAAACATTCCAGTATTTTTTTATTTTATTTTATTTTTTTTTTCGGCGCTTCAACATCTAGTCTATTAGTGTCGACATCCAGGGTGCAGGGAGGAACTTTCCCAACAAGTCGTGGGATGAGAAAATTCCTGCCGGCGCACAGTGGGCAAAAATCCATTTTTAGTGCGACAAAATTATTTTTTTTTTTGTGTGTTTTTCAATATTTTCGAGGTCACTGAGATAGGGAAAATATTTAAAAAAATCGTTGACCCATAGTTTTTAGTATATCCAACAAACAAATGTTGTAGACACACAAATATTTTGACATAATAGATAAAAATTGGGAAAACATTTTGTAAAGCTATGGAACATTTAAGTAGTACCTTTTTGCATCTATTATTTACATAAACATAATGCATATATTCATAAAAAATAATACGTAGGCTATAATTCGAATAAAGAAAAAAATAGACTAACAACTTAATGAAAAAAGTAATTGTACTGAATTGTTTTTTTTTTTTTTTTTTTTTTTTAATAATAACAAATATATACAATTATATTATGCACTAAAAACGATTTACCCATTAATTATCGTCTGATTCAATACTGCTACATCCTTCAGCATTTTCTTGTGACGAGTCAGTATCATCAGCCTCATTTTCTAATGACAGTTCTTGAAATTGATCATATGGTAAACTACATTTCTATAGGCTAATTACATCTACATCGGTAACATGAAATTTAAATAATCACGTATAGTTTCTGTTCAAAAAATGGAAAAGTAATTACAAGAACAAAACTGCAATGAACACAGAGAAAAATGTTCCCTTTCTTAGAGTCCGATTAATAATCCCTTCCGTCGCCCGTTGATGAGCCAAGAAAGTAAATATTTACATTTTACCTTAATCCTACTAATACTAGACAGTATTTAGTAAGTGATTTGTAAAATTTTTTTTTTAATTTTGTCCACCTAAAAGGTGATTTTCGCCCACTGTGCGCCACGGATTCTTCAGATTCTATCTGACTGCCTAAACTAAATTTAAATTTGCATTAAAAGGGGGAAGAAGGGGGAGCTGAAAGTCTCAAGACAGTAAAGTAGAAGCTTAAGGCTTATCGAAAAAAAAATATTTGGAAGTGGAACTTTGTGGAACTTTTTTTTAAACCTTACTCAAACTTCAGTAATCAACAAAATATGAACAATCTAGTAATAATTTCATTAATTTTTTTTTTCTTTGATATGCTTTTCTGTTATTAGATATATATTATGTATTTATAAAGAACATACCTCTAGGTAATAAATCCATGGTGAAATGAATTTATAAAATTCGCACACCATTTTTAAAACACACCTTACAAAGACTGTAGTTGGAACAAGACTAAACAGAGGAAGTGGAAGAGACTAGCAATGGTTGCCTTCCTTATTGTCTTAAACAGGTTTGGGTTAAACTAGATAATTAAATTGTTCTGATTTCAATGAATAGAAGACTTTAGCACGTTTTGGCACGTAAATTGACTTTTTACGACCACATTATATTTTCAACTTTTGTCGCCGTAAAATAGACGTTTAGCCGTTTTAGATCGAACCCACCATCTGTACAAAGGAAATCGTTTATCTGAACCTGCTAGGCCCAAGACCATCTGACGAATCCTGAGAAGAAATCGATTTAAGGGCAGAGAAAATGCCTTTCATTAGTTGGAAATTATGTGGTCCAACCCTTTAATGTTGAATTTGTTCTCGCCCATGAAAATAATGTAATTTCAGAAGTCTGGATGTTTTTACAAATATTCTTTCGAAAATTTTATTTTCTTTATTTAATTTTTCTGACTAATGAAAGGTTTTTTTTGACTTACTCTGGCCTTAAATCCATTTGTTCTCAGGATTCGTCGAAAAGTATCTCGCCCAGCAGATGTCCACAGCTGCATATTAATTTTATTTGTTAATTTTTTGTCCAGTCTATTGGGATCAGCTTTAAATTTACGTACAATTAATCTCTCATCACTGTCAGAGAAAATTCTTGGCTGTACCGATCGGCCTTTGTCATCCAATTTTCATAATATTTATCGTGCTTCTTGCCGCAATAAACTGAATAACGGCCTACTACATTAAGGACAATAATATAATATCAACTAAACTAAAATATAACTTACCCTCATAGTAATAATCGGCAGGATTTAAATAAACTGTGTGTTCCTCCTTGATTTGAGTATCTAGTAGGCAATCTGTACATGCAAGATACAAATACATTAATTTGTGTTAAATATATATATATACATTTATTGTTGTGATATCATCAACCATAAAAGTTTTCAAAGTAAATAAGAAACTTAAGTAACACTGTGAAAATCCAGAATGTGGAGGGGCGAAATAAAAGTTACGAAAGGTTTTTTTTTCAGAAATAAATAATATAATTTATATACATTCTAAAGTAAGTAAAACATTTGGCACATCTATAAAAAATTTGATATTTTGTAGAAATATACGATGTAGAATTAACAAATTTTACTATTCATAACATCTAGATGGTCTTGGCAGTGGCTTTTGTGATGTAACAGTTTTTAGCGCCACATTCTTGAGATGGCCCCCTTGGACGTAGCATCGTTGGATGTATGTGTGGAATACCCGCTCTGTAGCTACAATCTGGTCCTATCTTAGATGAACCATCGTGAACGTGCCAAACTTGTTTTTTAGCGCGGTTCCTCCCTCCCCCATAGGGAGGAACCCCGCTTATAAGGTTGATCTCATGATGCAATCCAGAAGTGCCGACTAGAAAATTTTGCGTTTCAGAACCCCTAGAGACCGAAAGGTCCGATTTAGATGAAATTTGGTACAAAAATCCGTCGTCCAATTTGAAAGGTCAAGTTCGTTAACCAGCAAAATCCGTCCACTGGAAGATGGCGTTTGGGGCGAAATTCGCGCAAAAAAAATCGTATCGCTTACGTTTTTGAGTTCATAAGCTTGTAAGCACTCGTTTTATAGGCTTCTTGTGCTAGGAAAATGAATGAAGCCATTTTCAAGGCGATAGCTTTAACCGTTTTCGAGAAAATTGGAAAAATAGTCTTTGAATACCGTTTTTGGTTTGGGTACTTAGAATCATGGGATTCAGTTGAAACATTTTCTGCATGTTCTACTTTCATTAAAACTAATATGTTGAAATTTGTGTTACGTTTGGAGTTAAGGAAGGGTTAGAATAAAATATTTTATTAACAGACATAAAAAGTTTTGGTAACTTTGTATACTTTCCTTAATATCTCGAAAAAGATTGAGAATCTTGGTAAACAGAAGAATACCATTAGAAAGCTTACTAAATGCTCTACAAAAAAGGTTCTAATGAAAGTTTTGATTAGACGATGTCAACTGGAGAAATGAGTGCTTAACACTTTAAAGTAATTGATTTCGCTTATTCGAACTGTTCTTTGTGTCTGTTTTTATTCCTTGTTATTTTTTAACTGCTTATAGTTGGATAATGTATTTGATAATAAATCAGGTTGAGAAAAATAAGAAAAACCATTTAATCTTAGAGATATGGATTTCCAAGATATAGCTTTTCAACTGCCTAGCGGGGTCGTTCCTAGGGCGGGTTGGCCTATCCAGGTAAGATCGTAAATAAGACCTTTCTTGAAAGTAAAGATGGAACTGTCAACTTTGGTCCTTCTCTGCCTCCCAGCACTTTCAATGCTGACGAAGGCTACCAATGAGTAGCCAAAACATCCTAAATATAGATTTTTTAACAAAAATCGTATTGAGGTTTCTTTAACCGAATCCCAACCATTCCATCTTTACTTATCACCTCGACGGCTAACTATCTAAACTTCATGCTTTCTAGAAATGTGGACCCAAAATAATAACAGCTTCTATTTTAATCATTTTAAATGAGTCTAGAGATAAGAACGGAACCGCGCTAAGATGATGCAGTTCCTGCGAGTCGGACTTTTTTAGTGTGAATTATATTCTGAGCGATAGCAGTGTTGAAAAGATTTGCCATATATCTGATGATAAAAACTGTAATACATTGTTGCACCGAGATTTGGAAGAGTTGAATTATCCTGAGGACCGGAAATGAACAAGACTGCTGAACAAATAAAAGGAAGCTATAAGATCAAAACTGTATAAAAATAGTGCAAACTGCATTATAGTGAGTTTTCATTGCCAAATCCTTAGATATTATTTAAAAGATACATATAAATTTTTCTTTCTCATATTACTTTGAACCAACCCAGAGATTTAAATTAAAATAACTAATGATTATATTTCTAAAAAATATATAAATCCGACTATTTCAAGTTGTTGATGCATATTAAAGTTTCCCCTCCTAAACGTGAGATAGAGATCGTCATTATTATCTAGACCTGCTAGCAGGAGTATATGTAGCAAAACTAAACTATATCAGAAAAAATAACTGACGATCTAACCTGGTGGAGACGCCTTCTTGATTTTAGATTGAGGACATTTTTATTAATTTAGCATTTTATATTACTAAGAAGTAGTGAGATATTTCATGATACATTATTTAAATTGAACCCATTTATGTTGGAGATATCATTACAATATATATATATATATATATATATATATATATATATATATATATATATATATATAGAGAGAGAGAGAGAGAGAGAGAGAGAGCGATCAACAATTTTAAGAGAGGTCATTTTTGTTATCTAGTAAATACGATCGATAAAGATTTGAAGAAATGTTTCAAGAGTTCCAACCTTAATACCTACATTCTTTCAAAAAGTACTAAAATATTGTAAAGAGATATTGATGTAAATGCAGACCTTACCTTGAGATTTCTGACTGTAGTCCATAATCTTCAGCTATCCTCGTGTCTACTCGAACAGCCTCAGTATGAATAGTTCGTATCTCTGCAAATAGGAGGCAACCAATGAATCTTTAGGTACATTTTTTCCAAGGGAGATTGACAAAATTAAACAATAATAGACATACAGAGCGTACGGACGTTCACAAAATGAGTTTTCCCTTTCAGAAAGTAAAATAATTAGAAGTGTATGTACGTCACACAAGTGCTGCATAACTAATCACAGTCTCCAGCAAGTCTATGCTGCATTCTTGAAGAATTTTCTTAAAATAATCTAAATAAATATAATATGGGTCTCCCCGTGGTCTAGTAGATAACACCTGAGATTCTTAGGCGGGAGATGGTGGGTTTTGATCCCACTGGCAGCAGGAATTTTCTCATCTCACGGCTCGTTAAGAAAACTCCTCGCTGCACCAGGATGAGCCGTAAAAAAAAATAAAATAAAATAAAAACAATAAGCCATGAAGGGTCTCCCCGTGGTCTAGTAGCTAACACCTTAGATTCTAATACAGAGTCCCACCTGTAGCAGGAATTTTATAGGTTTATTAGGTTAACAAAAAATCAGTCCCGTTACAGGCCAGGAGAGCCCTGAGGGACAGATATTTTATAGAGGTATCTGATTCATGATGTTCGGGACACTAGGGAGATAGTGTGGTCAGTACTATGCTCCGGCTGCCTGATTTTCTCCTTTGCAGGTACTCATTAATAAATTAATTAAAGGCTGGGTTGGCCTAGGGAAGGTCAGGGAGACCGAATCCAATCCATGAGGAAAGACAATAGAATATAAAAAGGTGATGGCTTTTCTTTTGTAGGTAAAAAGAAAAGGCATCAGCCCTACCCTGGCTAGAAAAGGGTGGTAACCTATAGATAACCTGTCCAAAAAATCGTTGACAATAATAAATAGACTTTAAAATGTTAATAAAGAGAGAAATCAAAACTAAATTAATAATTTGCCCATACGGGCAGTTATTTGTACTTCTTTGCAACAAAACGTCATGGACAAGATGTCCCACCAATGAGGAACATGTGTTGTCAAAAAAAAATCGGTTCATTAAAATATTGGGTTTACTCCGGAAAAAGATGATATAAAAATTAATATTTGAGTCAACTGATAATTAGAAATGCAAAATACTATTTCTATTTATCTAGGTTATTTTAAATAAATTATACAGAATATGGCTACATTAACACAATCCTGGCTGGACTCTCCACCTTCTGTGGAATGTGTTTAGTTTTGCAGCTCCTGCACGAGAGACTTTTAGATACTTGAAAAAGACGGATTGAGTTGAAACATTTTCTGGATGTTTATAACTTTCATACCAACTAAGGCCTCGGGTACGATACAAGTGATGAGTCATGGGCGTATATAAGGGGGGGGCTGCAGCCCCCCCCCCCCGAAATTCTGATTTGATCGGTAAACATTTCATAAAACCCTTAAAAATAAATTAAATAAGATCATTTAGTTCATAAAACATATTCTATTTTGGGGGTAATAGCGTTTAAGTTGGCTAAAACTCTTCCAAGATCTAAATTGTTAGTATTCCATAAACCGGAAATGGTTTCAGTCCCCCCCCCGAAATTTTCCCAGCCCCCTCCGAAATTATTTTCTATATACGCCCATGCGATGAGTGACAGGCTGGAGCCTGCAAGCGACGTCGCCCGGTCGCTCATGCCTATTGTAGCTAGTCCTCATTCCTACTTCACTCCAGCTTAACATTAATGTGAGCGACGCAGCAAGTCTAAGCTCTGACGCTTATCGCTCGTATGGTACCCGAGGCCTAAGGCCGGGCGCAAATTGAGCCCAGCGCAGACGCAGCAGAGACGAAGCACAGGCCTCGGCGTTTCTGCAACACATTAGTTTCAATGGAGTGCCGCATATTGAAGCCAGCGCAGGCGCAGGCGCGGCAAGGGCCTCTGTCGTCCCTCGGCGTTTTTGTGTTTTCACACAGATTCCTACGTCCTCTGTCGGTACTGGCTCGCCCGCTATTCCATTTAATCATGGAAAGTTTTATATGTGAAGTGAAAACTTTTACTGTGTTGTGCGATACAAGTCTTCTGAATTATATGAGGACGACAAGTAAAGACCAGACATGGGATTAAATCGCCAAAGAATTAAACACGGACAACGGTAAGTACAGGTTATTTTGTCTGTTTTTAATATATTAATTGAAAAGCAAAGTAGATTTACATTTAAAAGCGTTGCAACTCTTTAAAATATTATTGAGATTACAATTGAGTTAAAACAAATAAATTAAGTGAACAAAAATAGTGAGTATTATAAAAATGAATTATGTAAGTACAGGTTATTTTACCTGTTTTCATTATTTTAATAGAAATACAAAGTAGATTTACATTTAAAGATGTAGTAACACTCAAAAATAGTATTAATATAACAATTGAACTGAAACAAATAAATCAAGTGAAGAAAAATAGTATTATTATCAAAATGAATAATATAAGTACAGGTTATTTTGCCTGTTTTCATTATTTTAATAGAAATACAAAGTAGATTTACATTTAAAGATGTAGTAACACTCAAAAATATTATTAATATATCAATTGAATTAAAAAAAATAAATTAAGTAAACAAAAATAGTGAGTATTATAAGAATGAATTATGTAAGTTCAGGTTATTTTACCTATTTTTAATAAATTTATTTAATTTAGTAGATTTAAAAATAAAGTAACTCTTAAAAACATTATTGAGATTACAATTGAATTAAAGCAAATTGTATTAAGTGAACAAAAATAAATGAGAAAATTGTTTGTAGTTAAAGAATGACGAACCACTCAAAGCTGGTTTTCTTATGGTTACATGTTTACCGTGAATAGCTCAAAAAAAAAATTGTATAAAATTGCTACTTTCTCTCATACTCTATTGTAATTGTTTCCCACATGTTGACATTAGGTTCAGGGATTTAAATAGGTTGCAAGTGTGTCCATATTGCCCGGCATACTTTAGACATAATGTTGGGAAAAGTCCTTTCTCCCAACCTATAGCTATTATTTTAAACATATCCCCAGAAGCCAAGTATTTGAAAGGAAATACTATTGCATTATGTTATTTGTGTTCTAATATCTAATAAATGTTGTTATAGGAAAGAAGGCTGAAGACCAATGGACAAAATTGATAAACTACCAACGGAATTCGATATACAACTGTTGATATATCCCTTGGAATATCAACAGTTAAGAAGAAGAAAACTATTTGTTGCAGTTACGGAAGCTGAAGACAAAATTTATCCTCAATCTCGGAACGATGGTTGAGAATTAGCTGATAATCCATCATATTTACTAACGCCCACGATTATCAATTAACATGATGAGGAAGAAACAACACAAACCTTCATTGAGATTGAATTATTTTGTCTATTTACTCATTTTACTTATTGTATTAGTTTATTCTCCGGTTCGTTAATTATTTTTCTTGTCTCATTTTTTCTGTTATTTTAAATAAAATTGTTAAATATGATATGTACATAAAATAAAACTATGCTTGCCTAAGACATATTGCTACCTTCACTTCATTTCCAATTGGCCTCTGAGCACTGCATTCCTTTTCTTTAATTTCACTTTAATAATCTCATGTATTTTATAAAATTGTTGTCGAGTTGTATATTAGAAATTCAAAGTAAATACTCTTTTAAAAATATAGTAAACACATTAATAGGCACACATTTGGTAGGTTTTTAATATGGCCTAAGTTTCATTCACTTCATTTCATTTTTTGGGGTTAATTCAATTGTTTTAATTTCAAATTTCGTTGAGAATAAATTTGAAGTCTAGTCTCCCTTCAAAATGTATGAATTCAATTGTTATGTTAATGGTATTTTTAATTAAAAACGCCTCAACTTTATTATGATCACCTCAAACCATAAATATTTTATTTATTTATTTCCTTTCCTTACACGTAACATTTCGGCCTTTAGGCCATTTTCAAATCACTAGAAGAAAAATAAAGTAAGTGTTAACATCACATTTTTAATTAAGCTTGGACCTCGGAATTTTCTTCTGGAGTAAATAAGGATATGAGATAATTTTTTTTTTTTTTTTTTTATTCCTACCCCCAAAGAAAATTTGAAAATCAAAATTGCTGGCTTGTGCCAGTTCATGTTCTACTCCACGTGCATTTGTCAGTGTTTGAAGGTGGAGTACATTTTTTTCGATGCAAGTCTTTTCTTGAAGGGTCCATCGGTTATAATATAATTAGAATGGAAGCAGATCAAAAAGGAGCTTCGATGAATGAGTATTTAAAAAGAAAAAAGGAGAAGTGTAAACAATTTTTAGTGGATTAAAGTTGAGTAAAGGATTTGTTTTTAGAAAGAAAAAAGCACCTTAAGGCACTGGGGGAAATTTATTATTTAAAAAAAAAAAAAAATTTAAATTCCACCACATTTTCTGTATGGTTTGAAAATTGTTGTCAGCCTAACGTTTTAAAGAAACTAAAAAATACTGATATTTTTAATAAATCTGCTGAAGAACTAATTGGTTTTGTATATTAATCAAGGATACTGGCTTGTTGGGAGTACTAAGAAAGATTTAAATTCTATTATTAATAATCTAAATGTTAATGCTAAGGTAAAATGTTAAGAAGAGTTCAATGTTTTCATAGATTATGTAATGATAAGGAAATAACTTAAATCTAGGTAAATTAAGGAATAAATTACAAACATACCAGAGAATAAAAATAATAAAACTAAAATGTGATAATAGATATAAAATGGCGCTAATGATCCGAGCAATCGATGCACCATAATAATAAAAATGGTAAACATATAACCTTTGTAGATTGTAAGAATATAAGAGAAAATTTATTATTTAGAAATAATGATGCGGATAGTGAACTAATAAAGAAGTATAATGAGTATTTATAAGAAAGAACTGGTTGTGAATTTAACTGATATAAAAATCCCTTAGGAAGTAATTAATTAAATGAAAATGTAGATTTGTTTCTGACGAATGCCCAGATAGATATAATAAATGTAATAGTAGATGTAGAGTGTATTTTAAAATCATTAGATACTTGTAAAAAACATTTAAATAGCCTTAGAAATAATATAAGTAAGAAAATTGGAAATTTTGTAGAGAAGAAAGAAAAAATGTTTTTAACTGGGTAAATTAATTAAAATTTGGGAGAAGGATTTAAAAATTAAAATTAGGTTTAAAAAAGAAAATTCTAAAGTTATATTAATATAAATGGGTTTGAGGGTCCAATGAGATGTTAACACTTCATTTTTTTTTCTAGTGGTTTGAGAATGGCCTGAAGGCCAAAACGAGTGTGTAAGGAGAGGAAATAAATAAATGAAATATTTATGGAATATGTGATGATCATACTAGGGTGTTTTTAATTTAGCTTGACCTCAGAATTTTCTTTTGGAGGATATTATAAGATAATATTTTTGTTTCACTATATTTTTAAATCTACTTAATATTTCGAGCAATATATCCGAAATCGTTTTTAAAATATTAAACTCGCCATGAGTTTCTCTTTTTCTCAAAAAGTTCCTAGATTTCCCTCTCTTTCATTTTTTTAAAAATACAGACGATAAAAAAGCGTACTGTTTTCGAATCGTCAGATTTGGACTCAAGGCTCAGCAACGCAGCGCGTGGCTTCTATCGGAACTAGGCAAGTTACCGAGCTGGGTTCAATTTGCGTTACCGTTTCTGAACTGGGTCCTACGGACCTCCTCTGTCTGTTTTCTCGCTATTTCTGAAGCCCCTGAGCTGCGTCTGCGCTGGGCTCAATTTGCGCCCGGCCTATGAGGTTAAAATGTTTATAAACATAGATAAGCTGTCTCGATATTCTTGTATATTTCCTTAAATGTCTCATAAACGGCAGGGAAATCGTGGTAAGTAGAAAATAACCATTCGAAAGCTTACAACATTTCCTACTAAAACGATTCTTATGCAATTCTAGATAGAAAGATGGAGAAATCGCTGCTTAAAAGTCGAAACAGTGATTTTCCTCGGCTTTTAATTTTGTTTTTGTTTTTTAGCAGTAAAATTATTATTTCGGGGAAACAAGGTAAGAAAATGGAAAACATTCGAGTAAGCTTTCCTTTAGACGAAGCGGAGTGAAAATTTTCTCAATAAAGTTGTCTACTGCCATTATTCTGTGCATTATTTCGCCTAAAATCTCGTCTTTCCTTCATCTCTTTTGAGTAGGTATATATTTTACCAAATATCATAAACAAAAAAAATTACCTGTTTCTATTCCAAGCTTTACGTATTTAATGAATAAGTACGGAAACGTTCCTAGATGACGCAGTTCCTGTGGAGTCAGACTTTTATATGATTTCGGCTCCATGACGTAATCCGAGAGGGCAAAGATTTCATGACCCATAGATCACAGAAATATAGCTAATCCTTGCCATTTAACCTCCTTCACCCCAATACGGTTTGCAGTTTGCATCAATGCCACTTAATTATATAGTATAACAGTTAAAAATACACTCTAAACGCATATATAATACATATAAATCACTCTAACTGCACAAAAGCCACTAACTAATTGTAATGCAACCTAAAAGGCCTGGAGAGGACAGGCTTGGCGAGCTGGCGTGGTGCGGGCCTGGGCCCTGGGGATCGGGACTGGCGTCGGGGGCCCTGCCCGACGACTCGGACAAGATTTGTTCCGAGCTCCGTGGGATGTGGGTGCTCTGTGAGGGGGGAGCGAGCACATCCCAGCAGCGGTAGCTCTCATAGCAAGCTTAATCTCCACTCACGATAATAAGGTTTAGGGTTGTCAGGCTGGGCCTGCGGGTCCTTCTCTTCCCCTGCCTCTTCCCGTCTCCCGCTGGGTCGCCATTGTCCTTTCCATCATAGGCCTAACATTCTCCACTGGCGTTAATGACCGTAAGGTTGGCACGCCTCAAAAATCTAATATTTTATTTATCGATACAGGGTGTCCCGATTTTAAATGGCAAAACTTCAGGAGCGTGTAGGGGACTGTAAAACTAAGACAGAAAGTCCTTTAGAGATTTGCTCGTTTTTGCTTCGGTTTGGAGAAAATCGCAAAACAAGAAACGAGACCAGTTTTCATTTTTGTACTTACTTATTTAAATTTTCATTGGAAAAAAATTGCCATTGCTAATTGTTTCAAGAAACTAATTACTAAAATTCAATCTTTTGATGCTGATATAGTTTTCGTGTACAGTTTCTGCAATGGTAATACTTTAGAAGCGGTGCGAGTGTTTGCGCGCCGATTCACAAATAGAAGATTGCTTAATCGACGAGACTTTTTGTTAACTTTTAATAGACAACAAGAGGCTGAGTCATTTTATTTATTTACATTTTTTTAATATTATCATCCATTCAGTTAAGTTAATAAACGTTGGCCTCTTGTAGAAACGTAAACGTAACATCTAATACTGACTTGATAAATTGCAGCTAAACACTGTTCTGATGATATTTGGTGCATGATATCTATGATTCGGTCTCTTAACCCTTTCAGTTCCATTCTCCAGCCGACTGGACATAATTTCTTTACTTTGTATCACACTGCCTATGGTCGATAGATGTTTACTACCACTTTGGTTTGAAGCTCTATGTACTTTTCTTCCACCTGATATCTAATATAAATTGTTTCCATTCGATTTTGAAAGGTTATGTGTAAAATCTTCTCTACTCCACCGCGGGCAGTCATGGATTCTAAAAGTTATTGACTTTTCTTTACATATTTAGTCCAAATGGTTTCTTTTTAGTGAATAAAACTCCTCCAAATTTAATGTACATGATCTTTTTAAAGGTTGAAAGTTCAATTTTATCAATAAAGTTTGTAATAAGGTGTCTACGAATTTTTAAAAATACATGTTCTAATCTATTTTTACAATACCTTATTATATTTGAGCTTTTACAATAATATTTACTAATAATTTTTCAAATTTATTTTTTCTGAATTAATTTATTTTAAATTGTTAATAAATTACTGCTTTAATTATATATTTTTTTAATATTTCAAAATTTTGAATTTTGGTTTTCATCCACAGTTGATTGACACCGAATCAACTTCCTGTTTCAAGGTTCCCTATGCGAAGAAACCAATTAATAAAAATCAATATCTTTGCATAATTTTAAGTAATAAATTCTGCAATATTTGGAGATGGTACGGGTGGCGATTATAACCTTTCAATGTCCGTCATATTGCCAGCTGCGATATTCCTAATGCAAGCGTTGGACTCAATTTCTTCATCTACAATATGCTCATAAAACCGCCTGGAATTGGTCGCCTTCATTATGAGTTAACAATGACCCAGTCTCTTGTTGTCAATAAAAAAGTTAACACAAATACTCGCCGATTAAGCACTCTTCTATTTGCGAATCGGCGCGCAAACACTCGCACCGCTTCTAAAGCATTACCGTTGCAGAAACCGTTCACGAAAACTATATCAGCATCAAGATATTGAATTTTAGTAATTGGTTTCTTCAAACAATTTGTAATGACATTTTTTTTTTCATTGAAAATTTAAATAAGTACAAAAATGAAAACTTGTTTCGTTTCTTCTTTTGCGATTTTCTCCAAAACGAAGCACACATGAGCAAATCTCTAAAGGACTTTTTGTCTTAGTTTTACAGTCCCCTACACGCTCCTGAAGTTTTGCCATTTAAAATGGGGACACCCTGTATAGCGACCTATGGGTTATGAAACATTGACATTTCTCATCAGCACTTCCGGTCTGCGTCATTGGATCGATGCCATAAGCAGGTTTTGAAGCTAAAGAACGTAGTGTCATTTATTGTGGTAAATAATTTGAAAAATATAAATTTTATTGAAGTCAAAATCAATAAAACATGAATTGGCAGAACTGGCGGGAAATGTGCCTTATCAG
The DNA here is from genome assembly GCA_946811695.1 of Gonocerus acuteangulatus. NCBI lineage: Eukaryota > Metazoa > Arthropoda > Insecta > Hemiptera > Coreidae > Gonocerus > Gonocerus acuteangulatus. Next base: position 87,817,668 of record OX328128.1, on the reverse strand, counting down.
GAAGCCTTATCAGATATCCGTTATCGAAACATTTCGAAAGTTAGATGAGTTGAACTTGACAGATAAACCTGTAGTAAAGGTTTGTATATGCAGGGCCTCCCCTAGGGGGGGGGGGAGGCACGGAGAAAAGTTGGTCGGGGGCCCGGTGTCATTTTTTTACTCGCATTATAATTTGAAATAACAAAGTTATATACCTACCATCTTCCTCTCCGTTCAATTACTAATGTATTTAATTTTATTTTCAGAGAAATGTCAGTTTTAAATAATTCAATTAATAGTTTTTGGAAATGTTAATGGAAGGAGGGAGGGGGGGGGGGTTAAGGGGCCCGTGAAGTTATTTGGCTCCGTAATTCCTCTCAGTGGCCTTGTGTATACGTATATTTATATGTGCATATATATATATATATATATATATATATATATATATATATATATATATATATATATATATATATATATATATGATTGATTGGTGAGACGACTTCTCTCTCCAGCGGTGTTCTTTCTCTCCTTTCTCCAATATTTCGCCTTCCTAATGTATGCATTTCCTTGCCAACCATCAAGGATGGATGAAGTCAGCCTGACGAAGCCGGAGAGGAAACCGGCGAAATATAGCAGAAAGAACACCGCTTGAGAGAGAAGCCGTCTCACCAATCAATCATTTCAACCCCAGCGAAGCAACTTAAAACAAAATATGTATATATATATATATATATATATATATATATATATATATATATATATATATGTATATATATATATATATATATATATATATATATATATATATATATATATATATATATATAGTCAGTCACAGTAGACTCTCCCTTATCTGGCGTTCTCTTATCCGGCGGTCTCCAAGAGGAATGAGTGACGGATCTCGAAACTCGCTCGAGCTAGAATGGCTCAAGTGTTCCTAGAAAACCTTCCCTTCCGAGCTAGCCAAACATTTGTTTCGTGGTATTTCATTTAATGGAAGTCAAAGGAAGAATGTATGTTTCGCTTTAGAGGCAGGAACTTGTGTTTCTACTGAGAAAATAAATAATTCTACTACGTTACATGTGGCTGGAACGCCTGTTTTTTTGAGTGGACTGCAAGTTTTAAAAGTAACTTTAATAATATGTACCATTGTAAATATAAAATATTAAATATGTTACTTATTATTATATTCTCAAATAATAAGGTTTTCAAATATATGTCACTGCTTCTAACTGAATTCTCTAATCCAACTGGACCCCGGTACCGACAGGATTAGGGAGAGACTTCTGTATGTATGTATGTATGTGTATGTGTATGTGTATGTGTATGTATGTATATATATATATATATATATATATATATATATATATATATATATATATATATATATATATATCAGCTGTTTGACACCGTTTGGCCGATTTTGACCAAACTTGGCACACAGGTAGGTCTTGATCCGGGAAGTGTCACAGGCAGCTCCTGCGTTACGGATTTTTTCCAAGTATTTTTAAAATTGTTTAATAGTAAAATAAAATCAACAATATAATTAGTCACTGAAAAGGAGAAAGTGGTTGACTTCCTCTGATCGTCCATTCCTGAAAGTGCAGAAGTCGAGTAAAACAGGAAGTGAGGTATTTTGACAACACTGTCTAGTGTAGCTTTCTTTGTATTGGGATAATTTACAAGTCAAACAGCCTCCCGCTTTTTCTGAGAGTTAGGTATGTCTAAATTAGTTAAACAAAAAATTAATTTATCAATTTAGTTTTCCTACATATAACACAAAATCATAAGATTTTATTATTAGTCACGAATAAGCATGTTATGGAAACACACATTTACTGTCTTTGGGTTTCCTAATTCTCATTTAACATAATATGTTTCTGGGGGAAACATGTGCAAGAATACTGCATAAAGCAGTCATTTTCTGTTATCTTATCAATAGAAACTATCTCTCTCGGCTTTCATGTAAACAATTTTTCAGCAAAGACAGACCTAAGCTATTATTGACATTAAGGAACTTATTTTTATTCAGAAGAGCTTCAGTATTTGTTGGTACATATTTAATAAAAATATTTCAATGAGTACGTTATAACCAAAAACAAATGAAAGGGGATTTTTTAATTAAAACATAAGATATTCAAAAAAACGTGTAAAAAGAGAAGGAAAAAACAAAATATTACTCACATCCTGTTCAGATAACAGAGTAAAGTTCGAGATAACTATTTTCTGGACGTAAAAGCTATTATTACAACCAAATGCATACAATAAATATATCTCAAGATTTTTAAAATAATTTTTATGAATATCATGTTATTTTAATGAACTGTTTTTCCTTAGTTAAGTAGTGTCAATACGTTTTATTCCACATCTAGTTTTGAATTAATTCTGCACTTTTAACGGACACAAGAACTTTCTAAGTGAAAACAAGTACGTACCTTTTTAAATTGTGATTAGATATTTCGATTGTCTTCTTTCAAAAATACCAAAACAAACTAAAAACATGGGAACCAAAACGTCACTTATCTAAAAGAAGAAAGTTTTCACTGTTACTAACCTTCCTTGCTTATAACCTTATAGTCAAGTTAGGGGGCCTTCCCCAATGACTAATCCATGATCCAAAGAGGTTTTAGTTTGGGGTAGAAATTCACAAGGGGTATTTCGGGGTTATATGTTTAGTTTATGACGACGCAGTGGCCTAAATGTATAATTCATGTGGGCGAAAAAAAATAATAATTCCTATAAAAGAATTAAAAAATATTTACACAAGGAGTTACAGTCATGTTCTATCCTGGATGGAAAAGGTTGGTAACATATAGATAGGCTTGCCATATTTTTGGTGAGTGAAACCGGGACACATGTGGGATGGGCATCCCGGGGGTTGGGGGGGGGGGGGGGGCAATGGAATAAAAATGGTACAAATTAGAAGCAAAATGGTGAGTTAGTTTTAAGCCTCGCAAGTAACGGGTGTGGGGAATCTGGAACCCTTAATTGTTAGTATACCCACTTCTTAAAAATAAAAAAAAGAATTTTTGCTACTTAATTTACTTAAAAAAATTGCCTAGCCAAATAGTAGAGGGTCTTGACAATGGCAGCGATTTGCAAGTAGTTCCAGCGTTTGCTCACAGATAACAGTTAGAATACTTCTCACTTAATTGATACTGTGCGTGGTAGACAAAAATGTTGCTTGTAGAAAAGTAACCGATTCATAAAATATTCTTTAAAAAAAAAAAATCATTTCTTTTTACACCTTAGAGCCGTTTCCGGGACATTGATAAAATTGGGCGGGACACGAGCAAAATACTGAGGCATATGGCAAGCCTACCTATAGATAACGTCCAAAATTTTTCTGTCAATTATAAATGGACGTTAAAAGTTCAATAATTTCTACACATTTTGGGTTCAAATTTCTTAAAATAATTGTAGCTAAAAAAAGTTATGGCATTTGAATGTCATTCATGAAAATCATCAGAGCCTGTCAAAAGCTATATTGCCACTGCGCCTCATAAAAATGCTACATTTGATCCATTTTTCGGGAAAAAACACATTTGTCCAATTTCTGAAAAAATACCACATTTTAGCCAAATTTGAAGATTTTTTTTTGTCTGAGTGCTCACATCAGAATAAAAAAAAATAATGAATTAATATCTATGCTAGGGCCGCCATTAGGGGGGGGGGCACGGAGGACAGTTGGACATTTGTAGCCCCAGGAAATGCCAATGTATCTTGACGTATGTATGTGACAATAAGTAAATTTTCCACTCCATTCAATTACAAATGTATTTAATTTTGTTTTCAGAAAAATTCCAGTTTTAAATAATTGCATTAATAGTCAGCATTTTCGGATTGGGTCATGAGGTCAACCTCATAAGCAGGGTTCCTCCCGCCCTCCATGGGGAAGGAGGAACCCCGCTAAAACTTTAAGCCATTCCCTATAAGTTTAACATTAAATAAAAAAATAATTTATTTCTATTAATAAATAATTCTGTTGTTAGGTCTGGTACATTTAGGGAATTTATATATTTTGAGGCAAACACATTGATTGGAAATAGAAGGTTTAATTAAATGATTTTTATTTATCCCATTATTTACAATATTTTGAAATTTAAGATATTTTCAATAATAACATATATATATATATATATATATAAAAAAAAAAAACTCTTTGAACATAAATAATAAAACAATATGCAAATTGCAATAGAATTCATAATAGAGTTTTTATGAAACATAACACTTTTTACAAAGAAGTAGTTATTTTACCAAGTATTTACAATTATTAAAGAGTCATGTTTTATGACAATTACAAATATATTTAGAAATGAAAGTAATAATACAAATTGTACACAGTTTATAATACAAAAAAAAATTGAATTTGAAAATACTTTACACAGTCCAAATATTGAAGTATTACTATGTGTTAAAAAATATTGAAGAGTTGTACACGCTAATTTGACACAGAATGTTTGAGAAATCTTAAAATGAAAATGTGTTAATTAACTATTAGAAACGAGCAATTTTTTCAACTTTTTTATACAATATTTTCAATAATTATAGAGTAATTCTAACAATGCCTGTGGCCCAACGGCCGAGAGCGTTGAGACATGAGTATTCCATGTCAAGTGTCATGGGTTCGATTCCCACTAGGGGTGATGGCTTTTCTTACCCATCCCTAAAATTTGTGTTATATACAAGCGTATGTTAAAATTTAAATAAAATATATTTACCAATATATGCTAATGAGATTTTCGAAATTAAAATAGTAATACAAATTGTACACTGTTTACATTAAAAAACAAAAAGAAAAACTTGGAATTTGAAAATACTCAACACAGGAGTACAAATATATGAAGACTATTACACACTAAATTTACAAAGAATGTTAGAGAAATCCTAAAAATTTGTTGAGCTATTGGAAAAAATTATACATTTTTCAACATTTTATTTACAATATTTCAAGTTATTAATTGTATTTATAAATATACATCAAGATATGTAAATTAAAGTAATAATACAAAACTTACATAGTTTACATTAGATAACAAATTCCTAGAAATTTAAGATATTCAACAGACTGATTTACATTTTCCCAATGAGTTTTTACCTATTAATTTATGAAATATTAAGCATCAATCTCTCATGAAAAATTAGTATTTTTTTTAGTTATTATTTAAGACACATAGAGATTTGTAAATTGAAAAAGTATTTCAATTTGTACAGGTTTACGTCGTAAGGGGTCACAACAGGTAACTGATAGTATTCTAAGCGGAAATAAATCCCTCCAAGTTCTCAACGTTTTCCCTAGGAAAATACTATCACCAATCCGTTTCTCATTTTCATACCTTATTTTATTTAAATACTAATTTTAGTATTAAATGGAATTAAAAAATCAATAACAAATTAAAACATTAGGTAAACAGAGACACAAACCCGTTGAAAAGAACAAATCTAACAATTTAGAGGTTTTAAGCACTTATTTCTCGGATTGACATTGTCAACATAATAACATCTTAACCTTTTTGTAGGGAATTCCGTAAGCTTTTAAATGGTCACCTTCCACTTATCACGATTTCTTAACCGTTTTCGAAATATTTTAGAAAATAACCGAAAATCCCAAAACTTTTCATGTCTCTTAATGAAATACTTTATTTCTAGTACTTCCTTAACTCCAAACGGAACCAAAATTTATCTATCTTAGATTAGATGAATGTCAATCTTTTGGAACAAGTTTCAACTGAATCAACTATTACTGATTACCCAAACTGAAAATTAGTTTGGAAAAGTAGGTGTTACAATGTTTCTTGAAAATGGTTACAGATATTGCTTTAAAAATGGTTTCTTTTATTTTTGCTATGTTAAAGAACCTATACAATGAATACCTGCATGCATATGAACTTGAAAATGTAAGCGTTCTGATTTTTTTTTTGCGTAAATTTCTCTCTAATAGCCATGTTCTGGTGGACGGATTCTGCTGGTTAACAAACTTGACCTTCCAAAATTGACGAAAGATTATTTTTGTAGCAAATTTCAGCAAAATCAGACCATTTTTGAGCTGGTGGGAGAGTGAACAGACAAATATATATACACAAATTTGAACAACCGTTATATTCGTGATCTATGGGATCTGAAACGTAAAATTTTCTTGTCGGCATGTCCGGATTGCATCATAAGATCAACCTCATAAGCTGGTTTCCTCCCTACCTATGGAGATGGGAGGAACCCCACTAAATAGGAGAAGTAGAAGTGTGTTTGATTTGTTGTGTCTGCTAAAACTACTACAATTATTTTCCTGTTTACGTCATACAAACATCAACACATTCTCCAACAAACGAGTCGTAAAACTCATCAAACCTGTCATCAAAAGTCATTTCTGATATTTGAACCGGATGAGGTTCTCTGCAAGGAATGGACGGGAAGAGTGGAGGCACCAAGTCTGGGCTGAGGAGAATTTTAGATTTCGTCTTCTTTCTGTGCCTCTTTTCTTTCAAACCACTTACAATTTCTCTATCATTATCTAAAATGTCTCCCTTATTCCTTTGAGTGTTTTCATCAGATCCGACGTTCTTCCTGGGATATCGAATCCTCTTCAGGCCCTTTTCTTGGCAAAGAGATGACCCAAGGTATTTGATTTTGAAATTCAGTTTGTCAATTCGCTCGTTTTTTTTCTTCAAAAAGTCTTTGAGCCTTGTGATGTATCGACGAAGCTTTGCATTTTCGTTCAGAATCTTTTTTGGTGGGATTTCGATCGTTTTCACTTTTTTATTCGAACCCTTGTACGTGTCGATGTTGACCAGTTTGACAAGGTACGGAGGTTTGTCGAACAAAACTTGACTCTCCTGAGATAAATAACTGTGATCGTGAAACACGTTTAAATTGACACGAACGTGTTTCCTACATGGCTCAATGTCGTCAATTTTTTCTTTTATCACTTCCTGCCGATTATTAAGGTAACTGTCACCAGAAAATGACGAGTCATCAGGTCCTATGCTTGCTTCATCACCACTCCCCTGAGAAAGATATACAACCAATTTGGACATAACGCCATTAATATTAACATTTTTTAGCTTGAACAAACTTTCGATCAACATTTGGCATAATTGTTCGATTTGCGATTTGTCGTTAACATTCGTCAAAATTGTCGAAACGGTGAAAATATTTTCAACGTGAAACGCTTTATCGTCGCAAAAAGGTTGCTTCTCATCACATCTCATGGACTGTGCATCTAGCTTGGTATAAGCAACGGGCGAGACCTTGATGATCGGTTTCCTTTTTATGTATTTATTGCAATGAAGAGTGCATGTACACTTATTCAGTTTTTTTGTTTTTTCATTTAGAGTTTCATCAGAAATCTGTCGATCCGATTGCCGATGTCTAGAAATACTTTTCATTCTGTAAGGTTTCCCCGACAGTCCTCGTATCAACGAAAGAAGTTTGCCTTTTAGCCGAATATCGACTGCAGGAAGATTTTGAATTACTCTTTCTACTAAGGTCTTCGTCATCGGTTTGCTCTTTTCTTTAGACTTCTTCAAAGGTAAGACGTAAACTGGTCCTTGCTTCTTTAAACTAGAACAGAAAAAACAATGGAATAAAACCTAGTATAATAGAGAAAGAAAAATTAATTTTGTTTAGAGCCTGCTGCTCAAATTCAGGAACATAAATATGCTTTAGGTCCAGCTGACAAACCTATGTAATGTACTGTATAACATACAGGTCTTCTTTTTCGTACATGGCCACCGCTCATGTGCAAATGCCAGCGGACACTTTTTTGGACCTTTTTTTTTCAGTTCAGTCATCGCTAAATCATATTTATGCTAATATAATTATAAACAAATCTATTACCTAGGAATTGCATACCTAAGGAAGGTGGGTAATTTTCTTAAAATAACCAATATAAATACAAAATGAACATGAATACATTTTCTCAGTAGCTCGGTGACAGGCGGGCTCCCCGGACCGTGAGCTACTATAATAGCTTGGTGACAGGCGGGCTCCCTGGACTGTGAGCTACTATAGTAGCTCGGTGACACGCTTCTGTAAGGAATGCGATAAATGCTTGTGTGCCATGCCGTGTTTCGGCATTTACCAAATGCAAAATAATTTTTATTTTCTTAAAAAAATATGTATTAAAAAAATATGTAAGAGTTAATTTAAGAGTAATTAAAAAAAATTGAAAATTTAAACAAAAAAAATAGTTCCACCTGTGCTGGTTCAAAGTCCAGTCAAAAAAGATGAAGGAAAACTATGCGTAATTAAAGAAAAGAACGCAATTGCAGAGTCAAAAATTAGTCGGTTCAGCGGATACAGTTGGCATCACTACCACGCAGTCCAGCAAGCCCGCTTTAACTCAGCTGTATTCGGTCTCTAAAGGGTTAATTGGTGATATTTTCGCCATCGAATATAATCACCAGCAAATCAAATGCCTTGGCTTCCCATCCACTGTAGTATTCCGGGTAATGAGAGAGTAGCTGAATTAGCTAAAAGTATTGTAAAGGAAGGAGTTAGTATCCATATAGTAAGCGGTCCGATATTTTAGTTCGAATCAAAGGAGGAATCTCGCTTCAGTCGGAAAGAACATTGAGCGCAACATCTGATAATAAACTCCAACAAACAAAACAAACTCCCAGGACTTGGAAAACTTCAGTTCAACTTAAGTCAAGTGAATACTTACTTTACTTTTTCTAAAACAGATTTTATTACTGTGGGATCTTGAAAATTAGGGCTTCCAAGTACTGAAACAAAATGATAAAATATTGCTTTAGATTCAATGAAAAAAATATATATCTTGTTTATGTTTAGAGGTAATTCATGATAAATAAAAATAAAATCAGCTGAAATGGTATTCATAAAAGTTCTGCTGTGTATGTGAAATTAAAGAAAAATTATTGAATGAATTTTTACCTTGGACCACATGAGGTTTCACACTGCCATTTTCGGTTTCCCTGGATGCTTCTCCTGAAAGATATAGAAACTTAGATTTTCATAAAACTATAGGGGTAATTGAGCTAAGGTAAGAGTAAGAGGTAGAAATAGACAGGGAGGGGGTAACAAGATGTTTATAAAGCAACAAAGTAGCAAGGTGTGTATAGAACCGAGAGGTAACAAGATGTTTATAAAGCAAAGAAGTAGCAAGGTGCAGTGATGTGGGGTGGGTAAATACCCAATGGGTAGGTAAATATAAATTGGGTATTTACCCGGGTATTTACCCACAGGGAAGGTAAATACCCAAAAAGTGGGTATTTTCAGTTTTTGAGCTTGATACAACTTCTTTGAATATTTTTTGGTGCAAACAAGGACTGAAACTTACCCATTTGATCATAAAAGCTTAATGAACATTAATACTTACCCAGTAATATTTTAAAGAAAGTTAAAAGTCGGTCCGGGTATTTATGGGTATTTACAACTTAATGTATATCTATGAATTTTCATGATTACTTTTACAGTGGGGAAGGTTAATTAATTTTAAAAAGGTTTTTATGAAGCCTATTCAATTATTAAGGACTTATTTAAATTTAAAAAAGGGCCAAATACGTTTTTAATGTTTATTATAATAGTTCAAAACCATTTTAAGTTAAGTTTAAGTTTCTGATCCTTGTTAATATTATTTGAAATTATGCTCATGCAGTAGTAACAACATTACAGTAAGCGGAAATCTCACCAGAAATGAAAAGGGAGCTTCTTGATGACAGAGTGTTTGAATGAACGAATGTAAGTTTTATTATATACCTTTACAAAAATATTTAACAAAGTAATAACTGAACAATTTATTTACATTGGCTTGGACAGTGTCCATCAGCCTGAGTGCATGTAAACATTAATTAATTAAAAATAAAAATTAATAAAATAAAAAACTTATATACTCCTTTTTAACAAAAACTTATGAAAAGAAAAAAATATTCAAAAACAGAAAAGAAAATAACAATAAAAAGAAACAATAAACAAAACAAATATATAAATAATACTTAAATAGCGAACAGAAATAATAATACGTGGAGACAAAATTATAAACTTAATAATATTACTAACTAATGAGAAATTGCCTTTATTTGACCGTATTATTTAAATATTAATACAGAGTGTCCCAGTTCCTTCCGTCTAGGATCAACTTAACATCTTCCGGCGTGAGGAGATCCTTGCTGTAATGTGCTCTTCTGAACTCCTTCATTACAGGACATCTAGCAATGAAGTGCAGAGTGTCTTCTTCCTCTTGAAGATTTCACATGGAGCAGTGTGCACGTCCGTCTGCACGCCATGGCCTACTGTTCAGATGCAGCATCTCTGTTCTAGCTTTCATGATCAAGCGGATTGCGTAGAGGGACCTGTCATCTGAAATGTAGGAAACGGCTACATCGGTGTGATTCAGCTTTTTGTAAAGGAGATGATATTGTGACCCCTGAGACAGTTCAGCCCATTGTCTCTGCTCGAGATTAGCGAGTGACAGCAGTATCCTGGAACTTGCTTCTTTCATCAGTACTGGGTCACCGCTCGTCCAGCAGTCCTTGCTCTCCTCAGCTCTGGCGAACAGCTTCTCCCATTCCCTGAACAACCAGCCTTTTTTCCCTATAATCTCGTCTAACAATCTACCAGGCAGCCTATGTCTATGACAGAGTGTTTTGAGTCCGAGTTGGGAAACTAGTTAACATCCTTGATCCAATTGTTGAACTTATCACTGCCATTCAGTTAAATGCCCCTTTGATCCACACAGTTCATAAGATATTTAAGAATTACTGAAAACTCTTCAACAAGAAACCCAGAATCTTCTCTTCAAAAAACGGAGGAAAAACTTGTGTTAACTAAATCGGAGAAACGCATTCAGTTTGGTGTTGGAAACGCACATCTTGCTACAGACTTGTTGAACTCTTCCATTTGTTTTGTGTGTGAGTTAGGCAGAAGCATGGGATTGAAATTAGTTGATCTTCGGAAAAACATAGCTGGCTATAGAGACCAAGAGGAATTATGGCAAAGATCCTTTGTTTGGGAAGGTCTTGAAGACAATGACAAAGAAAATAATAACATAAGTCCCATGTTATGGTGGAGAGGCTTGAAAGGTACATGCGTTTTGATCAATGAGTAGGTAACTTAATTTGAGTTTTGAGAAATTGAGATAATCCTAGTCCAAAGTTTTAGCTGAGGCTACATTTTTGTGAATGTAGTACAGTAGTATCAAATTTAGGCAAACAACTTGTTTTATTGTTAGTCGGAAGGTCCATGGCAAATTTTCAGGTAATAATTTATTATTTATTAACCTCTCAGTGATCTTATTTTATAATTTATTATTGTTTTAATAGTTTCTCAGTGTTGCAATAGCTCTAAACTGGCAAGTTCCATGACATTTTACAATATTCGATTACTAAATCGCGGTTTAGTTAAATACCTTTAATACCCGGGTATTTATGAAATTGGGTATTTACCCTGGGTATGTACCCTGGGTATTTACCCTTAAGAATAAATACCCGGGTATTTTAAAACACTGGCAAGGTGTGTATAGAGCCAAGAGGTAACAAGATGTTTATAAAGCAAAGAAGTAGCAAGGTTTGTATAGAGCAAAGAGGAAACAAGATGTTTCCTAGAGTTAGAGAGAGTTTGGAAAGGGAAAAGACCTATGGAGAATACAAGATAGTCGGGAGGGGGAGCTTTTGAGAGTTTGGACAGGGAAGGGAGCTATGGAGAATACGAGATAGGGGGGGGGGGTGAGCTATTGAGAGGTTGGAGGGGAAGGAGTCGAATACGTCAGAGTTATTGGATGGGAGCTATTGAGAGAGATAGGAGAAGGAAGGGAGCTATAGAGAATACTAGAGTTATGAGAGAGGAACTATTGAGAGCTAGGTAAATCCTTACCAGGGATATCGAAACATTGTTTATCTGTTATATCAATGCACTCGATGACTGAATCTTCTAAAGCTCGAGGGCTTGATGATAAATCTGGCAGTTTCCTCTTCTCATTTTTAGTAGCATCTGTGTCAAATAAAATTAATTTAAAAAAAGAAAAATGAAAACTACTAAACAAAACATTTGTAAAAGGCTTGAGATATTATAAATATTGATTGAGTACCTGCTAAAATGCTGCCCGGTGTAATGTTCAGCCTTTCTAAACATTCTTCTGTTCTATTTGTGTAGTTTTGATCTGGAACATCATCTTTCTTGACATTCCCTAAAAATAGGACATTATATTATTTTCTTTTATAATTACTAAAAATGTTCAGGAACTTAAATATTTGCAATTTAACATATTTTTCAACTAACAAAGAATAACGCTCTTTTTAAGACTCTTTTTACTTTTGCAAAGGACTCGAGATGGTTTTTCAGGTAAACAAGAAACTATCCATTTACATCAAACTTCTTTAATCACCAAGAACCAGCCTATGCACGTACCGAGCAATATTATTATTTATTCGATGGTGTTCTGCTTCATGACGATGTACACCTTACATTTTATATATTGCACTAGGATTTCTAAAGTGACACAACTCACAAAGGAAAAAGGATTTTCCATAAAACATGTAGTTTTATTGAGACACAACAACCGAACGCTGACAATTTCTGCCTTCATAT